>QGSO01000181.1:813015-872332 GCA_011037825.1 Carya cathayensis
TAATCTCCTGTTATGGATGCAATCATATTCAGATTTTTGACTAATTTGGTAGTTACAAAAAGATTGGATATGAGTTAATGGATTGGTCACTGCATATTTTTATGGGTTATTAGACCAAGGCATATATATGAAAATCCCTGAAGGATATAGAATGCCTGAAACTTCTAATCTGAATACATCCAGAAATATATATGAAAATCCCTGAAGGATATAAAATGCTTGAAGCTTGTTATCTGGTTACATCCAGAAAACAATCCGGACGCATGTGGTATAAACGCATTAGCGAATATTTATTGAAAGAAGGATTTGAAAAATAATCCAATATGCCAATGTGTTTTTATTAAGAGATTCCGGATTTGTTATTATTGCAATTGATGATTTAAATCTTCTTGAAACTCCTGAAGAGATCAGAAGAATTTGAAATATAAAACCCTTTCGGTTTCAAGGGGGAGATAAATGTGCATGAGAAATAAAATGGAGCACACAGAATAGCTACCAGAAGATAGATACACAAATATGAATATTTGTGAAATTTTATTATCTTGAAGCAAAAATTACAGAAATTTGAGGCATTTCGCCTCATTCTTTAAACGCTCTTGTTCTTCAAGAATCTGCATGGCATCTCTGTCTAAAGGAGTAGGCAATCTAAAAGAAGACTTAAGCAGAGATTTTAATCTCCTATTCTCTTGCTTTATTGTTTCTATCTTCATATTAGACTCCTGAAGAAGTCGCTGAAGGATAGAAATTTTCTCATGGAGTTTGTCCAAATTATAAGGTTTGGATTGTAGTCGCTGAGAAAATGCATAAATAGTTGAAGAGTAATGGGCACCGAGATTTACAAGCTCATAGATAGCTTCAACATCTGACTTATTAGTCAGATTGGTACCTGTGGTAGAAGCAGGAACAGCTGATGAGCTAGGTGCATAATACCTTATATATTGGCCATGAGAAGATTGCTGAGCCATTGCAGAATAAGAATGCAGAATAAAATTGCAGAAAGAGATTGCAGAGTAAGAATGCAGTATGATTACAGAAAAGTGAAGAAGATGAGATGCGAATGAAGATGAGCTGAATATCTCTTTTATAGAGAAAAACTAAGCACCTCTATTGCTTCATGGCATCCCTCGTGAAACATCTCTCCACAAGAGACGAGGCGTAGCATCATAGCCCTGCGGCGCCTGATAGCAGATGTAGCATTATAGCCTTTCGGCGCCTGACAGGTACATAAGAACTGTAAAATCCCGCGATGCTTGTCTGGCCTAAAAAGATGGCCACCGTTTTTGAATATAGAGGATTGCGGCTTAATTTTGATAACTCATCTAGTAATTATGTTATTTACAAGAACTCCAGAAGAGTACAACTCCAGAAGAACACAACTCCAGAAGAGTAGTGAATTCAATGATCTTGGATCAATATGGTGAATTTCACTATAAAGTCCTGAGTACTCCAATGGTTGCTCGATAATTTGATGAGCAGAAAAATCCATTTCGTCCTGAAGACGATGGAGAAATTCTAGGTCCTGAAGTACCTTATCTCCAGTTCAATTGAAGCCCTGAATATGTGATTATTTGGATCAAGTCCACAATTAGATGGATATACAGATGCGAGTTATCTATCAGATCCACACAAGAAGATCATTGCAATTCATGAGAAGAAAGTTGAAATTGATGTCAAGAAGATACGATCAAGAAATAATCTGGCAGATTTATTCACTAAAGCATTACCAACTGCAACATTGGAATGCGGAGAATTGAAGATATATTATTATGTACTTTTCAGGGGGAGTAAAGTCTTGAAGACTTGTGCTGATTGTACTCTTTTTCCTTCGCTAAGGTTTTATCCCACTGGGTTTTCCTTTGCAAGGTTTTAATGAGGCAATCCTAAAGCACTTGGCGATATACAGAATATTGTACTCTTTTTCCTTCGTCATTGGTTTTTTCCCACTGGGTTTTTCCATGACAAGGTTTTAACGAGGCATATTCTTTATATGTGGTCATCCAAAGGGGGAGTGTTAGAAAACAAATTCAAATTGTATTGTATGACCACTTTTAACTAACCGTCAAATGCATAGTGCTAGTCGTCAAACGCATAGTAGCTTTTGTACTCCTATATATATCGCTGTAACCTTTAATGAAATTCATAAGTTTCATAACACTTTTACATATTTAATAGAATAGCCTTTTTACAAATTTAAACCATATATATATATATATGTTTATTCAAGATATGGAAGTACGTGAACACAAATTTCTTTGTACGTAATAAATTAAAGGATTATTTACTTTTTAGGTTATTTCACCATGCACCATCGATCTACAATAATCATGATATTGTGCTTTGATATATTGCACCTCTGGTTTCTATTGACTGAGAGGATCGGATATTTCTATTATTCCATATATAATAACCTCGATCTGGCTAGAATTACCAGTAAAAGTGATTTTATATTTTTTGTTCACAGATTATATCCAGATCTTCGGTTTTCTTTGTTTTCCATGCATGCATTCATGCGCAGCTGCTTAAGTGCTTCAGCTGATGGATCAAGTCATGTTACACGTTTCGGCCTGCAGGTTTTTTATGTTCTGACTATGCATGGTTGAATATATAGGTAAACATTATTATTTCTGATCATATAAACCATTGAATATGATCATGATCACTAGCTAGCAAATAATTCTCTTTCCAATTTTATATTTGGGCGGCTTATCTCAGAGAAAGTTATGTTTCTTTTGTGGCGGAAACACTAACTTCTAAGATCAATCGTGCTACCTTTTTCTCTCAATGAGTGGGATGTTAGTTTAAAAGCAAAGATTGCTTGTAATCTGATATTTTAACTCTATATATATATATATATATATATATAATGGCGGCTGAGCTCCTTCATTTTGGCATATAATGCAGCGCATGCATATATGCTTGTATAGATTCACACGTTGCACGGCGCGCGGGCGTCCAATAAATTAATTAATATTGCAGGTTCTGATCATCAGACTTCCAACGTACACCAGATGATCAATGGCAAATTAAGTCCATCTTTACTCGATCGATCGACCGGAATTAGATCACTTTATAAAACAAAATCAGATCGTGTCAGTCCAAATTAAATAAAGTTACCACCAAGAGAAGATCAGAATCCATAGAAATAAATCATGAAAAGGTGTCTCCACCAATATAATATTCCCACTTCTTGTCCCCGTACGCAAATATAATTGAAAATAGTGACGCATATATATAATATAGTAATTTGTTATGCAATTAAAAAAATGAAATATCAGAGTTCGTGGGAAATCAGTACGTATATGGAGGATTTTCAAATGAGTTAATGCTCCGAAATACGACAAGACCAACCCAAAATGCTCAGAAAAGAGAAAGTATCAAGAACACTACATTAGTTATTAATTATATATACCGAGTGGGAATGTCACAAACAAAATAGAAAATTATAGTACTTGGGAATACTAGCAGCTGTTAATACATGATGATTCATTAATATAATTAATAAGGTAGGGATGCATGCATGCATGACCTCCAGCCCAATAATTGAACCATTATTATTAGCACCTAAAATTAAGAACCAGTACTTGATGATCTTATTAATATTATTTTTTAGTAACCTCTCTCTCAATATATAATTAATATATATGTGCGCGCTAGGTTTGTTGATAGTATAAGCAAGATCAAATGATGATCGGAATTAAGAGATCATTGAGATCATATAATTAATCTAATTTTCTCTGCATATTAGTTCTGCAAATTTAAACGTCCTTCATATCAAATTATCAATAAATTCCATGAGGGAATTAAAACATATATATATATATATGTGACTCGATATCATTCAATTTATAAATCTCGGGCGTACGTACGTGGAGATAATTAAGCTAGCAATTAGCAAGCTAGTGCATGCGCGCGGTGTCATTTTCAGAGTACACTAACTTGCTAGCTATCAGCATGAAAAATCTTTTGCTTTTCTTTCTATCACGAAAGCAATACAACGAAGGAAGCTAGCTCATCATAATATTTCTGCAAAGTTGCTGGCATGCTGTTCGTGTGCAGATACATGCAATATGAATACATAATTCATATATATATATATATGGACCCCCAGACACCATGCGCCATATATCCAACGTACGTATACTTCCCCACCATCACCGACTTTCTTTTTTCTTTTTTCCTTTCGTTTTCCTTCTTGTCATGTGAATTTGATCACATCATGATCAGGTATATATATACGTACCGTAATTAGTGTTTCTGTATTTTACAGATTATATATAGTTTAATTAGAAGTTCTATTTTTTCCATTTATATGCAATATTTCATTTTTGTTATATACTATATCATGAGAAATGGTTGAAACAAACTCTAAACAGACAACCTCCATACAAGCTCTTGTAAAAAACTAGACCGTATCTAAAAAAAATGTTAAAAAATTATTTTTATTAATGGGATCCATTTTTTTTATTATTATTATAAAAGACTTATAGGACACTTATCTATTTGAATATACATGTAACATCAATTAATTGTTGACCATGATCAGCTGCATGCATTCTAGTACTAAATTCTCTCATGTAGTTTTTTCTCTCATTCATTAATTATGTCAACCAAGGTCTCACAAACAATTGGATTGGGCCTTCTCATCATCTTTAATAAGCATTAACAAACCTCTCAAAAATGAAAACTGAACGACTGAGTTCTCGTCATCAGAGGGTTGGGTTCTAGCCCAACCCATCAAATCAAATTCAACGAGATAGACTCGGCTCGTAGAATCATGGGCCATGGCACTCTCATCCTCCCAGTGCCAGCCCATACAAATTTAAAACTTCATACCCAAGGGCACCGTCATCCAAGCCTAGCCTTGTAATTTCGCTTAATTAAAAACTCACATACTAGCGCAGTTCCGGCAAGGGGGGTTACTCCGATTCCATTGAACCCTAATTTCTTTCTCAAAACCCTAATTGCCACCACTCCGATTGCCACACCCCAAAATTCAGTTTGGGTGTTTCCAGCAATCAAACGCCATGGACACGGACATTGCCAAGACTCAGGAAGAGCGAAAGCGCTTGGAGCAGCAGCTGGCTTCCATCACCGCCCTCACGTTCGACACCGATCTCTACGGCGGCAACGACCGCGATTCCTACGTCACCTCCATCCCCGTCACCGACGACGATGAGAACCTCGACTCCATGGACAACGAGGTCGCCCGCAAGCTCGCATCTTACACCGCCCCCAAATCCCTGCTGAAAGAAATGCCCCGTGGTGCAGGAGCCGAAGACGACAACGACGACGGTTTTGGGGGCTTCAAGAAGCCGCAGCGCATCATCGACCGCGAGGACGATTACCGCAAGAGGCGACTCAATCGTGTGATCTCACCCGAGAGGCACGACGCCTTCGCCGCGGGGGAGAAGACTCCGGACCCCTCCGTGAGAACCTACGCAGATGTTATGAGGGAGGAGGCTTTAAAGAGGGAAAAGGAGGAGACACTGAAGAGGATTGCGAAGAAGAAGGAAGAGGAGGAGGCTGCTGCCAAGTCTGATAAGGCTACGGAGGATAAGGGAACCAAGAGGAGGAATAGGTGGGACCAGTCGCAGGACGATGGGGCTGCCGCTGCGAAGAAGCCGAAAACTACGTCGGATTGGGATTTGCCTGAGGATGCTACTCCGGGGCGGTGGGACGCGACTCCCACACCTGGGAGGTTGGGCGATGCCACCCCATCGGCGTCAGTGGGGAGGAGAAATAGGTGGGACGAGACGCCAACTCCTGGCAGATTGGCGGATGCCACCCCTGCCGGTGGGGCTACTCCGGGAGCGACCCCAGCGGGGATGACCTGGGACGCCACCCCGAAAATCTCGGGCCTCGCCACGCCCACCCCAAAACGGCAGAGATCGAGGTGGGACGAGACGCCTGCTACCATGGGCAGTGCAACCCCAATGGCAGGGGCCACTCCAGCAGCTGCAGCGTCGTTTACACCGGGGATTACTCCTGTCGGTGGTGTTGAGCTAGCAACGCCGACGCCAGGGGCTATCAATTTGCGTGGTGCCATCACCCCGGAGCAGTACAATTTACTGAGGTGGGAGAAGGACATCGAGGAGAGGAACCGGCCACTGACGGACGAGGAGTTGGACGCCATGTTTCCGCAGGAGGGTTACAAGATTTTGGAGCCGCCGGCGTCCTATGTTCCCATTAGGACTCCCGCAAGGAAGCTGCTGGCGACCCCCACTCCTTTGGGGACTCCTCTGTATTCCATCCCCGAAGAGAATCGCGGGCAGCAGTTTGATGTTCCCAAGGAAGCCCCGGGTGGGTTGCCGTTCATGAAGCCCGAGGATTACCAGTACTTTGGGGCGTTGTTGAACGAGGATGATGAGGAGGAGTTGTCCCCCGATGAACAGAAAGAGCGGAAGATCATGAAGCTCCTGCTTAAGGTCAAGAATGGGACGCCCCCACAGAGGAAAACGGCATTGCGGCAGCTTACGGATAAGGCAAGAGAATTTGGGGCCGGGCCGTTGTTTAACCGGATCCTGCCGCTGCTCATGCAACCCACTTTGGAAGATCAAGAGAGGCATCTCTTGGTGAAGGTGATCGACAGGGTGCTCTATAAGTTGGATGAGCTGGTTCGTCCTTACGTGCATAAGATTCTTGTTGTGATTGAACCGTTGTTGATTGATGAGGATTATTATGCGCGTGTTGAAGGGCGAGAGATTATTTCCAATCTTAGCAAAGCCGCTGGCTTGGCCACCATGATTGCTGCCATGCGTCCCGATATAGATAACATTGATGAGTATGTGAGGAACACCACTGCCAGAGCTTTCAGCGTTGTTGCTTCTGCTCTCGGGATTCCTGCTCTGTTGCCCTTCTTAAAGGCCGTGTGTCAGAGTAAGAAATCGTGGCAAGCTCGGCACACAGGGATTAAAATTGTTCAGCAGATTGCCATCTTGATTGGTTGTGCCGTGCTTCCTCATCTGAGGTCTCTTGTGGAGATCATAGAGCACGGTCTGCTGGACGAGAATCAGAAGGTGAGGACAATCACTGCATTGTCTCTGGCTGCTCTTGCCGAGGCTGCTGCCCCTTATGGTATCGAGAGCTTCGACTCGGTGTTGAAGCCTTTGTGGAAGGGTATCAGGTCGCACCGTGGGAAAGTCTTGGCTGCGTTCTTAAAAGCCATCGGTTTTATCATCCCGCTCATGGATGCACTATATGCCAGTTACTACACCAAGGAAGTTATGGTTATTCTGATTCGTGAGTTCCAGTCGCCCGATGAAGAAATGAAGAAGATTGTTCTGAAGGTGGTGAAGCAGTGTGTGAGTACGGAGGGTGTGGAGGCTGATTACATTCGCAACGATATTCTTCCAGAGTTCTTTAAAAATTTCTGGGTCAGGAGGATGGCTTTGGATAGGAGAAACTACAGGCAGCTGGTGGACACGACCGTGGAGATAGCAAACAAAGTCGGTGTTGCCGATATAGTTGGGAGAATTGTGGAGGATCTTAAAGATGAGAGTGAGCCTTACAGACGAATGGTTATGGAGACCATTGAGAAGGTAGTTGCCAACTTGGGTGCATCTGATATCGATGCTCGGTTGGAGGAACTTCTTATTGATGGAATCCTTTATGCCTTCCAAGAGCAGACCAGTGATGATGCCAACGTGATGCTTAATGGTTTTGGTGCGGTTGTGAATGCACTTGGGCAGAGAGTGAAACCGTACCTGCCCCAGATTTGTGGCACCATAAAATGGCGGTTGAATAACAAGAGCGCAAAGGTGAGACAGCAAGCAGCGGATCTGATATCGAGGATTGCTGTGGTGATGAAGCAGTGCCAGGAGGAACAACTGATGGGTCACCTTGGTGTCGTACTGTATGAGTATCTGGGAGAGGAGTATCCCGAGGTCCTGGGATCTATCCTAGGAGCTCTCAAGGCAATTGTCAATGTTATTGGTATGACAAAGATGACTCCTCCTATAAAGGATTTGCTTCCTAGACTGACACCAATTTTGAAGAATAGGCACGAGAAAGTCCAGGAGAACTGCATCGACCTTGTCGGACGGATTGCTGACCGCGGGGCTGAGTTTGTTCCGGCTAGGGAGTGGATGAGGATTTGCTTCGAGCTTCTCGAGATGCTTAAAGCCCACAAGAAGGGTATACGGCGAGCCACTGTGAACACCTTTGGGTATATTGCCAAGGCCATTGGGCCACAGGATGTCCTGGCTACCCTGTTGAATAATCTCAAGGTGCAGGAGCGGCAGAACCGTGTGTGCACAACTGTGGCAATTGCTATAGTTGCAGAAACCTGTTCGCCCTTTACAGTTCTTCCAGCTTTAATGAATGAGTATCGCGTGCCAGAGCTTAATGTGCAAAATGGTGTCCTGAAATCCCTCTCTTTTCTGTTCGAGTATATTGGGGAAATGGGAAAAGACTACATCTATGCTGTGACCCCATTACTTGAGGATGCCCTCATGGATAGGGATTTGGTTCACAGGCAGACTGCGGCTTCTGCTGTTAAGCACATGGCCTTGGGGGTTGCTGGTTTGGGTTGCGAGGATGCTTTAATCCACTTGCTCAACTATGTGTGGCCAAACATTTTTGAGACTTCCCCGCACGTGATAAATGCTGTAATGGAAGCCATTGAAGGAATGAGGGTGGCCTTGGGTGCTGCTGTTGTGCTAAACTACTGCCTTCAGGGGCTGTTTCATCCTGCTCGTAAGGTTAGGGAGGTGTACTGGAAGATTTATAACTCGCTTTATATTGGAGCACAAGATGCTCTTGTGGCGGCTTATCCTGTGCTGGAGGACGAGCAGAACAACGTATACAGTAGGCCTGAGTTGATGATGTTTGTCTGAAATGTTGTTTAGATTGTTACCAAGGTGGCAGGTAGAATCATATATGACGATATGGACTGATTTCATGATGTTAGGTATTTTACTTGTTCTGGCTGATGTATTCTTTTTCCAAGTCTGTATGTGTATCGAACCATAATGAATCTATTATGTATACTTGAAATAAAAAACAATAACGAGTCGGTTATCTTTGGTTACTTCCCCCCTTGTTTATAGTTAAGCCGCTGTGTTGGTGGTGTTCTAATTCGTGGTTTTAATTCACTTGCTTCTCTGGTGTCCATTTTTGTATTTGTTGTACCTTCTTTGATTTTCTTTTCATGTTGTTTGTTCTGTGTGTGATACTACTACATTCCGAGTGTCAGGAATTGTTTTTCAGCTTGATTGAATGTTTGGAAAAACCCGTGCTTCTCACTTGTTCTGCAGCCTGGTATTCACACACGTATGTATGTATGTATATGTTTCAGAAAGGTATTCCTTGATATTAGACTATAAATTTTACTGAATTATTCTCTAAAATCATGCAGTTGATCTAAGGTAAAAACTATTTCTTCTATAGATATACATTTATAAGAGAATTCGAGCACTAAGAAAGATGCTAAAATTCTGCTGGAAAATAATATAAATGAATCTAATCTGGTGCTGCTCGGAAACGGTAAGGCCAACGGTAGATTACAAGTGCGTAGGAGTGAAATTAGGCCATGTTGAAGTCTATCTGGTGCTGATCAGAAACAGTAAGGCCAGCAGAATCGGATGATGTGATGCGTTCCCAAATGCTTATCACCATGTTGTTGACGCTCACCGTTACTGTAATCGGAACTCGATGCTTCCTTTGCCTCCACTCCACACCCGATGTTACACAGAGAGAGAGTGCACATACTGATACGGTGGAGTTTTGTATAGAATGATTGAGCCATAACCTTATGATGGGCCCAAAATAATTATTCTTTTAGTATTTAAAATATAAAATGGGAAATGCTTGTTGTCTCGAGAAAGGGTCTTGATGATCCTCCTTTTTCTTTTTATTTATTTATTTTTATTTTTATTTTTTAAATTTAGTGATTAAGGAAGTGGTTTTTAATGATATTGTAAATTTATTTTTAAATGTTTAATAGTATAAAAAAATGAATGAAAAAAAAAGTCCATTAGCCTTATCAGAATCCATCCCGATGGGGCTACACCCTCGATGGGTGTAGCACCACTCATAAAATTGTTATCCATGATATTAGAGTGTATTTTGATGTACTATTTTTTTGATATGTCAACATTGAGTATTTGCCCAAGGTGCCCGAACAACACTAGCTTGGGTGTGTCTGCACCTTGGACAAGTAGACACAGTGTGAACCTAGGGGTGACTAAGAAGTTTTCAAACCCGAGTGTAAGTAACAACAGCTCCCACACAAAGTAGGTGAGGCTGATTGAACCCAGGGGTGAGCACCCTAGGCAAGCAAGGAGACCTAGTACTCCGTACGAGCAAAGAACATTTGCATACATGCAAACAAATAGTGCTCGAACCCTGGGCTAGTTGAACTCTGGGGCCGAGCACATATGGTTTGCGCTCGAGATGAGCACTTGAGAGAGCATGAAGGTTCAACTAAGGGCTAAGAGTGCTTGCATGATAGAATGACTAGAAAAGGTGTTCGTCCTAGGATTAAAAGAAAAATGATAGTAGGCTAGAAAAATGAAGATAGGCTGCAAAATGAAGCTTCAGCAGAAAATAAAAGGACGATGAAAAAACATAGACAGGCCAAATTAATGAACTTAGGATGGAAAAATAAAATAGACCGGAAATATGTTTGGCTAGAAAAATGAAGGTAGGAGTGGAAAATAAAACTCATTAGGAAAATAAAACTTAGTCAGAAAATGAGGGTAGGATGGAAAATGATGTATGACGAAAAAATGAACTTAGCAAAAATGAAAGTAGGACGGAAAAATGAACCTAGGCAACCAAAAGAGCTTGCCTCAAAATGTACTCCTCTCAAGAGCGAGCATTCAAACAAATAACTGATGTGATCTCGAACCTGGGGTTTGAGCACTTTGCTTTGTGTGAGCAACAGTCCTTGCTTTCAAAAAGGTAAATGACGCACCAGACTTTGCTCAATGCGAGTAAAAAAACTCGCTACCTCTATTCTCAAATGCAAGCATAGGGAGCTTGCAGCTCGAGGTGAGTAAAGTTTGTTCCGACCCTGGGGGCAACCAAAGATTTCTCAAACCAAACTAAGCAAAAGTACTCACACTACAGGGTCAGCAACAAGTGCTTGCATATCGGGGGAGCTGCTACAAGTAGGAGGGCAAGCAAAAGAGTTCGCATCCTAGTAAAGTGATTGTGCTTTGGAGGCCAAGCAAGGAACTTTTGTTTGTGCCCTAGTTCTCAAATCATTTAAAATTTGAAGGGAAAAAACTCCAATAATATTTTCAAAACACCTAGGGGTGAAGAACAGATGCTTGAACGTTGATATAAGCAACAACATATCGCAACTCAGAGAGCACTTTGCTCTCTCAGGAGTGAGCATATTGTATACGTGCTCACATCCTGAAAGGCGAGCAAAAGTGTGATTAACCCTAGAGTGCTCGCATCCTAAGACGAGCAAAAGTGTATTTTCAATTTGGATCTATTGTGTTGCAATGCTCACATATGAAGGTGGTGGATCTTCTATTCCACAACTCTCCACCACGAATGCCTTGATATTCTCCACCAACCATAAGAAGGTGTCACTCACTCACTCACTCTCTCTCTCTCAATGCATACACACACGTACAATCTGTCACACCCCATACCCAAAGGGTTAGGGAGTGAGTTCCTACCACTTAAAACCATATTTCCAATAATATAAGTATCGACTCCCAATGATAAAAAGGAGTCTCTATAACATGTAAAAAGCATTTATTAAAAAATATACATTCCTTTACAGAGACGTCGGTGAACTCCTCCAACATATAAAATAAAAGAAAACTCCACAAGATCTCAAATAAGGCATCATTATCTAAAGTACTATTCAAAGTAGAACAACTGATATCCTGACTAACAATCCTTTAATAGTCTCTTGTACCTGTTGGACTTATTCCAATCTGTAAACCCACTTGTGCCGGCACTTATTCCTCTATGCTCAACTAATCCCACCAGTGCTTCCTATTATTGATCCTTAGTCGAAATCTTCAAGTTATATGAAACATAATAGAGATAGTTAGGTGAGTTATCAATAACTTTGTAAGTAGCAAACCTATACTGGTGTGTAAACATGAGCTAGTTACACAATGCAGAAATAGATAGTTCTAAAAAATGGCTGTGGTGTTTTAAGAAGCATTTCATTATAATACTAATATGGACAAAAGATGTTAGACGCATGCGTAATGAGATAACATCATAAATATAAGCCATTATTATATCATGTGGCAGGGCCAGAGAGAGACCGCTATTATATCACATGGTAGAGGCAAAAGTAGAGATAACTATTGCATCTAGTGGCATGGCCAAAAATAGAGACCATTATTGTATCCTATGGTAGGGCCATTTTGGTCCAAAATTTCAGAGGGCCCTATATACCTAGGTTCCTTTCATCAGTGCAACCCTTATAAATATTTTTCCCCAACCTCAAACTCTAGTTGGTGATGATAATTGTTTACACAGCTTTTATGTCGACTTTGAGCTACCTTCAGTCTATCACGAATGATCTCGATCTTTTCTATTATTTTCTGTATGTCATCCTTTGAAACGATATTCCTCAAGAAGGAAATTGTCTCTAGCAAACCACTTCCTATCCTTGAGTGTTCGAAGTACCTATTTCATATGTTCTGTATGTTCAACCATGTGCATGTAGGATATCAGTATGAGAAAACCTTCTAGTCAGTACATCTGAAGTGGGCTTGAGAACAATCTCCAATCAACTAAAGCCATGTAGCACACCCGTTATAGAAGGAATGGTTGTCCACCGCAACCAAGCTCTCTTTCTCTTTGCAAACGTCCAGCACAGAAGCTCAACTCTCCATTTCTCTCGTCTGTCTCTCCCAATCACACCGAAGAACTCGTCTCTTATCTTTCGTCAAATACCCATTGCAAACTCTACCTCTATCTCGTCTGTCTCTCCCATCGAAAATCCACCGCACCCAAGCTCTCTTTCTCTTGCTCTCTCTCTCTCTCTCATCGATGCCAGCCAGCCCAAGAGTGGGCACCGAAGCTCTTCTCTCTCTCTCTCTCTCTCTCTCTCTCTCTCTCATCGAAAACGTATGTTTTAGAAGCTCAACCATGGAGGACGACGGTGGTGGTTAGTGGCTGGTGGTTGACTGCGTCTGGCTGGTGGCTGCGTCGACCTGGTGGATGCATCGGGTTGGTGGCTAAGTCTAGCTGGTGATGGCTGAGTCGGGCTGATGGCAGTGTCTGGTGGCGGTGGTTGGTTGGCTGGTGGTAGCATCTGGTGGCGACATCAACTGGATAGGGGTGGGAACCTGTGACTAGGTGAGGTGAAATGCTGAGGTAAAATATGTTTAGAGATTTTTGGGAAAAATTATGATGGGGTGGTCCTCATGTAAGGTTTTACTATATTAGTGATGTGGCAGTTCCTTATTTGAGGCTGGTTTCACCACAAAAACAGAAGGTACCGCTCCAAAGCGGTTCTGTATCAGTATATCATTAGTGAAAACAACCACAAACTTATCCAAAAAGGTATGAAGCACAGGATTCATCAACTCCATGAATATAGTTGGGGCATTGATCGGACCAAAAAGTACAACCAGAAACTCATAGTGACTATATCTAGTTCTAAAAGATGTCTTGGACAATTCCTCTGTCTTGATCTTCAATTGACAATAACCAGATTGAATGTCAATCTTAGAAAATACCTGAGCACCCTGAAGTTGATCAAACAAATCTTCCAAGCGAGGTAGCATGTATGTATTCTTTATGGTGACCTTGTTGAGTTCCTTGTAATCAATCCACATTCGCATTGACCCATCCTTCTTCTTCTTCACAAATAATACTGGGCTCCCCAAGGTTACACATTGGCCCTAACAAAACATTTGTCCAATAACTCTTGCAATTGATCTTTGAGCTCTATTAGCTTAGATGGTGCCATTCTATAAGGGGCCATGGAAATATGTGTTGTGCCTGAAATGAACTCAATGGCAAACTTCACTTCTCGCTCTGGTGGTAATCCAGGCATGGAACACTTCTGGGTACTCTTTCACAATGGGGTTGTCTTCCAATTTCAATTATTCCTTCAGTGTTTCAACCACCCAAGCCCATTTTGTAATAACTTTTTTTTTAACTTGAATTGCAGATATTATTGGTGGAAAGGACCGAATCTAAGATCCAATAAACCAAAATTCCTCTTCCTTAGGGGGTTTAAATACTACTTCCTTTTTAAAACAGTCAACGTTGACATAGTTGGAAGCTAGCCAACCTTTCCTTGATATCACATCAAACCTAAACATAGGAAATACTACTAAATTAGCTTGCATCACCCTCCCACTACTAGATTAATCAGGTCGGCACTAGATTTCGTTGATTGTTTCCTTGTGTCATTGGATCGGTCATCTAAAGCGAGTTTTAGGCTCCTACTACTATCTAATTGCCATGGACAATCTCTGATGAGGTGACTAAGTTAACCACAATAAAAGCATCGTCCAACTTCCCTTATGCATTCCCCAAGGTGTACTATCGCATGACTTGTAGGAGTTATTTTGTTGATTGTCCTACACTTGTCTTCAGCTTGAACTGTTCCCTTCGTTCCTCTTCTTCCATTGTCCTTGAACCTTACTAGAGTGGGACCTTTATGGCATAGACCTTTTTATCTGATCCTGAAGTTTTGCACTCCTCTTAAGGCTCTACTCAAATACGGTTCCCTTGTAAACCAACTTTGAGAAATTTTGAGTTTGAAAGCCCACAACTTGTTCGTATATCCTGTGATTCAGGTCATACTCAAACTCTCAGGTCTTCTTCTCATCATTTGGGATCATATACTTGGCAAAGCACAACAAGTCAACAAACTTATCAACATACTGAAGTACAATTTGGCATCTCTAATGGATTTTGGGAAAAAATGCTAAAAGAAGATTTGCTTAAAATATGGCCAACTAAGAGCACCAGCAACTCATTCCCTATAACCAATTATTAGCCAAGTTTTAGAGAAAATACATGAAAAGTGGAAAAATGGGAGCTACATCCCATTCCTTAAAATAAGATTTGATTTTAGGATTACTACATTAACTCCCCCAAATTTGGTGAGCAACTATAGCAATCCTAAATCATTCTTTATATTTTTTAATTCTAAAATTATATTTTAATAGAATATAAAGAAAGAATATAAAAGGAAGTGAGAAAAAAATAATAAAGAAAGAATAGAGAAAGAATATGGAGTAAAATGTGGGATGTTTTGGAAAAATGAGTAAAATTTAGGAAAAAATTTAGAGAAAGATGATTTTTAACTAAAATTCAAGAAAAATTTTGCTCATTCAGATGTGGATGCTCTAATAGAGACTTCTCCCCTATCAACTTCCCTGATAGTCCTCTTCACAATCCACCAACGTTTTCCTTCACCAATCAGCTTAAAAGGTAAATTGCAATACATTTTGTTTGTATGTGCACTTGAAGACTTAGTGTAACTCCTCGACATCCCAGATCCAGTCTTTAGCCATAGTTGATTCACCTCTTTCGTCAAAGGAGGCTGGGTGCATCTGGTTGAGTTGCTTGATTGTGCAACCTTCTACAATACTGTTGTGGCTACGATCTGGAGGGTTCTGTGCAATTTCCTTCATAATTGATGTGCCACAACTTGAATTACCTAATAAGCATTATAATAGGCCCCCTCCTCAATATTTGATCCATTCAATTCCAAAAGGTTATGTGCACAGCAAGAAGGCGGAATCCTGGAAAACTTAGATTTAGTTAATCGTTTAAGCACAATACTCAGGTAAGTAGGGGTATCACTGTGAATACAAATATAAATAATAATAAAAAATTCAATCCCTTATTCTACTCGTTCCTACCCATATCTTACTTTGACCTAGAGTCTACAAAATCTATCACATTTGGCTTTGATACCAACTATCACACCTCATATCCAGAGGGTAAGGGAGTGAATTCATGCCGCTTAAAAATCATATTTCCAACAATACAAGTATTGACTCCCAGTGAGAAAAGGGAGTCTCTATAACATGTAAAACTCATTTATTAAAAAATATACATTCTTCCATAGAGACGTTAATGAACTCCTCCAACATATAAAGTAAAAGAAACTCTACAATGTCTCAAATGATCCATCATTATCTAAAGAGGAATGCTATGCATACTTAACAAAAATGCAAGAAAAATGTAAAAATCCATGTGGATACCAATCTCATTTAAAGAACGTAAGAAAAATAGAAGGAAGCAATGGAAAAGCAAAAGGCAAAACAAACAGAAAAGCAACGAAAAATGTTAACAAATGAAAAAAATAAAACATAAGAAAAATAAAAGAAAGAAATAGAAAAGCAGCTTAGTTATTGAGATTAATGACTCAGACATTGCTCAAAACCTACTTTATAGACTCATACACAAAATATGAACCAAACTAAATCTCGTTTTGCACCAAGAGAGAGATGAGATGATTGTGTTCCTAAATCGATGAATGAAATGAGCTATAGGAATTCAATATTAGCTTCTCGAATCCCCTTTGGATTCAGTTGACCCATTATTGATCATAATGCTGATTGGATGAAGATGTATGTTTTAAACAGGATCAAAGATCTAACTTACTTGCATGTTCCCACCATGATGCATCCCTCATTTAATATGGAATGCAACATGAAACTTCTTGCAGCAGCAGTTAAGTAGCATCCTAGAAACAAGTTGTTACCTCTACTGCCCCTAACAGGTAACCCATATTCTCCTTATCCAACATTGATGAAACCACAAACACTACTTTTAAGGCTTGCTTTTTTGTTTCTTTATTTTTATTTTCTTGTGTGTTGCTTTTCGGTTTGTTTTCCTTTTTCATTGCTTTATTTTTTGTTTTGTTTTTTCGTTGCATGTGTTTCCTCCAATTGTCTTTTACGTTTTTCTTATGTTTTTGTTAAGTACATATAGCATTTCTCTGATCTAAAAGTATTATTCAAAAGTAGAATAACTAATATCCAGAATAACAACCCTCCAATAGTCTCTTGTACCCTTTGGACTTATTCCAATCTGTAAACTCACTTGTGGCTCTTCGACACTTATTCCTCTACGCTCAACTAATTTTGCTTGTGCTTTCTATTCCTAATCCTTAGCTAGAGCCTCAAAGTCATCTGAAAAATAATGGAGATAATCGAATTAGTTATCAATAACTCAATAAGTAATGAGACTATACTAGTGTGTAAACATGAACTATTTATAACATGCAGAGACAAATAGTTCTAAAAAATGGCAGTGATGTTTTTGGTGTTTCATAAGCATTTCATTATAATACCAATATGGACAAATGATGTTGGGCACATGCGTAATGGAATAACATCAGAAATAGAAGCCATTATTATATTCTTTGATAGGGGCAGAAAGTAGAACATAATCTCATGTCTCAGGTTTTTTTAAATACAATGCAATAACATAAATATTATACTGAACATATAATATTATGACTCTCTCTCTCTCTCTCTCTCTCTCTCCACGCATACACACATGCAATCCCTTCCGTAGTAGAGACATACGACACTGTCGTTGTTGTTGGTCTTCACATCCTCAAATTTTCTTGGCAAGCTACATTGAAAGAGGTTTTCAGAAGTCCACAAATTGTCAATAAAAGAGCCAGGTAAGTAAACCGAGACCCAGGACATCGTCGTTGGTTTGGTCTTCTCACGTGACAACACCACTATGGATTTGTGTCTCTTTGAATAATCAGTAGCTTTCTGGTTGTTGAGATTTTTGGTTGTCGACATTTCTAAAGCTTTTTGGTTGGATGGTTTGAATTGGATGATTAGTGTTTCTATCTAGTTTTATTTGTTTTAAGGGCAGTTTAGTTTGTTTGGATATGTGGCAAGGACCTTTTTAGCCCAACCTTGAGTCTATAGAAGGAATACTTTGGTCAGATTAGTATCCGTAATATGGAGATATCAGTTTTTGATGGAATCTGTAGAGAGATAATTTGGGCCAAGTCATCACATGAATTCCTACCGGGTAGGATCTAACTCACTCTTATATTATAGATAGATTAGATATAAATTGCAAACCAATATATAAATATTATGAGAGACACTACCAGCCGGATGGGTAAATTTCTTGTTTTACACCCACAAATAATGAGCTAAAACATAAAGATTGTAGCAAATTGAAGAACAGAATTGCATGTAGAGAATTAAACTTCATTTTTTCATTTTTCCCCCAACTCGATCTCTCCCCCCCTCTCTCCTCTTCCCCCCACCTCGCATCGATCTCCTTCCTCTCTCTCTCTCTCTCTCTCTCTCTCTCTCAAAGCGTCTCAACTCTCTCCCTCTCCTCCGATTTAGCCTAGAAGCATTCCACTGCTTTACCCTTAGCTAAGACTAGCAAAATCCCCAAAAAATCTCTACACAAAAAGAAAATTCTATCTTAACCCAGATAAAAAATTGTCACAATACAAACAAACCCAGATAAATAAGTATTTCGTTAGATTTTAGGATAGGAGATCTGAGCGGGGGAGAGGAGAGCTACATGACTAGAAAACAAAGAAAGGAGAAAGGGAAAGGAGGGGAGAGATCGAGGGTCATACAAGAGGAAAATGAGAATATGCAAGATTGCACCATAAAAATAAGAGAATTGACAGGGACACAAAGGGATCCCAATTTTTTTTTTCACTCTTTCCCACTACCTAGACCATCTCCTTCCTTTCCCTTTCCCCTTTCCCAAACCCGTAGAAGACAGAGACTCTTCAAGTTCCCCATCACCCAAACCGTCGTTGATAACACTCATTGACAATTGTTGCCAAAAGGCCTCTTCGACTCCAGGTATCTCTCTTTCCACACTTGAGTAGCCCTAACTTTCGTCGCACCCTAACAATAGTGTTGCCCAGATGACTAACACAAGAGGGGGGGTGAATTGAGTTGTATTTAAAAAAATAACAATTATAAATCAAATATACAATATAAAATATAAACAAAATATGAAACAGCAATAAATATAAAGAGTAAGGGTAAGAGAGAAGCAAACTCAGTATGTTAACGAGGTTCGGCCCCACTGCCTACGTCCTCGCCTCAAGCTACCCCTTGAGGATCCCCGAATTCACTATTCAATCTCCTTCAGGTGGAGATAGAAACCTATTACACCTTTGAACAACACCGCTACAAAAGATCCGTGTAGAACACCCTCTACACTTGCAATCACCTTACACGTGGTGATTCAACGATTCCCTGTGTAGAACACTTTCTACACGCACAAGGGTTGTACACACCCTTTTACTGATACAAGAATTGATAGTGGGTAGGATATCAGAAAACACTCCTCAATGAGTGAAATAAGAACAATACAAGCACAAACTATATCTCTCAAAATGAACAAGGGTTAAGGCTCAATGCTTAAAGAAGAGAGAATGAAAGCTTTGAATGAGAGTTGTATGCTCTTGGTGTTGTAAATGTGAAGCTCTCAAATGATCTACTTATAGCCATATGAGACTTCATATTCAAATTTAAAAAGATTCACATGTCAAAGACATCATCATTCATTTTTCAAAAATTTAAACATAATCTTTTTACTTTTTGCATATGACAAAAGGAGCACACTTTGCTTTTAAAAAAAATCAAACCTAATCTTTTACTTTTTGCATATAACAAAAGGAGCACACTTTGCTTTTCAAAAATTTTAAACATAATCTTTTACTTTTTGCATATGACAAAAGGAGCACACTTTACTTTTCAAAATTTTCAAATAAAGACATCTTCCTTTTACATAAGTCAAGAAAAGTATCAATCACTTTTGAAATTATTCAAATAAAACATGCACATGTGAAAGATGACAATCAATCATTTTTAATATTTTCAAAGTTCAAACCTTTAATCATGTCATGCACATGTAAAAGATGACAATCAATTATCTTTCAAAATATTCAAATTTAATTTTCAAAAAATTCATGCACATGTGGAAAATGTATTTTAATTCTTTATGATAAAATATTAATTTTGAGCCTTAATCCTAATTTCGAATTTTGAAGAGATTTACAACATTACTCTATGACTTTAATGTGAACTTGTTCCCTTCTTGCTCATGCTTGGTTCCTTGATGTGCTTGACTCCATTGTGTGGACAACTTGAGTTTGAGACTCCTTCATTCTTTGAATTCATTTGTTATCATCAAAATCCATGTGTAAATATATAATTACACAAAACTTGAAACCTTAGGTTCAACAAATAGAAATTATATTCAATATCTTGCATCATCTACAAAACCACAACACTCTTACATCAAATAATGTATATAGAGGAGAGGAGAGTATTTTAATTCATTGTATTTGAATGAATAACAGCAGAAATTAGGTTCTAATAGAAATTATGTGTACTCTGTTTGAGTTTAATTGGTTTGTAAAGGGTATAAATTCTTCTTACGGTTCTGAAGTTTACATTTAATGTGAAAATATCTAGGGAGGTGGCTTTTAGTACTTCTTAAAGAAGTGATAAAATGAAAGGTTTTTTTTATCCATTTCCTATATCCTCAATTTAGCTTATCTTTTTTTTTTTTCTTTTTCCTCAAATTGATCTCATGCACCTAGCAGATTTTGAGCCTGCGAGCTCCCCACTACCCCATAATTATAAGAGGTGGAACTGTTGTTTGCTCCAAAGGTCTTGACACTCTATTACATGTTGCTCTCATAACCTTGTGCTTACATCTCAATAATTATCAATTATTGAGTTTATCTTGAATAAGTATGGTCCTGACTTTGTAATTGGAATTTCTATATCCTTTACATAATGTGTAGGGCGCTAATGCCTGGAGACGGAGAAAGCATGGATGCGATGTGTTAGTTTGGTAGTTTATGATGTAAAGGATGACGCGGGAAATGATGCAATGCGCTAGTGCCTGGATTTGGGTTGGTGTCATGGGCCTTGGGCCCTTGGAGTTGGTTATTGGGGCTTATTTGATGAATGCCTTGTGTTAGTTTAGTTTATTTCTTTTATGTTTGAATTTATCTAACTTGTTATGATTTCGAGTCTTTAGGGTACTGTTGGAGTCCGAGTCTTTGAGTTTGTTAGTAGAAGCAGCTATGATGAAGTGTTGCGAGTAGTGGGTTGTTAGTTGCTTAATTTTAGCGAGTATTTTTCGAGTGTTGTTAGTTGTAATGTTTATTTATATTTCCGTTATTAATGAAAATGCAAGCAAGTATTTTTCTAGAATTTATATGTTGAAGGATTTAGCCCCATCGAAGTGGCTGATTATTTACATCTCTTTATCTAGCACCTTACAAGTGGTATCCAGAGCTACAGTCCATGGTTGAGGAACAGGGACACAATACACATTTTTCCCAATTGGCTTAGTCGGTGTCCTTATTACATACCAACTAGGAGACTCAAAACCAGCATCAATAGACACTGCACCAGGCAGTGGATGGATTGGCACAACAACTACAACTTGTTGTGGCTAACATGGTGACATTATTCTATGCGCAGGGAAAGTCGAAGGATGATTCAACTACGGGATCAAATTCACATTGGAACCCGCTGTTCAAGGAGCACAAAGGCATTCAAACTAGGGTGATTTGTCTCGAATTCCCTAAGTTTAATGGTCAAGATCCTAATGGTTGGATCTATCGTGCCAACCAATTTTTTACATACCATCAAACCAATCCACACCATCGGGTCCTCTTGGCCTTTTTTCTTATGGAGGGTAAGGCACCTACTTAGTTTCAGGATTTAGAATCATCTGGTGGAATTACTTACTCGGACGGGTTCACTCAGACTCTACTCATAGAATTTGGTCCTACTATGTTTGATGATCTTATGGAGGCCATCACTAGGTTGCGACAGACTGCAACTGTGGAGGCCTACAAAACAGAATTTGAGATCCAGTCTAATCAACTCAAAGGACTAGCTTAGTCGAACAAGCTCAGTTTCTTCTTGAGTGGGTTAAGGGAGGATATCCGTTTTATGGTACATATGCTTAATCTCTTGAATCTCACCATGGCTTTCGATATGACTAAAATGCAGGTGTACCAACCGCTTCGGGTCTACTCCTAATCGACCTATTGTTACTTTGCCTTTAACTCTAGAGAAATAAGTTATACTTTCAGTTCAAAGATTATCCCCTATACAAATGAAGGAGAGGAGAGAATGCAGACTTTGTTGTAATTGTGATGAAAAATGGGGGTCAGGTCATAAATGCAAATTTGCCCACCTTTTTATTATGGAATGCATGGAACCCAACGATAAGGAGGAGCTCCAGCCCAGTACAGAATCAATCCAATTGGCTAATACATCCAATTCTGGTGACACAGAGCTCAAAGTTACGGAGCAGCTATTGGGGATTTTGATCCATGCATTATCTGGGCCCCCTAGCTAAAAAACCATGCTCATTTTGGGCCAAGTCTATGGCTGTCTAGTGGTGATTCTCAAGGATACCGACAGTACTCACTGCTTCATGGATCCATCCATTCAGCAATGAGCTCACCTGCAATTAGAACCAACATATGAACTTCAAGTTAAGGTGGACAACGGAGACACATTATTAAGTGAAGGAAGGCGCTAACCCAATTCTTGGATGGGATTTTGACAAATTTCGAATGGAGTTTATTTGTTTTTTGGGTGAGAATGTTTTGCAGGGCATCACACCCATTGAGGTATCTCTAATGGCGGGAGAAGAGTTTGGTCGGGATATGAAATAAGACAAAAGGGGTTTGGTTTTATAGCTTCTTGCATATCATGAAAATACCAATTCTTGCTTAGATGCTAACCCACTCATTCTTACCTTGTTCGAATAGTTTCAATGGGTCTTTGTAGAACCTCTTGGCCTACCTCCTAAACGTGATCATGACCACCATATAACTCTCCAACCGAATGCTAAGCCAGATTGTGTAGGTCCTTATAGATATCCTTATTTCTGAAAATCAGAAATTAAAAAACTAGTCAATGATATGCTCAAATCTGGAATCATTCGTCTTTGTCAAAGCCCTTTTTCCTCCTCAATTCTCCTCGTGCGTAAATAAGACGACAGTTGGCATCTTTGCATGGATTATCGATCTCTCAATAAAGAAACAGTTGAAGTGAAATTCCCAATTCCTATTGCCGACGAGCTTTTAGGTGAACTTCACGGTGCAACTATTTTTAATAAATTGGATATCCGATCCGGTTATTATCAAATTATAATGCACACTGAAGATATTCCAAAAATGGTCTTTTGAACGCATGAGGGTCATTATGAATTTTTAGTAATGCCTTTTGATTTCACCAACACCCTCAACTTTCCAATCCCTCGTGAATCACATTTTTGAAACCTTACTTGCGTAAATTCATATTGGTCTTTTTTTATGACATTCTTATTTATAGCAATAATTTAGAAGACCATCTTGTGCATTTATAAGTTGTCTTAGAAATTCTAAAAAACCAGCAACTTTTTGCCAAAAAATCCAAATGTTCATTTGGGAGTCATGAAATCGGATACCTTGGCCATCTTATCTCCAAGGATAGTGTTTAGGTAGACCCTAAGAAGATTGATTCAATGTTAAATTGGTCATTTCCTACAAACATTAAGTTCTTATGGGGTTTCCTAGGTCTTACGGGCCATTATAGAAAATTTATCAAGGGGTATAGTTCCATTGCTACTCCCCTAACCTCACTACTTAGGAAAAATTCTTTTGAATGGAACCAAGAAGCAAAAGAGGCCTTCATTGCACCTAAGGAAGCTGTGTCCAACCCTCCTGTTTTGATTCTTCTTGATTTTACTAAATCTTTCACCATTCAATGTGATGCTTCAGGTTGTAGTGTAGGTGTTGTTTTGATGCAGTAGAATAGACCCATTGCCTTTATGAGTCAAGTTCTCCATGGCAAGGCTCTACATCTATCGACTTATGAGTACATGGCTTTAGTTACGGCTGTTAAGAAGTGGCATTCCTATTTTTTGGGCTAGACTTTTCGCATTCAAACTGATCATCAAAGTCTCAAGTATTTACTTGAGAACAAAATCGAGACACCTATGCAACAAAAATGGCTCACTATTAGGTTTTGAATTTGTAGTTGAGTACAGGAAGGGAAAAGATAATATGATGGCTGATGCATTATCAAGGAAGTGGGAAGAAGAACGTTACATTGTCGCACTGTCTTTTCCAGCAGTAGGTTGGCTTGTTGATTTAAAGGCATCATACTTACAAGATCCTATATTGTAGAAGTTGTTGGATGACTATGCCAAGCAGATGCTGGACACTACTAAATATAAGCTGAAGGATGGACTACTTTTTTACAAGGATAGATTGTTTATTGGGCAATCAGCAGCTCTTAGGTATCAATTTCTACATTTGGTTCATAGCAGCCCTCAAGTTGGACATTCGGGTCTGTACAAAACTTTACATCGAGCTCGAGCCAATTTTTGTTGGAATGGTATGAAAAGAGATGTCAAAAATTTATTAAGGAGTGTGAAGTTTGTCAAAAAAATAAAGTTGATACTCTACACCCAACAAGTCTACTTCAGCCATTGCCTATTCCTGAGAAGGTATGGTTTGATATCTCCCTAGATTTCATTGAAGGGTTGCCCTTTTCTAATGGCTTCAGTGAGATTTTCATAATTATGGATCGGTTTAGTAAGTATGCCCATTTCATCCCTGTGTCTCGCCCTTATATAATTGTTAAAATAGCTCAAGTATTTAATGTTAATGTTTTTAAATTGCATGGGATGCCAAATTCGATTGTTAGTGATAGAGACCCTACTCTTATAAGTTAGTTTTGGAGAGAATTGTTCAAGTTGCAAGGGATTGAACTTAAATTTAGTTCTACTTACCACTCTCAAACTGACGACCAAATAGAGGTGGTAAACAATTGTGTTGAACATTGCTTGAGGTGTTTTTCAGGAGACAAACCAAGGGAGTGGTCTAACTGGTTACCTATGGCGGGATGTTGGTATAATACGAATAAGCATGCCTCAACAAAACTTACACTATTTGAAGTGGTTTATGGGTACTTACCACCGCCCTTGTTGGCTTATACTCTAGGTACAACATCTGTGCAGTCCGTGAAGGAGGCCCTAAGATCTCGGGATTTAGTATTAAGACGGTTGAGGGAAAATCTGCACATCACACAGGAAAGGATGAAGAGATTTGCAAATCTTAAAAGAACTGAAAGTAGTTTTGACATGGGAGATATGGTTTACCTGTGTCTTCAACCATATAAGCAACAATAGGTGGTTCAATGTCGAAACTTGAAACTCTCATCCAGATTTTTCGAACCCTTTAAGGTTATGTAGCAAATTAGTAGTATGGCTTATCAATTGGATCTTCCACCTAATACTTTGGTGCATCCCATGTTCCATGTATAGCGTTTGAAGAAAAAGTTAGGGCATAAAAATGTGTTGATCCCTACCCTTTCTCCATGCGATGAAGATGGAGCTTTCAAAGCAGAACTTGAAGAGATTTTACAACGGTGAATGCGAAAGAAAGGATGCCAGGTAGTGATTGAGTTGTTGGTCAAATTGAAAGGGCTAGGGCTTGATGAAGCTTTGTGGGTGTAGTATGGGAAACTATCGAATGACTTCCCAAATCTTGAGGGCAAGGTTTTTAGATGAGGGAGAGATTGTCATGGGCCTATGGGCCTTGGGCCTTTGGGGTTGGTTATTGGGGTTAGTTTTGAAATCCATTTTGGTAACCGTTCTGATTGTGTTGTTAGTTGCGTAATTTTAGTGAGTTTCAAGTGTTGTTAATTGTAATGTTTATTTATATTTCCGTTATTAATGAAAATGCAAACAAGTATTTTTCCAGAATTTATGTGTTGGAGGATTTAGCCCCCTCGAAATGGTTGATTATATACATCTCTTTATCTAGCACCTTACAGTTGGAGGACTGATGCGGGAAATTTTGAAGTTGCCAAAATGTGATCTAAAAAAAAATGTTGTTGTAGATTGTCATATTAGTTTGTGAGATCATTTTGTATCCACAACAAGACTAAAAATAATATAAACGTTGCGTGTTGAACTTCTATTAGAGCATGTAAAATGGAAAAGCACAGAGACCGATTTGAAATTTTTTCCAAATATTATTATAGACAAACAATATATATATATCTATATTTTGTGAATTTAAAATTTTAATTCTCGTATTAAGAAAGGAAAAACCCGTAGGAAAGATAAAACAGAAATGATACTCGAGGATTCATATCGAGGATGTGAGATTGGATCCCGATAATTTTATTTTTATTTTTTTACTTAAAGATTAAAAAAATATTTTTTCAATGGCGTTGTGATTTTTAAAAATCTATATATAATTTAAAGAAATAAAAATAATGAAAAAAAGAGCAATCGCTTATTCTCGTGCTACAGCACGGCTCAAGATAAAAATGATTCGCACGATCTATTCCCAACGAAAAAGTACAGTTACAGGAAGGAATCCATCCGATTTGATTGAGCCCTAATTTTAAACTCAAAACCCTAATAGCTTCCAGTCCATCCCTCGCTCACACGTCGATTGCCACACCCAAAAATTCAGTTTGGGTTTCCAGCAATCAAACGCCATGGACACGGACATTGCCAAGACTCAGGAAGAGCGAAAGCGCTTGGAGCAGCAGCTGGCTTCCATCACCTCCCTCACGTTCGACACCGATCTCTACGGCGTAAACGACCGCGATTCCTACGTCACCTCCATCCCCGTCACCGACGACGATGAGAACCTCGACTCCATGGACAACGAGGTCGCCCGCAAGCTCGCATCTTACACCGCCCCCAAATCCCTGCTGAAAGAAATGCCCCGTGGTGCAGGAGCCGAAGACGACAACGACGACGGTTTTGGGGGCTTCAAGAAGCCGCAGCGCATCATCGACCGCGAGGACGATTACCGCAAGAGGCGACTCAATCGGGTGATCTCACCCGAGAGGCACGACGCCTTCGCCGCGGGGGAGAAGACTCCGGACCCTTCCGTGAGAACCTACGCAGATGTTATGAGGGAGGACGCTTTAAAGAGGGAAAAGGAGGAGACACTGAAGAGGATTGCGAAGAAGAAGGAAGAGGAGGAGGCTGCTGCCAAGTCTGATAAGGCTACGGAGGATAAGGGAACCAAGAGGAGGAATAGGTGGGACCAGTCGCAGGACGATGGGGCTGCCGCTGCGAAGAAGCCGAAAACTACGTCGGATTGGGATTTGCCTGAGGATGCTACTCCGGGGCGGTGGGACGCGACTCCCACACCTGGGAGGTTGGGCGATGCCACCCCATCGGCGTCAGTGGGGAGGAGAAATAGGTGGGACGAGACGCCAACTCCTGGCAGATTGGCGGATGCCACCCCTGCCGGTGGGGCTACTCCGGGAGCGACCCCAGCGGGGATGACCTGGGACGCCACCCCGAAAATCTCGGGCCTCGCCACGCCCACCCCAAAACGGCAGAGATCGAGGTGGGACGAGACGCCTGCTACCATGGGCAGTGCAACCCCAATGGCAGGGGCCACTCCAGCAGCTGCAGCGTCGTTTACACCGGGGATTACTCCTGTCGGTGGTGTTGAGCTAGCAACGCCGACGCCAGGGGCTATCAATTTGCGTGGTGCCATCACCCCGGAGCAGTACAATTTACTGAGGTGGGAGAAGGACATCGAGGAGAGGAACCGGCCACTGACGGACGAGGAGTTGGACGCCATGTTTCCGCAGGAGGGTTACAAGATTTTGGAGCCGCCGGCGTCCTATGTTCCCATTAGGACTCCCGCAAGGAAGCTGCTGGCGACCCCCACTCCTTTGGGGACTCCTCTGTATTCCATCCCCGAAGAGAATCGCGGGCAGCAGTTTGATGTTCCCAAGGAAGCCCCGGGTGGGTTGCCGTTCATGAAGCCCGAGGATTACCAGTACTTTGGGGCGTTGTTGAACGAGGATGATGAGGAGGAGTTGTCCCCCGATGAACAGAAAGAGCGGAAGATCATGAAGCTCCTGCTTAAGGTCAAGAATGGGACGCCCCCACAGAGGAAAACGGCATTGCGGCAGCTTACGGATAAGGCAAGAGAATTTGGGGCCGGGCCGTTGTTTAACCGGATCCTGCCGCTGCTCATGCAACCCACTTTGGAAGATCAAGAGAGGCATCTCTTGGTGAAGGTGATCGACAGGGTGCTCTATAAGTTGGATGAGCTGGTTCGTCCTTACGTGCATAAGATTCTTGTTGTGATTGAACCGTTGTTGATTGATGAGGATTATTATGCGCGTGTTGAAGGGCGAGAGATTATTTCCAATCTTAGCAAAGCCGCTGGCTTGGCCACCATGATTGCTGCCATGCGTCCCGATATAGATAACATTGATGAGTATGTGAGGAACACCACTGCCAGAGCTTTCAGCGTTGTTGCTTCTGCTCTCGGGATTCCTGCTCTGTTGCCCTTCTTAAAGGCCGTGTGTCAGAGTAAGAAATCGTGGCAAGCTCGGCACACAGGGATTAAAATTGTTCAGCAGATTGCCATCTTGATTGGTTGTGCCGTGCTTCCTCATCTGAGGTCTCTTGTGGAGATCATAGAGCACGGTCTGCTGGACGAGAATCAGAAGGTGAGGACAATCACTGCATTGTCTCTGGCTGCTCTTGCCGAGGCTGCTGCCCCTTATGGTATCGAGAGCTTCGACTCGGTGTTGAAGCCTTTGTGGAAGGGTATCAGGTCGCACCGTGGGAAAGTCTTGGCTGCGTTCTTAAAAGCCATCGGTTTTATCATCCCGCTCATGGATGCACTATATGCCAGTTACTACACCAAGGAAGTTATGGTTATTCTGATTCGTGAGTTCCAGTCGCCCGATGAAGAAATGAAGAAGATTGTTCTGAAGGTGGTGAAGCAGTGTGTGAGTACGGAGGGTGTGGAGGCTGATTACATT
Source organism: Carya cathayensis (assembly GCA_011037825.1). Lineage (NCBI taxonomy): Eukaryota > Viridiplantae > Streptophyta > Magnoliopsida > Fagales > Juglandaceae > Carya > Carya cathayensis. The sequence goes on from QGSO01000181.1 coordinate 841,770, forward strand.
CGCAACGATATTCTTCCAGAGTTCTTTAAAAATTTCTGGGTCAGGAGGATGGCTTTGGATAGGAGAAACTACAGGCAGCTGGTGGACACGACCGTGGAGATAGCAAACAAAGTCGGTGTTGCCGATATAGTTGGGAGAATTGTGGAGGATCTTAAAGATGAGAGTGAGCCTTACAGACGAATGGTTATGGAGACCATTGAGAAGGTAGTTGCCAACTTGGGTGCATCTGATATCGATGCTCGGTTGGAGGAACTTCTTATTGATGGAATCCTTTATGCCTTCCAAGAGCAGACCAGTGATGATGCCAACGTGATGCTTAATGGTTTTGGTGCGGTTGTGAATGCACTTGGGCAGAGAGTGAAACCGTACCTGCCCCAGATTTGTGGCACCATAAAATGGCGGTTGAATAACAAGAGCGCAAAGGTGAGACAGCAAGCAGCGGATCTGATATCGAGGATTGCTGTGGTGATGAAGCAGTGCCAGGAGGAACAACTGATGGGTCACCTTGGTGTCGTACTGTATGAGTATCTGGGAGAGGAGTATCCCGAGGTCCTGGGATCTATCCTAGGAGCTCTCAAGGCAATTGTCAATGTTATTGGTATGACAAAGATGACTCCTCCTATAAAGGATTTGCTTCCTAGACTGACACCAATTTTGAAGAATAGGCACGAGAAAGTCCAGGAGAACTGCATCGACCTTGTCGGACGGATTGCTGACCGCGGGGCTGAGTTTGTTCCGGCTAGGGAGTGGATGAGGATTTGCTTCGAGCTTCTCGAGATGCTTAAAGCCCACAAGAAGGGTATACGGCGAGCCACTGTGAACACCTTTGGGTATATTGCCAAGGCCATTGGGCCACAGGATGTCCTGGCTACCCTGTTGAATAATCTCAAGGTGCAGGAGCGGCAGAACCGTGTGTGCACAACTGTGGCAATTGCTATAGTTGCAGAAACCTGTTCGCCCTTTACAGTTCTTCCAGCTTTAATGAATGAGTATCGCGTGCCAGAGCTTAATGTGCAAAATGGTGTCCTGAAATCCCTCTCTTTTCTGTTCGAGTATATTGGGGAAATGGGAAAAGACTACATCTATGCTGTGACCCCATTACTTGAGGATGCCCTCATGGATAGGGATTTGGTTCACAGGCAGACTGCGGCTTCTGCTGTTAAGCACATGGCCTTGGGGGTTGCTGGTTTGGGTTGCGAGGATGCTTTAATCCACTTGCTCAACTATGTGTGGCCAAACATTTTTGAGACTTCCCCGCACGTGATAAATGCTGTAATGGAAGCCATTGAAGGAATGAGGGTGGCCTTGGGTGCTGCTGTTGTGCTAAACTACTGCCTTCAGGGGCTGTTTCATCCTGCTCGTAAGGTTAGGGAGGTGTACTGGAAGATTTATAACTCGCTTTATATTGGAGCACAAGATGCTCTTGTGGCGGCTTATCCTGTGCTGGAGGACGAGCAGAACAACGTATACAGTAGGCCTGAGTTGATGATGTTTGTCTGATATGTTGTTTAGATTGTTACTAAGAGGGCAGGTATAATGATATAGGAACTGATGTCATGATGTTAAGGATTTTACTTGTTTGGATTGATGTAATCTGTTTCTAGATCAGTAGGCCTAGTGAACCCGCTATGTTGGAGTTACTGCAACTCATTGGTTTGAATGCTGTTTCTTCGCATGTGGCCTTTTTTGCATTTGAGGTATCTTCTTCGATATTCTTTTCATGTTGCTTGCTGTTTGTGTCGTTTAAGATTTGTGTCTGAAGGATTTTTCTGTAGCCTGGGTGAGAAAATCCCGTGCTTCCTCGGTTGTGTTGCATCTCTCATATGGTGCTAGTCTCGTTACCTTAGCCTCAATTTAGATCTTTTGTTGTCTTTTTATTAAAATTTGATGGATAAAAGGTAAAGCTAGTTTGATTACACAGTGTAGATAAGATAAAATGAGGTACTTTGTTAAAATTAAACAAGATATTATTAAATTATATTTTTTTAATATTAATTTTATTTTAAAATTTGAGAAAATTGAATTGTTTTTTATATTTACGTAAAAATTTAATAAAATTGTAATGATAAGATAGTCTAGTTTTGTATACTGAAACCAGTCTTAAGTTTTAACAATTTAATACAATTTTAAAACGTATAAAGAATAATAAGGTCAGATTTTAGTTCAAAGGAATTTGTTGGGTTCTGATCAAAACCAATGCATATAGAACTAACCAATAATTAAGGCATCATTATATTACAATTTAGATAAAATGAAATAAGATATTTTGTTAAAAGTTAAATAAAATATTATTAAAAAATATTTTTTTAATACTAATTTTATTTTATGATTTAAAAAAATTAAATTATTTATTATATTTTAGGTGAGGATTTTAAAAAGTTGTAATTATAAAATTAAATAATATAGATGTGGCACTTTTTTGTTTAAAGTTTCAAAATTTCAAAAAAAAAAAAGGAAAAATTCCGAGGGCAGAATAGGAATTAGGAGTAGAATCTGAAAAAAATTATAAACAAATTAAAACAATTAGAAACAAATTAAAACAGCAGCAATCTAATGCTAATTTAGGTCAGTCGGTTCTATTTTGCAGGAGAGAGAGAGAGAGATGGAGCCCGACAGAAGGAAGAAGACGGAGAAGAGTAAGAGGACAGCAATTAATAACGTAGAGGAGAATAAGGTTGAAGAGCTACTTCAAGCAGCGCAGGACGAGTTGCTTCTTAAGCTCTCTCTCGACTCCCACATGTCCCGCGTTCCTCCTGACTACCTCCACACCGATCTCGACCGTCGTTTCCAATCCCTCAAATCCCGACCATCCCTCCCTATATATCCGTCTCAATCCCAGAAATCGACTTCATCAGTTGCTTCTGCTGGTGCGGAGGACGAGGAATTGAAGGCCGTTTTGGGCGACGAGCTCTCCGCTAGATTCGCTGCTCTCAAGGGTTCTTTGTTTTCGTCATCGTCTTCTTCATCTTCTACTAACGTTATCTCTGTGGGTCCCATATCATCATCTGATGACGATGAAGAGGATGAAGTCGATAAGTTGATTCGGTGGGCCAAGGATGCAGCTCGTCTCGACCCCTCTCCTCCGTCCGATGAAGACGACGACGAGGAAGATGATAACCGTGAGCATGAAAAGGTACATCAACGGAAATAGCGGGATCCTAAAGGCGATATTTTTTCCATTTTTTGTTGTTGTTGCTGTAGCCGTTGGGAATATTAATCATATTTGAAATAAATAATGGATTCATGATGGCGTTCGTGAAAAGTTTGATGTTTAACGTGCTGATGCTATTTGCCAAATCTTCAATGTTGAATTTGGGCTTCACACTTGAGACGCAACAATTCAACATTCATCAAGAAACCAGCAGGAAGAACAAGTAAAACTCGTTTGTTCTGTTCCAGTAGAGGAAACCATTGAAAATTCGGAGGTGCAACAATTCAATCTTTACTACCACTTCCAAGTTCCAACAATTAACGAAATAAAATGTTTCATATCGTACACATCTTTAACAACTACATAAATAGAGTGCAATGATGCCCTGGAAAACCATGTACATGAAGAACACAAAAAGGAAATTTTAACAAGTAATGAAAGAAAATGCACTTCTGGAGAGAATGCATTTTCTTGTTTTAAACAAAAGAAGAAATCCCGGAGAAGATTTTAGGATGAAAAGTTAAAAACAAATCACCAAACCATAACAATACTACATGACATAACTTTTAACAACTAAAATTACAAACATCTTTTAACGGGAAAAAATGCAACTAATAATGTTCCCAAATCAAAGCTTTTCTTGGATTTCTCGGTGGGCGATTCTTCACATGGAAACTTGATAGTCTTCTATCTTCTTTTTGTCGATGATACACTGATTTTCTGTGACCCATATTTGGATTAGATTCGCTCTCTAAGAGCACTTATACTTTGCTTAAAGTTGTATTTGGCAAGTGAATTTATCAAAGTCGGAAATAGTTCCTATTGACTCAGTCAATAACTTAAGTGAGGTGGCTGCCATCTTGGGCTGCAAGGTTTCATCCTTGCCTATGAAGTATTTTGGACTCCCCTTGAGTCATAAATCTAAGGTAATGTAGGAAGTGATTGTTGAGAAAATTGAAGGCAAACTGACAGGTTGGAAGATAATTTACTTGTCTAAAAGAGAGAATCACACTTATTTAGGGTACATTATCTAATCTCCCAACATACTTCATTTCTTTATTCCTTGTGCCTGCAGGGGTGGTGAATAGACTGATTTTCCGTGATTTTTTATAAGGAAGGTTAGAGGATGCAAAGAAATTCCATTTGATTCAATGGGATAAAGTATGCACCCCTTCGTCTTGCAGTGAGTTGGGCTTAAGAAAATTGAGAACCTTCAACAAGGCACTTTTTGAAAAATGGTTATGGCGTTGTCATCTTGAGGGAGACGCTTTTTGGTAGACTATCTAATATGTCAAATATGGGAGTGTCTGGGGAGGTTGGTGCACTAAGGAAGTAAGAGGGACTTATGGCGTGGGAGTTTGGAAACTTATCCGGAATGGATGAGATGATTTTCTTAGCAACTGCAAGTTTGTGGTGGGAAGGGGCATGCGAATAAAGGTTTTAGCATGATATTTGATGTGGGGATGTTGCTTTGAAAAACACTTTCCTCTTTTTATAGGATTGCATTTGGCCAGGGCTCCTTGGTAGTTGATAATATGTGCAGTACTGCTGATTCCATTCATTGGTTTGTGAGATTCACTAGAGCTGTCTAGGATTGAAAGATGGGAGACATCACTAACTACTACAATGCGTTATATGCACTAAAGCAAAGGACAGGAGGGGATGACAGATTATTCTGGACATGCACAGGGAACAAGAAATTTTTAGTTCGTTCTTACCACATGGCATTGATGACCCACTCCTACAATGCCTTCCCTTGGAAGAGCATTTGAAGGAGCAATATTTCTCTCAAGGTTGGGTGGCTTCCCATGATAAAATACTGACTATAGACAAGTTAAGAAAGCGTGGACTCTACATAATGGATTTGTGCTTCATGTGCAAACACAACAGTGAATCAATGGACCACCTTCTTCTTCATTGCTAAGTAGTTAAGGTATTGTGGGATGAAATTCTCTTGAGGCTTGGTATCGCATGGGCTATGCCTAGAAGAGTGATAGATTTATTGTCTTGTTAGCGAGGGATTAGGGGCAATCGTCAGATCGCAACTGTATGGAAGATAGTACCTTTATGTTTAATGCAGTGCACATGGATTGAAAGAAATGGATGCTATTTTGAGAATAGGGAACGCTCTCTGGATGGTTTCAGGGCCTTTTTCTTTCATACTTTGTTACTTTGGACCTCTTCTATTGTATTGAATGAAATGAGCTTTAATGACTTTTATACTACTATTCGTAGCCCTTAGTTTGTAAGAGCATCCACATTGGTTTATGCATATGCATATGTAAAGTCATGTTTGCATAATATGAGCTTAAATTCATCTACATTGGATTATGCATCTCCAAATATTTGCATAGCTATGAACAATACTTTTACATGTTTGAAGATTTACTATTCACTCTCCATAACATATTTTACTCATTCTTTCTCTCTCCTCCTACTCTTTTTCTACATATTTTACCTTTACATATTTTACTACATACTTTACTCATTCACTCTACAAAAAATATTTTACTCAAATATTTTACATATTTGAAGATCAAACCCGTACACCTCTCTTTCATAGGTTTTGAGTACATGTATTGGGTGCTAATGAAATTTCTTTAGGTGTTAATTACATGTATTAACCCAATATATGGAAATTGTAAACTCTATTAAAAAAAAGTAAAAAAAATAATAAAATAATAATATTTTATTATTATTTTGTCTCAAATTTGCATAAGCTAATGTGGGAGTTTTGCTTGTATGGCAAATTAGATCTCCAAAAGGTATGATTTTACATATGCATATGCATAAACCAATGTGGATGCTCTAATTAGGATCTTTCTTGTATACTCCATGTGTACTTGGATTTTACCTATTTATGTGGATCAATAAAATATCTTTTACCTATAAAAAAAAAAAAAAGTTCATAAACACTATGGATAAAAAATGCTACCTCTACAGGTCCTTGGGAGAACGGCTATCTCCTTAACCAAACCAATGTACCTCCGAGAACCCATGAGATCAAGAGATACCCAATGCACTGAACAAAATGCAAACTTCTATCAACTCCTCCAGCATACTGAATTCTATCTACTTCTTTGCACACATGCAAATCCCACCAAAGCCTATTAGCTCGGGATGATACAGCAATTAGGACCCAGACAACCTATGCGTTTGATACATACTTCGGACCCAAATAATGTAAGAGAGAGAGAGAGAATTAGATGAGCCATGTGTGACCCATACTTACGCTTCAAGTAGCATTCTTTCCTACTGTGCCAAGGGAAGAGCACATATATTTAACTTATATAGTGACATAAAGCCATACAAGTTCAAAACATATATTGCAGAATCATGGACAAGATGATGACAGAAATGCTAGTGTAACTCTGAAATCAAAGCAAAATTACTTTATTATTATTAGCTGAATGAGTAAGGATATTATTGGGGCCCCTACCATTCTCTCTTCCCATATAATCCGTGCTAGAAGCAGTAGTAACAGTTGGATAGAATGATTCTATTAAGACCAGTCTAGGGCGCCTCATCCTGTCAACTAGATCCATTGAGATGGCCAAAACTCAGAATTTTATATCATCTAGAGCCCCTCAACAAAAATATTCTACCACCATATCTTGTGCTTGATGATAGTGGCTGATTGGTTATATCAGTTGTAGATGGACAAGAGATGAATAGCATTACAGTTCCATGAAATAAAGGACCGACACCTCATCTGTCGTGTCAAATCTGTGATAAAATCTCAGGACAGAGAATCAATACTAAAGTTGTTACCTTTGTGAATCCATGCAGTATAAGTTGTTTTGCTTTATGCTTCTATACAGAAACACAGAATAAAAACTAACTCTGCATGGTTAATCAGTCTTCTTATCAATCTCGTGTAGATGGATGTACGACTTGCAGCATGATGACAGTCAGAAAAAAGGTAAGAAATCTATTTCAATAACAAGTTCTTCTGGTCATCTAAAAACAGGGATCTCTGAAAAAGCTTTTTGAACAATAAGCTTCTCTTAAGTAGGAAATTAACACCCATTGGCTGATATGAGAGAACCAAATCAAAGACATCTGAAGATGCAAAATGAGTCTGCAGATTGTTTAAAACACAGTTAATCATTTATCACTTGACAGGTCCCTCACCATCAAAAAGGTTGAGGTAAATATGCAAACACTCTGCTGCACAGTAGAGATACAATCTTCCGACCAGGCTAAAAACTATATTTAGTGCTTATACAGATCATGTCTTCGTGTCAAACTAACACTGGAAATATAAAGGGGGTAAATTTGTCATCAATTATATAAGTAACTAATATTAGTCAAACAAATACCTCTGACATGATGTAATCTGCCTGTTGTTTTGCATAGTAATGCTCTGATGGTGGAAGTTTTCCAATAATAGGTAGTAGTTCAACATCGACAAGTATCTGTGAATGAAAAGTCCAAACATAAGTAATTATTAGTACCATTCAAAGATTAATATTCACATTAGAAACATGTCTTTGATGAGTACCCATCGCTATCTTTGTCAAGCTGTGTAAACAATGTACTAGCTAGGCCCTCCCTTGGGTCACCAAATTGATGTGAAGAATTATGACCTTCATCATAGTTTCTGACCATGTCAAAGAATCCGTGACAAAATTATTTAAAGTTAACCTTCCCATCTTTGTCTGTATCACTTTACCTAAGGATGCAAAAAGGCGAAATAGATAAGTAGCCAAGCAAAATGCCAAATTCAATAGCCTTTTTTATCAAGTAAAGAAACAAATTAGCAAGGTACCAGGTTAGGGGCAGAACCTAATAGCTTTACAACAACATCAAAGCACTTTACAGATAAATAAAATAAAAGTGGAGCAATATTGTGAGCTACCAGATAACGCCATTAGACCAAGGCAAACGATCCCTTGTGCAACAAGCAGTCAAACATCCCCGAATAGAGTTATATGACTTGATTGTTATTAGCCGGAAACTAGAAGGTTAAGAGCTTGTTTGAGATTGAGTTTGAAAGCTTAAAAAGTGCTTTAATTGTTTAAAAGTTCTTTTAAAGAAAAAATGATATGTTTGGTAAATTTATAAAAAGTGCTTTAATCACCTAAAAAAGCTAAAAGTCTACTTTTTTAAAAAGCATCAAATTGAAGATTTTATCAAAAAGCTCTTGCAGATAACTATATCTTTTTAAAAAAATTAATGTAACTAACTTTGAAAGTGTTTTAGATACATGTTTATCAAACAGTATACAACTTTTGAAAAATAGAGCGTATTATTTAAGTTATAAGTTATAAGCCCTAAAGCCATAAGCTGTATTTCTCACCATAATCCCAAACATGCACTAAGCCCCTAACTATCAAAGAAACCCTGCCTTAGGTACCTAGATGGTCCAAATAAGAATTAGGCCTCGTCTAGATAAATAAATGAGATGAGATGAGATGAGTAGTGAAATAGTTGGAGTTAAGATATTTTATGGAGTTTTGGGAAATGAGAGAGAAAAAGTTGAATAAAAATATTATAAAATTAAAATATTTTTAAAATATAATTTTTGTTTCTGGATTTGAAAAAGTTAAATTGTTTTTTGTATTTTGTTTGAAAGTTTGGGAAAGTTATAATGATTAGGTAACGATTAGATGAAAAAGTAAAATATTTGAAATTGAGAAGTGTTTGTGTTTGTGGTGTTTGGATGTTGAGATGAGATGAGAGCATCTTGCAATCCAAACGGGGCCTTAGTAGGTAACTAGACCCATATGGAACAGATTAAATTGAGAGCCTACAAAAGAGAAATTTTCAACCAAGTCAATCAAAAATATTTAGATGAAAGTTAATGCAAGCGAGATTCAAGAGTCAAGTCACTTTTGAGAGTCAGAAATATGTGTGTGATGCATTAAACCTGTCTTATACTGAGATTGGTGCAGGAACTCGAGAAAATCTAGAGTCAAAGAATTTAATAAGGAGGAGAAACTAGATTACTACGAAAGTATTGACACCAATTAAATGAACTGATAATATAGTGTTTTTCATTGTAAGAAATTTCCCTCTTGAGAATGACCTCAATAAGTTGGTCAACAATTTTGTAAGTAGCACTTACCAACAATGACACAACCGCAAACCGTAATGAAAAGTTTTGTTTTCAAATATTTTGATTCAATGCAATTATGGTCTGAAATGATACAACAATTTGGAACTGTTGAAAAAGGGAACTTGATAAAAACAATCTCACCTAACTTCCTCCTTGCACAACCACTTAAGTAGCATTGGGTTCTTGGTATCAGCTGGGTGCATAAAGCTAGAAAATCAAGAGATAAGTTAGGTAAAAAGCATTAGCTTTAAATGGGAAAACATAAAGAAGCTTTTTGCAATGAAAGAAACTTGCTAAACAGAAGAAGCTCACTCATTGAACTTGTTAAGTTTAAAAGACCATCTCCATCTGCATCAGATGCATTAAAGTGTTCCTCTTTCCACCAACCCATACCATAACCAAAAGAATTGTTATCTGGTAAATTAGATAGGATCGGTAACCAAGACAAATTCACATAGAAACGAGGTGATGAAGGAGTTGGACTATGAAGAGAATAATCACATGGTAAGGGAAACTAAAATTTGGCTCCTGCCTAACTAAATCTCTGATCAAAGTGTGGAACATAATATAAACGGGAAAGCTATAAAATGAAACCTGTTAATGAATTAAGAGAGAATTAATTAAGATGCTAGCATATAACATTAATTAATATTAAGAAATCTAATGAATTCTTCGTATAACCAGATCAATAAATTGTACTTTAAGAAGGAAAACAAACGAAAAAACCACATTTTCACCAGGGAAAAAAAAAAGCAGGGATAGACAAACTTTCTCCCCGAAAACATCATATCTTCATCAAAAATATATTCCACGACGAGATTAGTATTAGTAAACAGTACTGGAGATATTAGAATATAAAAGACATCAGGTCTACTAAGAACTCATTGCTAAGAAAAATGAGTATAAATAAATAAATTTCACAACTTACACTAAAACTGAACGTTAAAAACAAACTACAAACAATGACAAAAATTCTCCAGTTCAAGAGGATAAAAAACAAAAACCCATTATTCAAACAACAAAAACACACCGGAACAACAAGAAAGGATATACGAAAAAGCAAAGAAATTTTTTAATTGACCTGCATTCTGAACCCAACCGGGGGGACCATACTCGGCAAAAGAAACAAAGCCATCTTTATTCTTATCAAGGGTATCCAATTCGCTCTGGGTCCTGTACATCACTTCCCTCTCCGCCTGCTGCAAGTTCCACTCGGTGAACTCGTGCTCGGTCAAGAACCAATCAACCGGTTGCACATCAATCCTTGGGAAGAGCACGGCCAGCCTTTCAGTCACGTTGAACCTCTCCTCGTTGTTCACGTAGTCCTCGGCGTCAATGGAATCATCCAACTCGGGCTGGGACTCGGGAGCGAAGTCTTGGGGTGGACGTGCTCGATGTACTGCTTCTCCCACTGGCGGTCCTCAAATCGTGTCGGGCGTAACGGGTTCGTTTCAGTCCGATTTTGAATAAATTTTGAACGAATCGGTGTGTTTTACATTTTCAAAAATCAATGCAAGACCCGCTCCCCTCGATAATTTCAATTTTATCGATTTGGATCCCATTTTTTAATTTTAATCAAGTACTGATATAATTTTTTAATATATATTAATTAATTAAAACAAAATATAAGTAATATATTAATATCTTTAATATATTTTATATTTATCAAAAACAATATATTGAGAATTTACTAAGCTATAAAATGTTAGTATTAAAAATTAATATTATATATAATATTATATAATATTAAAATTAATTTATATATATATATTTTATAAACCGGTCTGACTCTATTCCGGAAAGTCCAAAACCAAAACCAGACCAGATTTAACCGATTTTTAAAATGTAGAAACGGGTCACAGACTGGACCGGTTTAAAATTGAACCAACCAGTCCGATTCGATTTTTCAAATTTTTGGTTTAAAGTTTCACCCTTAATCATGTGTGCATGGCTTTATAGTGGATCTTAATTTTGTTTTCTTTTTTCTTTTAAAAAAATGAGTGTGCATCGCTTGTAAAACTCATGTATGTAACTAATATTATTCTGACTATATGTAACATTACTCTATATATGTATGTGTATGTATAAAGATATGTTGTTTAGGTTCCATTTGTATTTAAAGTTGATTTCATTCATCCGATCTAATTATTACTTTTTCAAATTTTTACATAAAATATAATAAATAATTTAATTTTTTTAAATTTTAAAATAATAATAATATTAAAAAATAGTATTCTAATAATATTTTATTTAACTTTCAATTTTTATTTTAACCCATCTCATTTCATCTCACTATTCAAATCTCAAATACGAGTTTGTGCAAGAAGAGTTGAAGGAACGTGACTACGAAAATGAAAATTAAAAAAATTGTAATAATTTAATGAAATGAATTAAGAAGTTTCTACACTGACGTGGGACTGAGAGGACGTGCAAACTATTTTTGGAATTTGATTGGGAGAATGAAAGAGAAAGGAAGTTTTGTGCTTTGTTCATTGCGTTTCTAACTTTCCTTTATTATTCTTTATGGCTTACAATATTTGTAAATGAAAAATTATATATACTACACTATTATTTTATTTTTATTCTATTATATAAAATATAATATATTTATCATTATTAGATGATATTTTATTAGATAATATTTTATTATTTAATAACGATAAATTTACGTAATGAAATAAAAATAAGATAAGCCTATAAAGTATGGCGTTAGATCTTTTTTATTTCCCTTCTTTTTCGTGGTATGTTTTAAAATTATGGGCAAAGCTGGATCAGTTATGGGCTTCTTATTGTTATCTGGACAGTTTTATGGGAAGTAGATTCACTCTTTGGGCTTCATAAAATTCATACATTTATACCCTCTTCAAGACGGGAGGCCCAAATTCTCATGTTTGTAATTTTCTACGATGGGGGGAGTAGTTCATTTAAAGAAGGGTTATAGATATAAATGAATTATATAAAAAAAAATTAATAAATTGACGTGATTTTATATAATTTATTATATTTATTTTATAATAAAAATAATTTTACAGATGAACTGCATAAAAAAAATGGAGGGCTCATTTAACGAAAGTAAGGGCAGGCCTGATCCAAAGCATGATAGACTATTAAATGAAACACAACAATAATCAAGAAAATGGAGGTAAACCATTGAAAAGAAAAGAAAATTACGAAAACTTCGTATTTAAATCATTAGAAGGATTTGGGTCATACGTATGGATATCGTGGTGGGCCCCGACTTATATTGGAGGGCCGGTGACCTTTCCGTTTTAAACCTCCACGGGCCACGAGTGGTCACGTGCTATTGTCTACTGTTTTGCTCGTGAAAATTGAAGGTCTGATGAGGTGGCATAATAGTGGCAACTTCTCTTCCTTCAATATTGCTTAATTGACTTAAATAAGAAAGAAGGAAACGATAAATCGATCAATCAATCAGATATGGATGCTTATAAAAAAAAAAAAAAAAAATCAATCAGATATGGATAAAATACTATAACAGAAAAATATTAGCTTTTTGACTCATTTTTCGTGCAATAGTCTCGGAACTGACGAAACGACGCCAGCAGCTGCAGAAAGATTGAGCCTTTTGCATGATTTTTTATCGGCCTTGCTGTGGAAATGAAGAAATAGGTAATGACCCACAAACACCTATGAAGCACTTTTTGTTTTTCTTCTATCTTTTTGTTTTTTGAAATTGTCGTGTGTTTTGTTCTCTGCAACTGTGCATGGTTACTAGTTATATCATATTCTGATATCTAATTGCAATTGGTTTGTTTGGACATAAAAGAAATAGAAAATAAATTTAGATTGATCTCTCTCTCGATGCGTTATCTGTCAGATATTAATGGGTAATGCAGATTCCAGTGGCAGTGGGTTTTTGCCACTTGGGGTTGATGCTCTTTTCCATCCCAGGTGTCCAGTGTGTAGCGCCAAGTAGTCGGTGGAGATGGGACCAAATGTCCAGAGAGAGAGAGAGAGAGTCAGAGAATGGGACCAATTGACCCATCCTTTGCAGTTTTCACTTTTCACCTCCTCTGTGGATATTTCAGGATAATCCATTGACATCGCCCCTAATTTATTGTACGCCCTTTGTAAATTTCGAACTCTTTTTTTCGATTTCCTAAATTTGTTGTCTTTAATGATTTTATTTTTCTGGGCTTATCTGGATTCGGGACCCTCGTAATGTGTTCATATTAGGCTCCTGATTCTACTTGGGAATTTGTTCTTATTAAGCTCCTTAACTAAATGATAGTTCCAATTGCTCTCCCTCTTCATGGTTGAGGTTCGGCATCCAGTAGTGGAGTTTATTGCAAATGCCATGGATATGAAGGTCGAGGACTGATCCAAATAACAAAAGTACAATAAAAAAATGGTTGGCAATAATGGATATGCGAGTTTGGGGCCTTTCATGGCTTGCCTCGGCCTCGGTTTTGGGACATACAGGTAGATGCCCATAAAAAAAGATAGCCTAAAAAAGTCCTGGTTATTTCAGAAGAAGGTTAAAAAATCTCGGGAATTACCAATTTGAGTATTTTCAACTTGTATGGTTTAAAACCCCTAATCATTTGGTGGGTTTTAGTTTTTACTGTATGGGTTTTCTTGAATGAAAATGTGAAAAAAAAAAAAAGGACTTGGAGTCAGTTGTGATGCCTTTTCCTAAATATAGTAATAGCTAGTATCCACGTCTCAGTGATGGGATTTTACCTAAAGTTTTTCAATTTGACAATATGACACCCCCTTTTCCTAAATATTGGTCTTTTTTCTTTTTGTTTCTTTCGATAAATCTCATTTTGAATTCTTTTTTATGTTGGGAGCTAGATTGTATACATTATTTTCTAGAATTCCCATGCCATTTTGAGCTGAATGGGTAGAAATTATATTATTCTATCATTGCCAATTGAGGAGCATGTGTGGTGATTTTACTCTTCAAAGGGTTTTGAAGAAAAGGAGGATAAATTTTGTGGGCCTGAGCTGTTAGAGCTGTTCTTGTCTTGGGTTTTTTTTTTGTCTTGTTGGAATGGAAAATAGCAATTTGAATGATCTTTCTCGTCAATTATAGACTTCTAGGTTTCTCTGTTTTGTTTGGCTTCTGCGTTGTCTCTTTCAGATTTCACCATCCAAAGCCGCAGTTACCATTCTATGGAATTCACCGCTGCGTTTATTTCTATATTTCCCATCTTGTTTAAGAATGCCCTTTAGTGTATCTTTGATTTAATGGTTTTCAGATATTTTCATGGTCTAACCAAACTGTTGCCTTTTCGTTCATCAATAGGTCAGCAATTCACAAGAGTACAAAGTTGGAATTGCGGAGCAAATCACCGTTAAATTCTTCACATACTTCACTAATTTTCTGATTTTTATTGGCGGTGATCTCCTTCGTTTTCATGGGCGTTTTCTCGGTCTGTTTGTTTCTCTCCTTGCTTACCTCTATTGCCTGACATATCTGCTTCCCATAATTTAGCCTACCATCAAACTACTTACTGGAATCCCACCGATGCCACCGTAAAGAAACTCCGATTCAACTTTTAAGAGCAAGTCCTGAAAGTTTATGACTTTGTTGATGGGTTTAGCCTAGATTATAGAGCAGTTGATAGGTTTCTTCTCTTCTTCCTGTGGGTAGTATTCTTGGTAGTGGGCTCAGAATAAGCTAGATGACTGTGGATGAAGCGAATATTAGCTCCTCATGGAGCAGAGATCAAGACAAGGCATTTGAGAATGCCCTGGCAACTCATCCTGAAGATGCTCCAGATCGATGGGAGAAAATTGCAGCTGACGTTCCGGGGAAAACCTTAGAAGAGATTAAACATCATTATGAGCTGTTGGTTGATGATATTAACCTGATTGAATCTGGCTGTGTGCCACTGCCTTCCTATAATTCTTCTTTGGAGGGTTCGACGAGCCATACCTGTGATGAAGGAACTGGTAAGAAGGGTGGCCATTTGGGGCATCATGACAATGAGTCTAATCATGGAAATAAGGCTTCAAGGTCCGATCAGGAACGCCGTAAGGGGATTGCTTGGACAGAGGATGAGCACAGGTCAGAATAATTGTTTATGATTTTATTTACTTTCTGGCAGTGCATAAATTCGTAGGTGGCATTTTCTAGAGTATCTATTATGGTTAGCACAGGCAGAACTACTTACCCAAATTATGGTTAAGATTGGTTATGTTGGGCTACTTTAGTGATTATTGTGTGTATATAGTAGAAAGTGTGTGCTTTTGAGATCAGTTGTATGAGTATCTTCCTGTCTTTGATGATTGTTGACAGTTTCTTGATGTGCCACCTAGTCTGTACCGAAGATAGATGGTTTAACCTAGAAAATTGTTTTAAGGTACAAATCATTCTGTTATATGAGTTTATTGGTTTTAAAACTTTTATAACGACACAAAAGGTTATTGCTTTTACTTTCAGTTTTGGTATCAAACATGTGTACTGTAAAATTTAAATTTTCTTGGAAAGCAAGTCTATTCCTCTTTTGGAAAGCAAAATTTAATGTCTTTTGGAGATTGAGAAATAGAAGATTGTGAGAAGTTGGTGGTAGACCTGGAGCCATTGTTTTAATACCATCATTGGATAGTGGCCCATAATGGTGCTGCTTTTTCTATCTCTACTTTTGAGAACTTTCTAGACCCATTTTCTTTTCTTATAGTTAGGTGTTTCTCTTGTATACTCCTGTGTATTGGGGTATCCCCCTTATTTTATCTAATAAAACTGTGTCTTGTAAAAAAAGGAAACAAGGGGTTTGAGAAGAGAGAGGCTCCTTATGAAGAGTCAGTTTTTGGTGGTTGTGACCTCAATGAATTAGGCATACAAGAACCTGCACAGAAGCAGCCGTGTTCAACCTTTGAATGTGTTCAATTTTTTTTATTCTACAAAAGAGAAAGATACCCCTGAATTTTATTAATAAACCCTCACTTATGTCAAAGGATACCATGGTGACAGATTGAAGCACCTTGCGGTTACCAAAAACCAAGGCGTAAAAGACCTATACCTTTAACAAAGACTAGACATGCATCATATATTGTAAAACTAAGTCATGTATACGTTAAAACTTGAAGTCCTAGTTGATCTAATCTTAGTAAGCCTCTAATCAAACTGAAACTTGATATTAATACTAAACCTTGCTAATTTTTATTTACAAATACTTGCATTTGCATTATTAAGATCCACCGCTTCTGAAGCAGCCCTATGAAATGATAGTGATTTCCCTGTTGGTTTGCTCCGAATAGACATTCAACATTTCCATACTTTTTTAGCTTCTTGTCTTATTTTGCGCTTTTCTGTTTACAAACCTGAAACCCCGTAATGTACTGGATTTGCCTAATCAAATCCCATTGGTAATATTATTATATGCTATTTGTAATAACAATTTGTGTTTTGTCATCATGTTCCATTTCTGTACCTAACAAAACTCAGGGAAGGGTAGGCTTGACCTCATATCTTGGCATGATTCTCTAGTGCTCTGCATTTGGAAAGTCAGTTTTGTTTGGGATCCATGATTTTTTGCTTGAAGGTTGTGTTGATAAAAGACAATAGATTAGAGATGGTATCTGATAGGATGTGGAAAAGATGTTTGAATGAAAAATCTACAACATTGAGATAATTTCTGGTACTGAAGGCATGTTATTTGATTACAAAGCTCTGATTGCTATGTGATATGGATAATCTTGGCAGTCATCATTTGCTTTGGCATACTTTCATCATGAACAAATATAACAGGCATCCGACTACAGAATTTAGTGCAAGTTATTTGTTCCTTTAATTTGCAAACGGATTGGATGTTGTCTTTAGGATTTAAACACGTTTTGCCACTTTTTTTTGGTGTTGGCAAAGAGTGATGGGGTGAGGTATCCCTTTTCACCCTCTTGCTTTGCCCTTTTTCCTTTGTTTCGCTCCAAAAATGTTTGCATTATTATCTATTTGGATTTTATTTATGTGAAGTGTTTATAAAGTCAATTTATAATTTTTTTTTATTGCTGATTGAAAACTTAATACTTGTGCATTTCTCTTTGAGTTTGCTTGTCCATGAAGGTGGTCAATTATGGAGGATATTAAATAGTATTCAGAGTGGTATTTATGAGAAAATTTCTTAGACTCGATCATTTTAGATCTTGTTGGGCGATTTAGTAGAGCCAGAATTTAGCCATCTTCAATATATCAGTAGCTATGGTAATTGATTCAAAAAGTATCTGCCCAGACCAATAGCTAATATAAATTTGGATCTGATGTAATCGTAATTTCTTTTAGGGTTAGTCAGAATGTTGAAATTCGTCCCCTACAAACTCTCTCTGCTTCGTATTTGTTGCAAGTTTTGGGATGTTTTTGTTTTTGTGTTTTTAATTGGTACATTCATTAGAGCCTATTCTTTAGCTGCAAAAGTGGGAGGTCTGCTGCCTATACATGTAATTTCTGAGGTGCACTGAAAGTGTTCCATTGTACAAAATGCATTTGTGGCTGTTGCAAGAGGGGTTTCTGTCAGATGGTAAGGAGCTATGATTGCATGTTGATATATTAAAAAAGAAAATAAAGAGGGATGAACCAGTGCTTGAAGATACTGAAGTAGCAAGTTTAGATGATGTCATTCAAATGCCATGATTTTATAATGTTATTTTTTCGTTGGTTAGTAAGCTTTAATTTCTGTAACCTTTGTTCACCAGGTTATTTCTTCTTGGTTTGGAAAAATATGGGAAAGGGGACTGGCGAAGCATATCTCGAAACTTTGTGGTGACAAGAACACCTACGCAAGTGGCAAGCCATGCACAAAAGTACTTCATTCGTTTGAACTCGATGAACAAAGATAGGAGGCGATCAAGCATTCATGACATTACTAGTGTTGGCGATGGAGACATTTCAGCACCACAAGGACCAATCACTGGCCAAACCAATGATGGTTCTGCAGGAGTTTCCTCTGGAAAATCAACCAAACCACCACTGCAGCCCCAAGCTGGGCCTGCAAGTGTTGGCATGTACGGTGCTCCGACTATAGGGCAACCTATAGGAGGATCCCTTATCTCAGCAGTTGGTACCCCTGTGAATCTTCCTACGGGACCGCATATGGCATATGGTGTTAGAGCCCCTGTACCTGGAGTCATCGTTCCTGGTGCACCAATGAACATGGGTCCAATGGGATATCCAATGCCGCCCACGTCTGCTGCACATAGATAATGTGCAGTTTAGCTTCAACAAAGACAGAAGAATATTACTTTTGCTCTTCATGGACTCTTGAGACCATTTTGGATCTCAGCCTGAATATTTTAGCTTATTTAGCAGAAGGTTTAATGTTTTAACTGTCATTTGTCTATTTTTGCATCCGTTCTAAATAAGCCATATGGGTAGGAATTACCCTGAATCTGTACAGGCAACTGGTGGCAGTATCTAAAAGTAGTGCAGCATTCTTGTTTGTTTCTTCTTATTAACATTTTGAGAACCATTATTAGTCTTTGGAGATAGTCGGTGCTTAATTTCTATGGCACAAATTGTAAAGAGCAGCCACACATCTACCGCCCTGCCACGGCCCCCCCCCCCCCCCCCCCCAGCCACAATTTTGAAGTAGCATATCTAAACCTATGCGACACATTTATTCGAAATATCTATTTTCAGAGTTGGTCTTTGGGTGGCTTGGCGGTTGGCTTTAATTCTATGTTGTAAGTGTTGACAAATGGCTGGTATTTCTATGTTTCATATTGTTGATTTTAAACAAATCAGCTTTGGATAGCACAATATCATGATCGATCACTCTTATGCAGTAGCATGTCATAATTTCACATTTTTGCTGCTGTTGCTCACTTGGTATAACCTATGATCAGCAATCTCCGCCAGCTCTCTTTTTCTGCTTTTTGGCTCGGGAGTCTAATTATATTGCATCAAAAGTGAGAGCATGACGTTCAATTAAGTCTTCAACAATGTGTTAATTGTTACTTACCTTCACTATATATATATATTTTTTTTCATCGTCCATTTTCGGTTAAAGGGAGGCTTAATTTGGACAAAGTACGAAAAACGGCTACCACACAAATAGAAATAGGAGAGCCAAAGAGAAAAAGAAGCAAGAAAGAATGCCCGTGAAAATAAAGATCTAGAGGCGAAATGGGGTGACAGGAGAAGGAGGAGGTCAAGGTTCACAATTTATTGTTTTCCTCCTTATACTTTTCTTGGTTATGGTTCTCTGAAGTTGGATTGTTGAAATATAATAAAAGAGAATCAAACCAATTCCAACACCATTAAAGGTGAAACTTCCATCCTTCAAATAGCAGTACCTTTCTTTCAATCCAGTTTGCTAGTTTTTTTTTTCTCCTTCTAATTTTTTTTTTTTATGATCTGCATAAATTATTCTGTGGTTCCACATATCATTGACTTCGACAAGATTTAACAGCTAAATATTATATATATATTTTTTTTAAAATGAACGTAATATTTGTGAGATATTCTCTGTGAATGAGGGTTATAATTATATAATTATATAATTATATAGCTAAGGTTGGATTCATCCTGAACATGGACTTTTTCTTTTTTTGCATGTATTGATATTATCTCAGGCTTCAAACATTAAAAAAAAAAAATGTATCTCACTTTGTGGAATCCCTGCATTCTTATTTTTAGGGCATTATTTGTTAAGGTTTGTATGTGATTCTAGAAAAGATGCATAAATTTTAATCGATGCACCATCTATAATACATGACAACAAAAAAAAAAATCTGCAAATGAAGCTTAATTGATCTCATCCACTTTTCCTTTTTCTACTTTTCAAATTATTGTAATAAAGTTAAGATAGTACGAAAGGATTACATAAATTATTGTTGCTAAACCATATGCAGAAAGACAAGGTTTGATCAACCATATAAAGCATCTCTTCATCCATAAGACTCTGACAGCTGAAAACATTCTACAATAAAAGAAAAGAAGCCCTTAGAGACAAAAGTTACTTAGAATATGGGACGCATGAAGTCTAATGCCAAAGCACATCCAGCTGAGATACCAGCTCAAGGATATTCACCACAACAAGGTACCCAATCTCTCTCTCTCTCTCTCTCTCTCTCATGTGGATTTTAAACCCCTTGAAACGGAGCCGTTCAAATAATGAGATATTCGATGCTTTTGATATTGCAGGTAAAATAGATTCAGTACTTAAAAGGATGAAAAAGCTTAAGAAAAAAGCAAAGAACTTTGCTCATGGGGTCCTAGAGCATGGTAATTAAGCTCATTCCTTCAGCAGCTAAGATCTGATTATAATCTTCATGCTGGTTTATGAATTTCATTCATCCCCATGTAGTCATATGTTTCTATTTAAGGAATGACTTTGAATACATACAACACATGGAAAGACAAAATTGTTGCTTGAACATGTTACACTTACATGTGCCACTTGTGTAAAACAACATTGACTGATTTATTTAATTTTTATGTTGAGGGACTGCAGTAAGATTGGGGCACAAATTCACTGAAATTATGAAATGGAAGTTGAGGTTGGGGGCTAAAATTCTTCAAGTAGGTGGAATTGAGAAGGTATTCAAGGAGTTATTTAGTGTTTCAGAAGGAGAGAAACTGTTGAAGGCTTTCCAATGCTTTTTATCAACTACAGCTGGTCCAGTAGCTGGGCTCCTCTTTATCTCCACCAAAAAGGTTTCTTTTTGTAGTGAGAGATCTATCAAAGTCTCCTCTCCAAATGGAGAAATGGTTAGATTCCACTATAAGGTATTCATAAATATTCACACACACGGTCTCTCTCCCTCTCTCTTAAAATTCTTATAAACAAGTTTCGCACTATTTACTCATTAACCCGAAGAAATCTGTTGCACTCAATTTTTCTCAGGTATTAATCCCACTGAAGAAGATAAAGAGAGTTGACCTGAGTGAGAATTCGAGGAAGCCATCGGCAAAGTACATAGAAGTAACAACTTGGGATAATTTTGACTTCTGGTTTATGGGTTTCTTAAATTATCAGAAATCCTTCAAATATCTTGAGCTGGCAGTTTCTCAAGCCAGGGAGAATTGAAAGGCATTAGTCAGAACCGTCTCTTCTAAGCACGAATACTAATGACTGTTTTGTTTTTTCAATTAAGTTTTTGGAATGGGAATCATTGTCTCATTGATAAAGAATTAACGTATCCAACCACACCATAATATATTTATGATGGTTTCCAATTTCTTTTACTTTTCTTCTTGCTGGCAAGTGAACTAAAGTCAAATGAAGTGAGCGAAACTAATTTCTCTTAGATGAATCACTGAGCAAGTAGCAAAATTCCTTTTATTTGGCTAGACAGGGAACGGTTTCAGCAAACCTTTTTCCAAATGGTATCTCCTTTATTTGTATTAACGTGTATATTGACAAGATCAATGGGCACTAAAAAAAAAACTCATTTTTTCCTTGGTTTTTTTTATTTCTAACAAACTCATTGCATTAATCACAAGAATTACAACTGGTTATCAGTCCAGATGACCTGGTGAATAAAATCAGGGAAGGATTCCCACCATACAATGATGTCTTCTACATTCCATGCAAATCTAGCAAGTCGATGAGCTGCACCATTACAAATTCTGCTCACATGATGAATACTGCAGTTTGGAAATTTCCTCATTAGCTTCTTTACATCTTTAATGATATTGTACATCATGGAACGTGACGACTCCTTCTCTTGAATCTCTTTAACACTTAATAGGGAATCAATTTCGATCATGAGATCTCTAATACCCAGTGGGATACACAGTTGTAAGCCTCTGAGAATAGCCAGTACTTCTATCTCTGAGGGATCACCTAGTTACCAACTTCATTTTCTTTTTTGGTAGTAGCCATTATAACTTGTCCCCCGACTTCTAAGAATTATGCCCACACCCGCAAACTTTTGGTCATGGAATACTGCACCATCCACATTCAACTTCAATGCATTCTGTGGCGGGGGTAACCATTTGCAGGTTTTTTTTTTACTCCTCGTATCATTTCTTTTGGCTACCTTCCAAGCTGCTTGCATAGAGAGGGCCTGATTAATAGCGATATCTGTTTCCAGAACTTTTCCTTCAAAAGATCAATGATTCCTTCTAAACCAGCAACTCCAGTTACTGTAGTTTCTGTTTGGTAGATTGCTTCTAAACTCATTTTTTCCTTGGTTTGATTGCAAAAACCTCAATTACTGAGGTAGTTGTTGTTAACCTGTTTTGTTTAAGAGAAATGATATTTGCAGTCGTGGTTGTATAGGTGGCGTGCAGTCATTTAAAAAAAGGTGAATTAATATGAGATTCACATGAAAAAAAACTATTTTTATAATTTTTTTTATTCATTCCGTATAACTGTTTACATCTCACTTGTATCTACTAAGTGCATCTAGCACTTCTGTTTATTTAATGATTTTAGTTTGTCAACTTACTTAGCATGTCCACGTGGCAAAAATAATGCCCAGTCCCCGTGAAATGCAAAGAACAGTCAATTTTCAATCCCCTGAAAGAAGTCAGGGCTATTAATAATGGTTAATACCTAAAGAACAATTCCACGTGCCAATCCAGAACACATGCAGGCAGCTGAGATTGGCTGACAAAAGCTTTTAATTTTGGACAGTGCTACTACGGTTGCTGGGAGCCACGGTTAAGGTTTGGTTTTTTTTTTTTTTAGTGTATATTTTAGTGTAATTTTTTTTTTTTTTTTACATTTTTTTAGATGTCTTTTTTTAACATTATTAAATATTTTATAAAAAAAAAATTTACAACATCATTCAAAAACACTTTCTTAATTATTAAATAAATTTCTTTTTTTTAACAGCGGTGACTGGGAGCGGGACACATAGCATTTTCTTTTAATTTTGTCTACCACCCTTTCACATGGAACCGGCCAGGATTATCGTCTGTATCGCCTCACAGAAAAAAAGATAAAATCCTCCAACAAACCAGTTATGCATTTCTTTCGATGCAGCAGTCAGAAATTTCTTCTCAGTGGCCTCGGCAGTCAGTAGAAATTCTAAATGAGAGGTCATAGAAATCCGTACTGAAGAGAATCCCACCACAATACAAGTGATAGTTGAAACTCTAACGGCAAAACTAGCCCTCAATATGGCTGAATCTACAAATTCTTCCCATATTACATTAGTAGGAGACTCTCAGCTGGTAATTTTTTCTATCACTAAAGAGGAGGAGTCTTAGCAAATATCAACCATCTCGAACGACATTGCAATATCTCTAATCTCTCATCTAGATTGGAGCTTTCACAAGATTGATCGATTTCAAAATTGACTTGCGTACACCATAGCGCAATGGATAGCTACAAACTCTTTATTAATAGCATTCCTTTATATTTTATTTTTCCTTATATTTTACTTCTGAACAGGGAAAAAATCTTCCTGTTTTGTAACCTTCTTTTAATATATGCATGATTGATTAGAAAATTAAAAAAAAAAACAGGCTAATAGGCTTCCCTGCAAGTCTAAGCCTAATCATGCTACGTACCAAGTACACAGGCCTACCGAGGATAATCCTCCACATTTCACTTTCAACCTAGTAATTAAAGTCATAAAGGACTAACTGCCACTCCTCGAGAAATCAACCCATGATCAGAACTCCTACTTAAATGCCTCGTCCACTAAAAGCCAAGCGATCGACTTGGTATTCGAGAAATCGAGGGGTTTCCGGTTCGTTCAGTTTTGAACAAATTGTATAAAATGCTAGTTCTCCTTCAAAGAATTTCTCTCTGCTTTTTTTAACAAGTATCCTCGTAATGTAGTGAGATTAATGACTTGTTTATACTAAACTCATACGATAATACTTAATTCTATTACTTGCTGTCCTTCTCAATTCTCATGCCTGTGGGAAGTTCTTATCACTAGATATATCGAGTCTAGTATCTAGAAAATCATGTTAAAGAAGTTTAGTTATGGTATTTAAAAGTCTTTAATATTTTTAAAATAACAGATGACTACTCAAGATACACATAAAAAATGCATATAAGTGACATTATCCCCGGAAAAACATGCTTTGGAAAAGAAGGCATGACTGGCTTGAATTGTAATACAATATATATCGTTCCGATGATTAGAGCTAAGTCAAAGTGGACATTAACCATATATGGTTGGTACAACCGGGAAAAAAAGGCTACAACTTCATGTTAGGGGACAAGAAAAGTGGAACAAAATTAAGATCAGAATGCGGTTGGATATATCTGAAAGAAATATTTTGGACTTGAGACCTGATCTCCAATTAAGATTCCTATAGGAAACATCTTAGGGAAAGACGTATCAACATTTCCACCGGAGAAACTCACCAAAACCCATCACTAACATAGCTTGGAAAATCCCCAAAGAAGCCACAAAATGGGAATTCTGTTTCAAATTCCCATCAGCCAACTACTTAGTTCTTGGATTGGATTCATGTACTGTGACCTCTTTCTGGCACAGTTTTACCCCATATGGAACATGGCTAGGTGACTTCAACCCAACCGGGTAACAAAGATTTGGGTTGTTCCATGCCCCAAACCTCCTTCCCATTTTCCCAAGAAACCCTTCAGAGAAATTAATCTCTCCTGTCAGATTGTTCCCATTTAAGTAGAGTGCAGTAACGCAAGGTAGAGTAGATAGCTTTGCAGGGAGCTTGCCCATGAGGTGGTTGTCACTCAGACCCAGAAATCTCAATCTCTTTAATTTTGAGATGGATTCAGGTATCTCTCCTTTCAAGCCCACGTTAGAAAGGTCCAAAACGACTAAGTTGTGTAGTTTATGCCACTCTAGGCACGTAAAGACTCCACCAATGGGGTTGTTGGACAAGACCAACTCTTCCAAGGATGACATTTCTTCAAGCAATTTGCTCAAGCCGCCTGAAAAGTTGTTGTTTCTAAGGTCCAAAAGGGTCAGATTCTTCAAGTTACTAATCTCACTTGGTAGCATACCTTCCAGCTGATTGTTGCTCAAGTCAAGCTTCAAAAGTGAGGTCAACCCTCCGAGACTCGATGGCAAAGGCCCAGATAGTGTATTCCTACTTAAATCAAATATAAGTAGCTGACTCAACCCACCAAAACTACAAGGAATTGGACCATTAAACCTGTTCCCAGCAAGAACTAGACGCTTCAAGTTGATCAAGTTTCCAATATTTGTTGGTAATTTCCCAGTTAATCCACTTTCAATTAGCACCAATGATTGGAGCTTCAGGAGAAAGCCAAAGCTAGCAGGAAATTGCCCAATGAGACCAGGGTTGGATCGGAACTCTAATGATTCTAAACTTCCCGCAAGTTTCTTCCAGTTATTGGATGGAATGGAGATGGGATATCTGTGGGAAGAGACGAAGCAATTGAAGAAGGATAGAGTTTTGAGGTGCTTAAGCTCAAACAGTTGTGGTCTGAATTCTAGTTTTGTTGCACAACCAAGAGAGTTGTCATGAACGGGACCAATAATTAACGCAGTAACGTACCAAAACCCCTCAAACAGATCACAAGAGACCCCCTGTAAAAGAAAATGAGAAAACTTATTAAACTTGAGAAAAAAGAGGCTATAATCCACCAGATAATTAAGTTCATCACATGTGTGAAATATATTCGTGTAAATTGAACTTCAACACTTACATATATAGCGTCCGAAATTAACGATTTTTTAGTGATGAAAATTGGGTAATGAGCTAGAATCACGATGTGCATGGTAATAATCTTCCGTAAGGAGCATTAAAGAGTACATGGGAAGTTTTCCGTGCAAAACAAGTGGTATCTGTAGCCTTAAGATTTTCGAGCGCAATTCACAAACTGTTGCCTTCGGGATGTATGCAGAAAACTAGGAGGCCAGGTTCCATTTTCCGCTTCTGCAGAATATATATCAGTTCTCAGGAACTTCGTGGGCTAAAGACAAATACTCCAGCCAACAATAGAGTAGCCGGATAGCAAATGGTTCGAGTGTATTTGTGAAATAATGTTCATAATTCCATGCCTTATTTGTGAATTGCTTATCATCCCATGGTGCAAGCAAGAAACTGAACAAGGCGCTAGTTTGTTTACTCTTTTTTTGGTAATGTTTGCCCTGTGACCAAAAGGGTTATGATGATGATAACAATAATGATGATGGTCAATGATGATTATGATCTTACTATGTGTCTAACTGTTAATGGGTTTCTTCTATCAGAAGAGATTAATATTCACATTCTATTTTGAAGTAAGAATGGTGATAACATCCCGCACTAGTCATACTTCCATGTCAAAGAAATTCATCTATTTCTGCGAAACAAAGCGGATGATTTGAGTGTTCAAAGTACTGTTAGATGAAAATCCAATGGCTTCTAACCATGACAATGAGTGAAAAAAATGAAGTGGTCGTATTCTTTTACCCAAATTAAGCACAAGGAAAAAGGAAAAAGGTAGCCCCATGGTAGTTTTACAACTACACGCTCTACATTACGATAGGTGGGGGGCAAGCAGTACCTGTATAGGAGTCCATCCACAGGGATCTGGATATAGAGCTGAGCCATTCCACCAATTGCCCACAAAGCCCTGAATAGCAGAGTACAGAGCTTCCTTCTCTGTTTTTTCCATTGGAGCTACATCCATGTCTTCCTCCCCACAGCACCAAACAGCCAAACAGAAGACGAAGACAGCAAAAGTGACATTACTGATGGTGGTAATGCTTTTCATAGATGTTCAGAATCTTCCACAGCCAAAGGAAAATGGACCGGAACAACCTTAATGGAGAACAACACAAAGGAACACAAAATGAAGAAGCTAGGCTTGAATTTAAGCGAACATTATAGCAGTCCTATAACATGGGCCTTTCACTTTTTATCCATAAAAACATAACAGGGTATTTTTGGAGTCAGAGAGTTCGTGACACAGAATGAAAGAGAATATTATTCGAAAAAATTATTGAACGATGGGCGGAAAACGAAGGAAACAAAGACAAAGAAGCAAATAATGGAAAAAGCTAAGGATGTACATCATATATAGCAGAGAAAACCCAATATCTAATCCCAGTTCTCGAAGCTCAATGTATTAATGGTACTGAAAATGGTAATAATATCGGAACAGTAGTACTAGTAACTGAAGACTTGGTGGCGAAAGCGAAAGGCAGGGTTGCTCTTTATACGGCTCTGCTTTTGCACCCTTGTGACCGTCATCAGCATTAGTTTATCAAATATAAATTGTTAATTTTGTTAGAAAATAAATTCAAATTGTATTGTATGACTACTTTTAACTAGTCGTCAAACGCATAGTAACTTTTGTACTCCTATATATATCGCTGTAACCTTTAATGAAATTCATAAGTTTCATAACACGTTATCAGCACGAATCTCTATCCTCTATTCCTCCTCTTCTTCTATACAGCTCTCTCTCTCTGGAAAAAGCTAGCCAAGCTCTTCGATCTGGCCTTTTTAATTTTGATTGTGTTCCTCCCTCTCCGCCACAAATCTCGATCTCACGAAGATCTGTAGTTGAGCAAAAGTTCTGAGAGTTCGGCTTTAATCACCACCGCCCAAAGCTTGACGGCGACGGGCTGAGTTTTAAGACCAGGCCTGAGCTTGTCATCAACGAAGCCCTTGTACACGGGTCCGAACCCACCTTCACCAAGAAAGTTAGACATCATAAAATTCTGCGTGATCAGCTTCAGCTCGGCAAGAGTAAATACATGCAGATTTGATCCAGCATGAAATATGGAAAGGTCCTCGGAATTCTCGCGTGCAGTAGATCAGAAGCAATTGGCCCAGGAAGCTGGCCTGTTGCAGCTCGATAAGGCCCATCCCAGCCTGTGCAGTGGCGTCCGAGATCTCTTGCTCCGCCTTCGCCATCACTAACTTGGACCGCTCTTTTTTTAAAGTTTGCTCATTTGTTTATTTTACGTTGCAGAGTATAGAACTGTGTCTGGAGTTTCAGGACCTCTGGTTATCCTCGATAAAGTAAAGGAGCCCACGAACAAGCCGTCACAGCCCAGCTGCATCATCAATGCAGCGTCGAGTATAACACGTTTTCTGTTACTTGTTTTCTGTTTTCTCAGCTCCAACCTCGTCGTCCATTAAAGGTGGATCCCGTCCTTGTCGGGGAGATGCGATATTTATCAATTGGGCGTTCGTTTGTGGTTAACTGGCTCTCTGCCATTCGGGCCCTCGCAATTTACCAGGCTCTCTAACATCTGCGACATGGGCATCAAGAAAGGTGAAAGAATATTTTTTTTTCGTTTAGACCAGTGGGTAGCCAAATCAGGCTGCCGACAGCACTATAAGTCTATATTATAAAAGTCATGCGTTATTCATATAATAAACTGAGACAATGAGATGTGCTTTCATTATTCAAGAAAGATTCGAAACCTGACCTTCAATAATTCAAAGCTAGAGTTTTAGCTATGGGTGAGGCGAGATAATGATCAAAGATAAATTTGCTTTATGGAAGATGATGACACATGAGATGACATAAGGATCCAGATCAAATCAACTTTAAAGAAGATAAGCTTTCTTTATATAATATATGGCTTCTAGATTTATTTTAAATTAAATTCTTAGACTTTATTTAGTATCTCTAGATTTTCTGTTCATGTTAAGTTTCAATTACTTTAGTTGTAATAATTTGACTTTCGACAAGTAAAAGCACGATAAAGGTAATAAAATCACTCTCTAATTTATATGAGATTATAAAATAGCATGAGAAAGGAACTGTGAAGCAGATGCGAACAAAGTATGAGGTTCTTTGATTAAGAAGTTAGTGGCCTTCTACTTCAAGTAAGTTTTTCAATATATTATTTGCAATATCCAAGGTGAGTATTAAAGATTATATTCATTATTATTACTTGATTAAATTTTATGTTTATTCACATAGTTTTCATACAAGTTCTATTTATTTTTATATACTTGTTATGAATTATTGATAAGATTTATCTCGGAATAGAAATTGAGCATCCCTGAAGGATTGCTCTAAACCGATGATAAGATCTATCTTGGAATAGAAATTGAGCATCCCTGAATGATCGCTTTAAACCAATAATTTTATTGAGTATCTCATAATAAAGGATCTATTGATTCTGTGAGATAATTTAAATGAGCAATATGTGTAACAAAAAGCTCATTATTATTTATGCACCTGAAGTTGCATAATTGAAAGTGTATTGAGAAAAACCACTAAAGAATATATATTTAAATGAACGTCTCGAATGTGCTCCTGAAGTAACAATATCGAGTATGCTCCTGAAGTAGCAATATCAAGTGTAAAAGTTCATAATATATTCTAAATTTATATCTGGTTTTCTAGTGGTTAAGCAACATGCATAATGAGATTTTGCTAAGAAATCATGAGCCACGTCCTACTAGTTCCACATCATTCCCTGAAGTGAATGAAATTGGATTTATATCATTCCCAGAAGAGAATGACGAATTGTTTTCAAAGAATCCAAAAGATTGGACGTGGTGATGAATATATTTATAGTATTTCAATGATTTCGAGCCAGAAGCTCGTATTGAAAATATTATCAGCTTTCTCTTTGAGATGATATTATACAACTATTGAATCAAATATGTTGATGAATCAAAAGTGATATGATTCAGAATATTTGTATTTTTTCATGATTATCTTGATCATCCAAAATCAATTACGATAAGTCGAATGATTTTCATATGGACGTCCATAAAAGAACCAGAAGATTCTTTTACTATAAAGTCTTACCACCAGAAGTGGAAAGAAAAAAATTTGCCAGAAGCAAATAAGATGAAATAATTCGACGTTATCATGATTATCATAGGTGAACTGGAAGTTCAGATGATAATTTATTTATGGATGAAATAAGATAAAAGGTCTCATATTCTAGCTGCTAAAATCCTAGTGAGGATTGAAGTCCCTGCAGGGCAATTAAGAAATTTAGCAGTCTAATGAACATAAGACATGCCTGAAAGCATGTGAGACCTATTGATACAAATGATAAAGCATCTCGGAAAGAGAAAAGCAACAAAGAAAAGAAATCGGTGTTCCTGAAGAGGCCGTACCCACAAAACAAGCAATAAAGTCCATCTAAAAATTCTCTCATAATGAATACTCCTGAAGAGTATAATACTCCTGAAGAGTACCTCCTGAAGAGGTTTTCATGAAATGTCTTCCCTTGAAGAGGGACAGATACCTGAAAATTACGAGATCTCGATATTACATTTCATGAGTAAATGAGAAATTATGGAGAGAAATAAAACCGTTGTCGACAACGTATTTTCATATAAGATGGCATTTGATATTACCAGAAGTAATAAATAAAGTGAGCTCAGAACCGTCGAAGAATACCGACGTAAAATATTGGCCAAAATAGAAATAAACAATTCCTGCAGAATTGTTATCATGTGATGCATATGGACTTGAAGTCCAAACACCTATGAGGTGATGCTTGTTGAATATCAGTGGGTATTTGTATAAATGAAATGAAAATGTGATATATAAATCA
>QGSO01000181.1:873303-950158 GCA_011037825.1 Carya cathayensis
AGAACTCCAGAAGAGTACAACTCCAGAAGAACACAACTCCAGAAGAGTAGTGAATTCAATGATCTTGGATCAATATGGTGAATTTCACTATAAAGTCCTGAGTACTCCAATGGTTGCTCGATAATTTGATGAGCAGAAAAATCCATTTCGTCCTGAAGACGATGGAGAAATTCTAGGTCCTGAAGTACCTTATCTCCAGTTCAATTGAAGCCCTGAATATGTGATTATTTGGATCAAGTCCACAATTAGATGGATATACAGATGCGAGTTATCTATCAGATCCACACAAGAAGATCATTGCAATTCATGAGAAGAAAGTTGAAATTGATGTCAAGAAGATACGATCAAGAAATAATCTGGCAGATTTATTCACTAAAGCATTACCAACTGCAACATTGGAATGCGGAGAATTGAAGATATATTATTATGTACTTTTCAGGGGGAGTAAAGTCTTAAAGACTTGTGCTGATTGTACTCTTTTTCCTTCGCTAAGGTTTTATCCCACTGGGTTTTCCTTTGCAAGGTTTTAATGAGGCAATCCTAAAGCACTTGGCGATATACAGAATATTGTACTCTTTTTCCTTCGTCATTGGTTTTTTTCCACTGGGTTTTTCCATGACAAGGTTTTAACGAGGCATATTCTTTATATGTGGTCATCCAAAGGGGGAGTGTTAGAAAACAAATTCAAATTGTATTGTATGACCACTTTTAACTAGTCGTCAAACGCATAGTAGCTTTTGTACTCCTATATATATCGCTGTAACTTTTAATGAAATTCATAAATTTCATAACAAATTTGATTTTATCTAACAGGTTGGAGATATTATAGGTTGGGAGATATATGGATGGAGACATGTTTACGTTTGTGGGAATAGTTAGGGTAAAGGGTGCAAAAGAGTGATGCATGTAGGCGCAACACGCATGCAAAGGCAAAGTTGGATTTAACTCGTTCTTCCTTGTACACCCCAACTTTCTTTGTCTTTTTTGATTTGACACGGATGTCGATAAATAATGACTAATCTCAAGATATACAGGAATTTGATAAAAAAATTTCTTTTAAGTACATATCAGATAATTTAAAAAAAAAAATCTTCGAGTCTAATAAACTTCAGTGATTATTTGCATTTAAAAAAATTTAAACTTTAGATCTAGGAAAAACATACTCCAAGCTCAAGGCCTTTGCCATGTGAGCCAACCCCATCTTTCTTTTTCTCCATTAAATAATATTGTTAACCCTATTTTTCTCCTTCTCTTCTATGAACCAGAGAATAAAAGACAAAAAGAACAGTGAGGCATCATAGATCCAGTTGGGTCGGTAGTTACTGTTTTTTTGGGTCTTGGCAGGATCATCACTCTCCACTCTCCAGGAAGCTCAGTTCCATGACTTTCCAGCTTGAAAAGTCCCAAGGGCAAATCAAGTTTGAAGCTTAATAAATAAGTGATACCTAGAGTCCTAATAAACAAGAAATGCATATACAACGTCTGAAAACCACCAAAGCCTAGAGGTTTTGGAATTGGGGTTTGGCGTGTGAATATGACCTGACGATTTCATTTTACTCCGAACACGGTTTTGTTGCATGTTTCTAACTTTCCACTCCCTCTCAACAGAGAGAACCAAAAAGGCAGAGTGTGGACCAGAGTCACAGCTGGACAAAGAAACTGGAAACAATTTTAGAGCTTTTTGAAGTGTGGACCAGACTGAAGGGGCCTGGAAAGTCAATAAGTATGCATAGCCCACACTATGCTTAAATCTTTAAAGACAGTCCTATCATAGGCTGAAAAGTCATTTTCCACCTTGCTTTTTCGAGGTACTGTCCTGAGAGGGGAGAGAGAGAGAGAGGTTAGATACTGTGTGCTCTCGTTATTTTTAGTTAGATTTTTGTTATAAACTTATATGCCCTGTTTCTTTTCCATTCTTGGATCCAACTGCTTGGTAAAAAAAAAAATCATAAAATTAGTGCATAAACATGTGATATGATAGGTTAGATGAAAAGTTTTTTTCCAATTTGATGCACTATTATAATGCATATCAATTTATAAACTAAGATAGTTTTTGTGTATCAAATATTTTTCATCTTAAGTCATGACTATCTGGTAGAGTTCTTGTTTTTACTACTCCATTTCAACAAGGTTGGAAAATTTTTAAAAAATGGAGTCCAATCCCAACTTGATCGTGTTGGTAAAACTTTTTTCATCCACTTCGTCAGTTTTGGGATAGGGTTGTTGCAATTGACGGATGAGGGATGAGTTGTAAGTCAAGATGCCTATTTTATGGTTTGTGATTTGCAATCTGTAATGGTCGTACAGGCTGCAGGCCTTAAATAACATGTCCCACTTCCACTTATTTGGTCGTCTTCACAGCAAAGTTGTCACAGGAGTCGTGCAAACTGAACTAATAATTTACTTCTTCCTTCTGCCTTGTATGATTGGAGTGTACGTACCCCTAAATAAACAAGACTATATAGGCAATGTCCTGTTTTCGTAAGCCAACTGTATCCTGCTCAGCTCTCAACTGTTACCCAGATATAACAAGACACAAGTCCTAAAGAGCCACGCCAACAACATTACAAACATTCATGGAAAAATCTACTCAACCTATGGTCGGTTCATCACACACCATACACTTTTGACTACGTGAACCCGGTCCATCACCCACGCCGGTTCTTCTCTCTCACCCCGCACTCTCTCCCAAGCACCATTCAGAGTCTCAAACTCTTCTCTCTCACTCCTCACAATGCGAGTGTGTTTAACAATCGATTAATACTATATATAGTCATAGAGTGTGCAAACGCTATATAATTGCTTTAAAAAATAGTGGAGTTCACGATTAAAAAGTTATTTTTTTTTCACTAACTTTTTTATCTCACGTACATGTCTTTGTTCTGTGTTAGATAGTTAGATTAGATGAAATATACAAACTCCCTATTTCATCTCTGGAGTTAGGGTTTCTTTCCCTTTCCTGTGGGTATGAGGTTGTATGGTGAAATCCAACCAAAGGAGGAGGAGAGGAAGGTAGCCGATACCTTCAATTCATAAACCTATTCAATCGGCATCGGAGTCCCTCACTCACAGTTGCATGATCTCGTCATCGGGTATGCCTTGACCTCTAAGAAGAAATAGAGCTTCTTGCATCCCAAGCTTCTCTACCTTGCTAGGTATAATCTCACACACACTTATTCGTTTCCGTACACCTTCTTCCATCATTTCCATCTATTGCACTCAAATTAACCATTTTTGTACAATCCTTGATTATTATTGCCTTTTATTGCATTGAAATTTGCCATTCTTTCATATAGAAATGTGTTTGTTTGTGTATGTACATGCTGTATATTTTTGCAATATGAAGTTCGTCAAATTAACTTCCTTTATATGGGATAACGCCCAAAGATTTGGGTGTTTGTTTTCTTGTTTCTATTTGAATAAGATACATTTTCTGCCTGCAATTTATGGTTTATTTCTTTTCTAATATATTAACTGCTTGGACTATCAGCTTGTGTTCCTTACAATGGAGCTAATACATCTGTATGAGGACATTGTTAAATATTTTGTTTGTAGACTAAGTTCGATGGGACTTTTGTGGTATATGGCAGATGGACCTCGAATGTGTGTCAGAAGCTTGGAGCTTCAACTTCTGTTGTTAACTGTCAAATGTTAACTATTTATTCCGATGAGATTGTATGGAAATTAGCATGGCCAAACATCAATTGAGACGTCATTTCTCTTGAAAAACACTTTCCCCTCCCTCTATAGGATCGCGTTGGATTAAGGTTCTTCTGTAGCTGATAATATGTGCAATAATTCTAACTCTATCACTTGGTCTGTGAGTTTCACTAGAGCTGTATAGGATTGGGAGATGGGGGACATCACTGAGTTTTATATAGTGCTATATTCGCTGAAGTTAAGGGCAGGAAGGGAGGATAGATTACTTTGGACTTGCACAGGGAACAAGAAATTTTCAGTTCGTTCATACCATAAAGCTTTGTCGACCCACTTCTCCAATGCTTTCCCTTGGAAGAGCATTTGGAGGAGCAATGTTCCCCTCAGTCGCTTTCTTCGGTTGGGTGGCCTCCCATGATAAAATTTGTTGCCCAGATGACTAATACAAGAGGGGGGGTGAATTGAGTTATATTTAAAAAAATAACAATTATAAATCAAATATACAATATAAAATATAAACAAAATATGAAATAGCAATAAATATAAAGAGTAAGGATAAGAGAGAAGCAAACTCAGTATGTTAACGAGGTTCGGCCCCACTGCCTACGTCCTCGCCTCAAGCTACCCCTTGAGGATCCCCGAATTCACTATTCAATCTCCTTCAGGTGGAGATAGAAACCTATTATACCTTTGAACAACACCGCTACAAAGGATCCGTGTAGAACACCCTCTACACTTGCAATCACCTTACACGTAGTGATTCAACGATTCCCTGTGTAGAACACTTTCTACACGCACAAGGGTTGTACACACCCTTTTACTGATACAAGAATTGATAGTGGGTAGGATATCAGAAAACACTCCTCAATGAGTGAAATAAGAACAATACAAGCACAAACTATATCTCTCAAAATGAATAAGAGTTAAGGCTCAATGTTTAGAGAAGAGAGAATGAAAGCTTTGAATGAATATTGTATGCTCTTGGTGTTGTAAATGTGAAGCTCTCAAATGATCTATTTATAGGCACATGAGACTTCATATTCAAATTTAAAAAGATTCACATGTCAAAGACATCATCATTCACTTTTCCAAAATTCAAACCTAATCTTTTTACTTTTTGCATATGACAAAAGGAGCACACTTTGCTTTTCAAAAAAATCAAACCTAATCTTTTACTTTTTGCATATGACAAAAGGAGCACACTTTGCTTTTCAAAAATTTCAAACCTAATCTTTTACTTTTTGCATATGACAAAAGGAGCACACTTTACTTTTCAAATTTTTCAAACAAAGACATCTTCCTTTTGCATAAGTCAAGAAAAGCATCAATCACTTTTGAAATTATTCAAATAAAACATGCACATGTGAAAGATGACAATCAATCATCTTTAATATTTTCAAAGTTCAAACCTTTAATCATGGCATGCACATGTGAAAGATGACAATCAATTATCTTTCAAAATATTCAAATTTAATTTTCAAAAATATTCATGCACATGTGGAAAATGTATTTTAATGCTTTATGATAAAATATTAATTTTTGAGCCTTAATCCTAATTTCGAATTTTGAAGAGATTTACAACATTACTCTATGACTTTAATGTGAACTTGTTCCCTTCTTGCTCATGCTTGGTTCCTTGATGTGCTTGACTCCATTGTGTGGACAACTTGAGCTTGAGACTCCTTCATTCTTTGAATTCATTTGTTATCATCAAAATCCATGTGTAAATATATAATTACACAAAACTTGAAACCTTAGGTTCAACAATCTCCCCCTTTTTGATGATGACAAATACTTGATAGAACCTGAAGCCTGTATTAATACTTAAGCTCCCCCTGAGAATGTGCGTTAGTTTTTCAAGCAAAAATATAAATATAATTCCAAGCATATATAACAAGTTTAACAATTTAAACAATGTTAATGTTCTAGTCTAAAACTTCTCCCCCTTTTGGCATCATTAAAAAGGATCCACAGCAAATAAATGGTCTGAAGAAAACGGTGTATTGTAGACACTGTAGATAGTAATTGAATCCATCCGTGACCCGACAAGTGTGGCTGGAGATTTGAAAAAAAACGCCTGATGTTGTTGACAAACGAGAGTGAAGGCTCCGAATTTCTAAAATATGTCATTTTCACGATCGGAAAAAAAATCACATTGCTCTTTGACTTGGATGATAGCTTAGTCTTGTTCTTTATACTATCTCTATAAAATCAGTCTTAAAGTTCATCCAATCCGCATCAAGTTTTCTTCTTATCTCTATAACTCATCTGCATTCCTTCAACATTCTCGCTTTAAGTTTTCAATTCTTCTCTCCATGGCTCATTCTTCTAACATTCCTCTAGATGCATCCATGAGGTATTCAGCACCTCAACCTCCTGTCCTTTCTGCAGCTGCCATTGGTGCCATGTTGCAGCAAGAAAATAATAGTTTGGCTAATAAGTCAGACTCCGATGCTATCTACGACTTGGTGAGTCTCGGGACTCGCTACTCATCCTCTATTGTTGCTTTTTCCCAGCGGGTACAAGCCAAAAACCATGAGTTGAAAAGTTAAAAACAAATTGTTGTACTTCAACGAATTGTTCAAGAGTCTCACACAAGGGAAGGAATCCTTCGGCAGAAGAATAAAAAGTTGAAATCTCTATTGGATTCTTCATTCCGCTTGCCAGTTCCCATGATAGGGATGACATGATATTGTATGAAGAGAATGAGCGTCTCAAACATGAGG
The DNA here is from genome assembly GCA_011037825.1 of Carya cathayensis. Lineage (NCBI taxonomy): Eukaryota > Viridiplantae > Streptophyta > Magnoliopsida > Fagales > Juglandaceae > Carya > Carya cathayensis. The sequence goes on from QGSO01000181.1 coordinate 879,687, forward strand.
CTAAGAACCTCAAGTTTATGTAAAAGTATTTAAAAAAAATATCTCTCTATTTTTATGAACTTTGATCTGTCTTTTAAGAGATATTCATAATATGCATCATACCTATTTCTCTTCTAATCATAGATAATCTATTTTCTGGTAAAGGTTTGGTGAATATATCTGCTAATTGATTGTGTGTGTTTGTGAACTCTAGTACTATATCACCTTTCTGCATCTGTGTAACTGATTAGATCAAAAGATGTGTGTTTAGGGTACCATAACCCTAGGTTAATTGTACCACTAAAATATCTAAGAATGCGCTTAACTGCAATTAAATGAGATTATTTTAGAGATGATTGAAAGCGTGCACATAAGCACACACTGAACATAATATCTAGTCTACTGGCTGTCAAATATAATAAGCTACCAATCATACCTCGATATACCTTCGAGTCAACTGGCTTACCGGATTCATCTTTATCAAGTTTAGTAGATGAGCTCATTGGTGTTCCAGTTTCCTTAGCACCTTCCTATCCCAAACTTCTTCACAATTCTTTAATATATTTTGGTTGATTGATGAATGTCCCACTTTTTGCTTGCTTAATTTGCAATCCGAGAAAGAATGTAAGTTCTCCCATCATGCTCATTTCAAATTCATCCTGCATAGTCTTAGCAAAAACTTGACACATATTTTCATTAGTAGCACCGAATATTATATCATCAACATAAATCTGAATCAAAAGAATATCATCATTTTCGTATTTAATGAAAAGAGTTGTGTCTCTTGAAAAACCTTTTTCAATCAAGAAACCACTAAATCTCTCGTACCACGCTCTAGGAGCTTGTTTGAGTCCATATAGTACTTTTGTGAGTTTGAAAACATGATTTGGAGAAATATGATTTTCAAAACCTGGAGGTTGCTCAACATATATCTCTTTATTTATAAAACCGTTTGTTTTTGCTTGTAGAGGACTTCATGCATACCTATAAAAATAATTAAAATGATTTTTCTTGGTACCCAAGTTCTTTGGGTCATTTATTTATTAGTATTAGAAGAAATAAGATTTTTAGGTACCCATATGGCCCTAATAGTCATTGTATGTTTTCTTCTAATAGGACAAGCATGATAATTATGACCATTTCTATTACAAAAATTGCAAATAGCATGTGGCATATATGAAGAACTTGAGTGATTATAATAGTATCCCATTTTTGACAAAATTATTACGAAAAGAATTTTGAATATTAGACTTTGATGTAGAAGGATTATCAAAGAAGTTTTTATAAGGTTTGTATTTTTGTTTTGGCATATATCCTAAGCCTGCCTTGTCAAAAACACATCTTTGACTACCAAGAAGTTTTTCAAAATTTCTTTTTCCATTCGTAAAGTTTTCAACAATATTTTCTAAATCAGTTTTCTTCTTATTCAATTCAAGATTTTCATCTTTCAAAACAATATTTTCTTTTCTTAAAATATCAATATCGTTTGTTAAAGAAGAATTTTTCTTTTTCAAAGCAGTATATTTGATACCCAATTTTTCAAATTCCTCATATACCTCTTCTAAAACATTTTGCAATTCTTCATATGAAGGATTTTCAATATTATCAAAATTTGTTACCTCAATGTCATCTTTAGCCATAAGACAAAGATTTGCTGATTCTTCATTGTTTGCTTCACTATCTGAGCTACTTGAATCATCATCCCATGTAGCTTTCATTGCTTTCTTGCCTTTGTTTCGATCTTTCTTTAGCAGCGGACAATCTGGCTTGATATGACCAGGCTTATTGCATTTATAACAAATTAAAGTATCATTTTTACCTGAATCTTTCTTGGAAAACTTTTTGAAGGATTTCCTGAAGAAGTTTTATTTTTCTTTAAGAACCTCTGAATTCTTCTTGTTATCATCGCAACTTCTTCATCTTTGTCGTCATTTTCCTCATCTTCATCACTTTCACTTTCACTTTCATGAGGAACAGCTTTAAGTGCCAAGCTCTTCTTTGGCTTTCCTTCTTCTTCTCCTCTTTTCAATGTGTACTCATGGGTGATAAGTGACCCGATGAGTTCATTCACTTCGAGCTTCTTGAGGTCTCTAACTTCAAGAATCGCTGTCACTTTTGATTCCCAACGTTTTGGTAGAGAGTTGAGAATTTTTCTTACTATCTCCACTTTGGAATAAACTTTGCCAAGAGCTGTCAAGCTGTTTATGATGTTAGTAAAACGAGTGTGCATACTAGAAATAGATTCATCATCATTCATCTTAAACATTTCATATTCATGAGTAAGAATATAAATTTTTGATTCCTTACTTGAGAAGTTCCTTCATAAGTAACTTCCAAGTTATCCCAAATTTCCTTTGCCGTAGCACAAGTCATTACTCTATTAAACTCATTACCATTAAGAGCATTATATAATAAATTCATAGCAGTTAAATTCAAAGTATAAAGTCTATCGTCTTCACGATTAAACTCTTCTTCTTCCTTTTTGACCTTTACTCCATCAACCACTTTTGTTGGAATATAAGGTCCATTTACAATGCATTTCCAGATTTCTCGACCTTGAGCCTGAAGGAATATTCTCATTCTAACTTTCCAGAATGAGTAATTGTCTCCACAAAAGAGTGGAGGCCGACTGCTAGATTGACCTTCACCAAATGAAGCTGCAATGTTAGCCATAAGATCTTAACTCAAAAGATAGTTAATCTTATAACAGAGCTTTAGCTCTGATACCAATTGTTACTGATCATAGGCCGCACCTATGTCACCAAACAATTGTACCTACCAGACTAGCCGGCCACCGTCTCTACCGGTGCACCGTCACCCATGGTCGGAGAGTCTTGCTTCGGTGACACAATCACAAGCGAGAGTTCCCATGAGTGATCTGCCTGTATGAACAGTACAGGTCAACTAGCTCTGATACCAATTGTTGCCCAGATGACTAACACAAGAGGGGGGGTGAATTGAGTTGTATTTAAAAAAATAACAATTATAAATCAAATATACAATATAAAATATAAACAAAATATGAAATAGCAATAAATATAAAGAGTAAGGGTAAGAGAGAAGCAAACTCAGTATGTTAACGAGGTTCGGCCCCACTGCCTACGTCCTCGCCTCAAGCTACCCCTTGAGGATCCCCGAATTCACTATTCAATCTCCTTCAGGTGGAGATAGAAACCTATTACACCTTTGAACAACACCGCTACAAAGGATCCGTGTAGAACACCCTCTACACTTGCAATCACCTTACACGTGGTGATTCAACGATTCCCTGTGTAGAACACTTTCTACACGCACAAGGGTTGTACACACCCTTTTACTGATACAAGATTGATAGTGGGTAGGATATCAGAAAACACTCCTCAATGAGTGAAATAAGAACAATACAAGCACAAACTATATCTCTCAAAATGAATAAGAGTTAAGGCTCAATGTTTAGAGAAGAGAGAATGAAAGCTTTGAATGAATATTGTATGCTCTTGGTGTTGTAAATGTGAAGCTCTCAAATGATCTATTTATAGGCATATGAGACTTCATATTCAAATTTAAAAAGATTCACATGTCAAAGACATCATCATTCACTTTTCAAAAATTCAAACCTAATCTTTTTACTTTTTGCATATGACAAAAGGAGCACACTTTGCTTTTCAAAAAAATCAAACCTAATCTTTTACTTTTTGCATATGACAAAAGGAGCACACTTTGCTTTTCAAAAATTTCAAACCTAATCTTTTACTTTTTGCATATGACAAAAGGAGCACACTTTACTTTTCAAATTTTTCAAACAAAGACATCTTCCTTTTGCATAAGTCAAGAAAAGCATCAATCACTTTTGAAATTATTCAAATAAAACATGCACATGTGAAAGATGACAATCATCTTTAATATTTTCAAAGTTCAAACCTTTAATCATGGCATGCACATGTGAAAGATGACAATCAATTATCTTTCAAAATATTCAAATTTAATTTTCAAAAATATTCATGCACATGTGGAAAATGTATTTTAATGCTTTATGATAAAATATTAATTTTTGAGCCTTAATTCTAATTTCGAATTTTGAAGAGATTTACAACATTACTCTATGACTTTAATGTGAACTTGTTCCTTTCTTGCTCATGCTTGGTTCCTTGATGTACTTGACTCCATTGTGTGGACAACTTGAGCTTGAGACTCCTTCATTCTTTGAATTCATTTGTTATCATCAAAATCCATGTGTAAATATATAATTACACAAAACTTGAAACCTTAGATTCAACAAAATCTTAACAATCGACAAACTAAGAAAGCATGGAATATACATAATGGACTGGTGCTACATGTGCGCAAATGTAACGGTGAATCAGCGGATCACCTTCTCCTTCATTGCTAAGTAGTTACGGCTTTATGGGATGCAATCTTCTCAAGACTTGACATTGCATGGGTTATGCTTAAGAGGGTGATAGACCTATTGTCTTGTTGGCAAAGGATTAGGGGCAATCGCCAGATTGCTACTGTATGGAAGATGATACATTTATGCCTAATGTGGTGCACATGGAACGAAAGAAATGGCTGCTGTTTGGAGAATAGGGAACGCTCTCAGGACAGCTTTAGGCACTTTTTCTTTTATACTCTGTTGCTTTGGGCCTCTTCTACTGCATGGAATGGAACAGGTCTTAATGATTTTTATACTACTATCCGTAGCACGTAGTTTTGCAACTAGTCTTTTTCTTGTATATTACCTGTGTACTTGGACTTTGCCTATTTACGAAGATCAATAAAACTTCTTTTACCTCAAAAAAATTTTTGATAGGCTACACTAGCTTTATAATTAGAGGAAAAATCTGTTGTCCATTTCATCTGAAATGCTTTATTGTTTTCTTAATTGAGTAGAAGCAAAAATTATCATTTAACTTTGTTTGTTGGGTGTGTTATGGACGAAGGAATAAGGCGATATTCTTTGTAGCCATTGATTTAAACAGGCCCCTGTCATATCAAGGTCCTTTTGATATTGTTTTGCATAAGGTTAGATATCATTTATTCTTTCTTCTTATTCCACTCGTAAAACCCTTTTTATTTTTAAGCTTTTGCTATGGCTTTATTGAATGTGTACGGTGTTTTGACAATAAGCTGGTGATAATGCCATTGCTTGGCTTTTTCTTTTTTGATAAAATATTTTTGACTGTATGCTAATAACACCTGTTTAATAGTCAAGTAAATGACTCCCAAGCCTTTAGAGTGTGGCTTACTTTGTTGTTATCTGTTTTTTCCTTTTTTCTTTTGAAGAATTGTTGGCAAAAAAAATCTAAAGTAACAGTCCTTGATCCTCCATATGCCATAGAACATCTACATAATCGTCAGTCCATGCTACAGGATGTTGCATATCTAAACTTGTTTGACTACCATGGTAAGCTGCTAAGCCTCTTACTACCGTTCTAGTGAACTATATCAAGATCTTTTTCTTCTTTCTAACTGCATGTTTGGGATTGCGGTAGAAAATATAACTTATAACTTTAGAGCTTATAGCTTATAACTTAAATAATAAGCTATACTATTAAAAAGTCATTTATTGTTTGGTAACCATGTCTCTAAAGTACTTTTAAAGTTAGTTATATTAATTTTTTAAAAATATACAGTTATCTGCAGGAGCTTTTCGATAAAAGTTTCAATTTGGTGCTTTTTAAAAAAATAGATTTTCAGATTTTTTAGGTAATTAAATCACTTTTTATAAATTTACCAAACATATCATTTTTTCTTTAAAATAGCTTTTAAACAATTAAAATTACTTTTTAAGCTTTTAAACGCAATCCCAAACAGGCTCTAAGTCTTTTGTTTTTATCTTTTTCTCCTTTCTAAGTGAACTGAATCAATTCTTCATATGGGCAAATTTACTTCAATCAGTACCTGAAAAAATTATACCAAGAGAGAATGCAGTTCGGAAGGAGGATGATTTATTGGTGCATAAGTATGAAGCTAAAAAAACAAAAAAGATAAACTAATAGAGAGAGAGAATGAGCTTCATAGGGGTGCACTTATATATTGTTGTGGCAATACTGGATCGTATCTATTGTAATAATTTTTTGTGGGTTCAGATTATAGATGCATCATGTTAGTTTTAAATGTAAATAGATTGTTCAGTTTGTAACTATATGACATATTCTCTATAAATATAATTATGACAGCTTATTATGGATATTAAAAAAGTTAACCTGTAATATTAACTTTTATTGCTCATTATATGCAAAATATTTTTTTTTTCCTATTAACAGCATGGTAGATTTTCTCTCTCCTACTGACTTTTCTGGTGTGCATTCAATTATGCATCTACTACATGGATATATACAGTTTGGAAAAAAATAAATGTTGCATTTATTTTTGTTTATTGGTAATTCTTAGCTTATTGTCCCTCAAAAAAATGCCAATGCTCGACATGCATTGTTTGAATCAAATGTGGGAATGCAAGCTGGACCATATTGTTGTGCATTAACTAAATAAAAATGAAAAAAGACCAAAATCCAAGTACGCAATTACCCACTACTACCTGAATCTGACAAAATTACCCACTATGTATGCATACCATTAGTCACTTGCATCTTCACAACCAAAATTGGAAGAAAGAAAATCCCTTGAGTAAAAAACATAGAATGTAACTGTCAATTACCAATGACACTAGCCCAGTACAACGACCATGACCAAGTTTAAAAAAGAGCAGAATCCAGGTATGCAATGTTCCCACTAGTACTTGAATCTGAGGAAATTCACATCCCTCTATTCTTAAAAGCAAAATAATGATCCAAATCTGTAAAGTAGTTTAAATGTAATAAAAACAGAAAAATACCTCCTTTAAATACAGTAAAAGATTACACTTCCAGAACTATACTAGAAAAACAGATTACACTATAACCCAATGCCAAAGCTACATTATCAAAGCAGCTCCAATGATGCTCATCAACTGGAAATTCAAATTTTTCAAGCAACACCAAGTTTGGAGAAGCACATCATGTCCCCAACACACATAATGCACGCTCAAACATGCATTTGGAAATCCAATATGCTTTTAGCATCAATCCTCTGTACTGGAGAGATGACTTTTTCACTTCTAGTGTCCTTTGCATGTTGAACCTTTATTATTTATACCTATACCAACAAAGGAAAAAAAAAAAGAAAAAAAAAACTAATTATCCCCACAAGTCCCTTCGAATAATCATCTTTTAAACTTAGAAAGCACTTTAATACCTACCCTTCAAACGATAGCTAGAATCAAACACGCGGTAACCCGCTGTGCATAATGCTGGAGAAACTCTTTATCATGTATAATACAATACAACACAAGCATTTACATCTAGCTAAAAATAAATGTTGACCATCTAATACATAACACTAACAACCATGTAAATTCACAAAGGTTGTATTTCTGGTAACATTAACAACCAGTTAGAGGTAGAGAACTAGCTAAAAACTAACCTCACATGGTCAATTAAACTCACCCGGTTAAACCCAATTCAAGAAGTTTTCTTTTTCACAGTTACTCACACCAAGTAGGTCTTCAATCCATTCCTATGGGGGAAGCAGGAGTGGGGTGGGGTGCAATTTCCATTTAAGCTATGGTTTAGCACAAATGCCTAAAGGCTTCATCTTCCTAGTCTAATAGGAATCATATTTGTTAAGTAAAATCCCTTGTTGAACTCAGATGAGTAACAAAAAGTTGTTAACCTGAAATTCACCTTAACTAATTTGTCAGATCGAGTGATGACCCAATTGGATGAGAAAAAGTCCAAAATCAGCAACCAAAAAATACAAAAAATATAGATTCAACAAACTCAAAACTGTAGATCCAAGAAACACAAAAACAGACAAGATGATTCATGCTAGAAATTGAGAGATATTGGGAAATGAAATGGAGAGAGAGAGAGAAAAAAAACCCTTTCTTTAGTGGGTTCTTACCCTTGTCGGCGGCCCCAGACGGCGACGAACGTACAAGACGGGCGATGATGATATCGGCAAAAAGAATGCAGGCAGAGGGGTGAAGCCGTGTAGAAGAAGAACAAACTGGGGGGCGAGAATGTGGGGGCTGGGGGGGAAATTCGGATTTGCAATGCGGAAGAAGAACGAACTTGGGCGGGGGCAATTTGGATTTGCAAATTTCTGAACCTCTAGAACGCACCGTTTTAGTTTTTTTTTTTTTTTAAAAAAAAGTTATTTACACGTAAGCAGTGTGTAGGGGTGTAACCGGTCCGGTTTTGAATAAAATTTAAAATCGAACCGGTATGTACCGGCTTTTCATTTTTCAAAATTAATTACGCACCGGTTACCCTCTTAAACCGGTGCTCCGGTTTTACCGGTTTTAATGTACATATATATAATATAGTATATAATACTATAGTGATAATATATTGTAGTATATTATAATATATATTATAATTGTATTATAGACTATAATGATATATTATAATATATAATATAATGATATATTATAGTATATTATAATATATAGCAATATAGTATTAGTATAACTATTAATACAATAAGTAAAATGATATAAGATTTTAAAATTTAATATTATATTAATTAGTAATTTATCATATAATTCAAAACTATTTTATATATAGTTATATATTATATATAAATATTATATACAATATAAAAAATTAAAATATATATATAAATCGGTCCGGTCCGGTCCGGTTTTAGAAAATGAAAAATTGAAACCGAATCGATTTTGACCGGTTTTAAGAAAATTAAAACCGGTACCGAACCGAAACAACCTCAGGACTGGACCGATGCCATCGGTTTGGTCCAGTCCGGTTAGGTTTACCGGTTTATCGGTTTTTTTTTACACCCCTAACAGTGTGTGGAGGTTGAGTAACAGTGGGAGGCTGTATAGAAGGACTCAACATTCATTGCCTACTCAGTCATCCCAATGCTTACTATTCGCTGAAACAAAGCCATGCTTATGCAAGAGTGATTTGTATAGGATAATACTCTCAAAAGATGTCACTTTATACATGAAAAATAAAATATAAAACTCGTATTGTTATTCAACCTTTACTAGGCAAGAAAAAAGTGTTGGAACCCCCTCTTTCTCTAGCATTGAGCTTCTCTTCCAGCACAAAGTAATTCCTCCTCTTTCATCCTTCTCTTCTAGTGTTGAGTGTCTGCCCTAGACAACTTTGACTCAGATGTAATCTTGATTAGGTCACGCTCCTCTTGAACTTCACGTATAGCCTTTCCAAAGTTGCTACATCAAACATCAACTTCTTAAAAAGATTGTCCAGAATCAGGATAACAGCAACTCGAAGAGAACTGAAATCTAGTGGTAAAAAAGTTTTTCTGCCATGAAAGCGTTGAGAAATTTAGATATCAAATTACAGACTTTTGTTAAGATTGAACAATATTCTCAAGAATCATGTTTCTTTATTCTATACTTCATAAAATGCAATTAAATGTGTGGACTGCTCACGTTTGTGGATCTCCTCAATTTCAGGACGCGCTTGCCTCAGTTCTTTGTACTTCAAAGTCGAGAGTCCATCTCCTCAATCAAGAGAATCCCCCCATCATGTTGTATTGGTAGCTATAAAGCTGTTTAAAATAATATTTGATCAGATTATGCAAGAAAATTCCTCCAATATGAGGCTTTGATGAAGAATTCGCAACATCTCATATTGCATACAAAAGAACAAGAAGATCATACAAATAAAAGGAAAGAAGATCATAGAAATAAGGCAGACAATTGCTCCCACAAAATTTCTTGATTGTGGTAATAAAATCTCAAAGATTCTCACTTTAAAGTTGGAATATATTATTAGGTACAGACGGGAAAAAAAACAGAGTCAAGTGGTTAGTTTGCAAAACTCACAATAGGATAACTAAACAATGAATTACTTCCTATGAAGCTATTTTTGCGCCAACTCTACCGATTTGAAAAACATAATTTCAGGCTTTTTTTTTTTTTTTTTTAATATCCAAAGTCACAAACTTTCAACTAAAACGTTTCCATTTCCAATTTAAAACTATTGGAGCAGCATACATCATCATGTGCCACTATCTTGGAGCTACAGGATCATGATGATCTACTCACTCGTGGGAGCAACAATGCAACAGTTCTTACAGAAGCTTCCCACGAGTCCAGCATTATTTAGTAATGAGGTGTTATGTGCATTTTTGTATTTATATAGTTAGCAAATTGTACAAATATTCCTTTTTATTTATAGTCTGGCAGGTTTTTATATTTTTTTTGCTATATTTAGATAGCAGTTATCGATAAAGCAACACGCGCAATGAATGAGAAGCAGTAGTCTCATTTTTCATCAATTCACTCTTGTTGTTCTAATTAGGAGTGCTACCTGCCCCCCCCACCCCGCCCCCGCCCATGCGGGGGGACGTATTTTGCCCCTGCCCCCCTCACGGACGGGGCGGGGTACCCCGTCCGGTAACGAGGGTGCGGGGGTGGACCTCCTCCTGTTCGGCCCCCGGCTTTTTAATATATACAACTATATTTATATATTAAAAAAAAACTTGAAAAAAAAAGGGAATACAAATACTATTTACTAAATTTCAAGTTCAAAAACTTCAACGGTCAACCTTATAGTCTTATACTATTAGCCTATTAATTACTAAGTAACTAAGGCATGCACTAAGCTATTACAAAATTACAATAATAGAAATTACAAAATCGTATCAACTAATAAACAATTACAAAATTACAAAGACATAAAAATAATAAATACTACAAATTGTACCATTAATGATTAACATTACAACTAATTATAAATTAAAAAAATCATAACATTCGGAATTTTGATCAATTTTGGGTGGCGGTGAGTTCATTGAGACATTTCATTGTGTTGAGATATGGGCAGACAAATTCAAGATCATAAATCCTGCAATAATAATAAGTTAAAAATAAAACGAATTAGAATTATCAATATAAAGTTTTAACTTATAAATTAAGGGATTAATTCTGCAAACCATGAGCAATGGTGGGTCTAGAGTCTAATATAAAAGAATTCATACTGCAGCGGAGGATGTAGCTATAGATGCCGTCCTAGCCCCAGGCAATGCAGGCATCACTATAACAATTAAAGGCAGAAATTAACACATTAATTTTAAATAAATAAATAAAAATAAGATAATTGAATTCATGTGATATTACCAGATTCAGGTGCATCATCACCCTCATCCTCAGCGTTGACATGATCATAATCAATAACATCCGGAACATGAATTTCACTCACTGTGATCCAATTTGAGGTGCAAATCAAAGACTCAATAGTGGCAGGATCTAATGAGCTCTGGAATGGATCCAATACGTGCCCTCCAGTGCTAAAGGCCGACTCCGATGCTACAGTACTAATATGGATGGTCAAAATACTGCAGGCTATTTGTGCAAAAACGGGATACTTGGGGGCATGTATCTTCCACCAAGCTAGGATATCAGAGTCTCGTATATATGATTCAAGATCTAGATCAAAATATATGTCTATTTCTGACTTAGCCTCTGTAGTACTCCACGTGAATGGGTTCCCTTGCATCCTATCACCTCAGTCTATTCTACGTTTTTTCACAGCCTTGGCATCTGGAGCTGATGGGGGGATAGGGGTAGGTGCCATAATATTACCACCCCGTAATATATATATATATATATATATATATATATATATATATATAAGCAAAATATATACATAGGCAAAATATAATAAGGTTAATGTGATAACCTTATTGCTCGAAATATATAACATAATATAATTTTTAATTAAATAAAAATATTTTTTATCTACTGAATGTGCACAAAATAATAACCTTAATTTTATTATTTTAAAAAACAAATCATTGATCAAATGGTCAATGGATAATGAGACATATATGATCAATATTGCATGATAAGACTAAAAAAAAATATTTCTCACATGAAAAGCAAGCCCACTTACTAATCAAGACGATGATGACCGACAGAATAGTAATATTAAATGATTTTGGAGAAAAAATAAACTGATATTATAATTTGAATATAAAATAATTGATATTATTTTAAATAATTTTAGAGAAAAAACAGATATTTCATATAGATTTGTATTAGAATACCGCTATATAGGATATACGAAAACCTTGGCTGGATGTTTTAGATATTCCAATTGTAGTTCGACAAATTTAGTTGCATTAATTACAAATGTTGAGGGGGATATTTTACTTGATTTGGCCAATTTAATTGAAAGAAATTAAATGGACCACCAAGAAAAGCCTAAAAAAAAAAAAGGATATATAAACCCCTAAAAATGCAATTCGCAGATAAAAAAAAATTAGACAACCCTAAAATAACAAAATAAACTCAATAATTAAATTAAATTTACAGTAAAATCCAACCATAAAAATCAAACCAAAAGGATTTTATAAAAAAAAATTTACACAAAATCAACAACACATTCAATCGGATCTAATATCCATCACTTAATACTGATCACTCATCACACACATGCACATTCAATCCTCCACAGCACACAATTCCAAATCTTATCTTCCATCTCCATTAATCTCATCCTTCACTTAATTTCATAAAAATTTAAATTTAAAAAAAAAAAGAGAGACAAACTTACCGGCCGGCGAGACTCGAGGAGGTAGCTGCGGCCTACGGTGGCGACGGGGGAAATGACAACGCAATGGCACACTGGGTGGCAGGCCAAAATCGTTCGACCGGGGGGGGAGGGGGGGAGGTTACGCCGTTGGAGGTCTTTTTGGGGAGGGGGGGTCTAGACGATTATCGCATCGCCGAGGGGGGGGGGTTTGTTTTAGGGCAAATGCAAACTCAAAACGGTGCCGTTTTGGGTTTGCAATTTTAAATTAAAAAAAAAAAACTCAGGTGCCAAAACGATGCCGTTTTGGTCACCTGAGGGTTTTTTTAAATATATTATATATATTATTTAATTATATATATATATATACGGGGCGGGGGACCACCCCATCTCGCCCCCAGCCCCACCCACGACCCAATATATGGGCAGGGTAAACCCTGCCCCTGTGTGATCGGGAGGGGCAAGGTAGCAGCGAGGCAGCGCTAGCGACTCCAACAGTACCCTCTTTACAGATTTTATCAACATCATCAATCCTTACTGCCTTGATCATGGGGACAATCTTTTTATTCCTTTGGTCCTTGACCTTCTCACTACTGAAAATTACACTACCTGGTCCAGGGATATGTGCAGAGCCCTTAGAGCCAAAAACAAACTTGGCTTTATCAATGGTACCCTGATGAAACCAAAAATCCCTACTGACCCACTCTATGATGCATGGAAATGTTGTAATGACCTTGTGGTCTCTTGACTGCAAAATTCAATCAATCCATCTCTGAAATCTAGCATTGCATTAGTTGATGATGCTAGTAAAATTTGCATTGAACTTAAAGACAGATTTATCGAGCAAAATGGGTATCACATTTTCAACTAAAGAAGGCCTTGGCAGGTTTGCTTCAAGAACATGATTCTGTAAGTGTTTATTTTGGCAAACTTAAGATCCTTTGGGATGAATTCAAGCTCTATGACCCTTTGCCTGATTGTACTTGTGGTAAGCTCACTGTTCTATTTGATAGATATCAAAGAGATTGTGTAATACAATTTCTCATGGGTCTTAATGAGACATACCATGTCACTTGTGACCAAATCATGCTGCTGGACCCATTGCCACTCATCAACAAAAATTTTTCCATGATTCAGCAGCAAGAAATGCAAAACATCATGCTTTTAGGTCTGCCTTCTCCTGACTCTATGGCACTTGTTGTTAGGTAGCCATATAAGAGCATTGGCATTGGATTATGTAAATGCAAATGTAAAATTTACATAATATGACTTGATTTTGCATTTGGCTATTCTACTCAAAATTTATTCCCACATTGGATTATCTATCTATTAGTCAAAATAATAATAATAAAAAAATATTATTAATTTAATAATATTTTTTAAATTTATTTCTATTAATTGAAACCAAACTACCCACAAATACATTCAGTTATAATATTTATGCCCACCACAAATACATTAAGTTACAAATAAAAAAACACAAAACTGACCACAATATTTCTACCCATCACAAATACATTTAGTTATACCATAATACCATTGAAAAAGACCTGCCCATTACATTTTCACCTCAAAAAAACACCATTGAGAAAAGTACAAGTCATCACTAACTGGGTGTTATACATTTCAGCTCATAAATACATTCAATTATAATATTTATGCCCACCACAAATACATTAAGTTACAAATAAAAAATCACAATACTTCTGCCATCACAAATACATTCAGTTACATCACAACACCATTGAAAAAAACTGCCCATTACATTTTCACCTCAAAAAAACACCATTGAGAAAAGCACAAGTTATCACTAACTGATGGTTATACATTTCAGCCCATCACAAAAATATACACCACTCCAAAAGTCAGCCCATCACAAAAATACATATACCTCCAAAAGTTAGCCCATCACTAAAGTTACTACCCATCACAAAAAATGTAAACAATGTCCAATAACAAAGTTGCTGTCCAGTCACATGTATTTCTATTACATGTGACTGGACGACCACTAAAATCAGACAAAGTATACGTTAAACATATACTACTATTAATTACAATGTCAAAATAAGCTAGACAAATACTTACACACCTTCAAAAGGTGTGGATGGGTCCTCGGATGGTGATGTGATTGCAGACTCTTTCATTAAAGTGTTGAAAATTTCATCTTGAAGATGTTGGAAATAGATTTGCTGCTTTGGTTTCATCCCATCAATATCTAATTTCATTATTTTAGCTTCAAACTTCTTCTTCTTTAGTGCAAGATGTTCATCTCTATCCCGTTCCGCCTTGCTGTAAAATTCCTTTCTCTCCATGTTGAATGTATTTCTGTCACTAGTCAAGCGAGCTAAAGTATGGTTAAATTCAACATCTATTTCATCTCTAGACTTCCTCTTTCTTTCTTTTTCTTTCTCAACCTTCTTTCCTGGAGGTCTCTCATGGATGACCTCCACATTGTCATCCAACATATCGTCGCCGTCTAGAGTTAAGCTAGCACTGGCCAGACGTCTTCCAGGTGGTTTCCTCCTCGTTGACAATGTTGACTGATGTTGTTGCCATTTTGGTTGGTGTCTCAATAGACACCAACAATGCTCCATGGTAAAATAAGAATTCTCATTTTCTTTGTATAATATTTTCGCCTTCTCAATCTTAAATGAATAAAGTGATAAAGTTAGTATGCAAATAAGCCTAAGCATATAAAAAACTAAAAGAAAAACAAAATTAATACCTTATCAACCTCCGTGGTACCACTTGGATGCAAAGACTCTATTTGTGCTATAGCAGCACAAAACTTGTTTGTGCATTTTTGAATCGATTGCCATCGATTGGTTAACGATGCAATCGAACGTTCAGGAGTGTTTGGTTTTTTATGCTCATGGTAGTATTCATAAATTCTTTCCCACATTTGTGTGGATTTTTGGTCAGTCCCCCGAATAGCATCAAGGCTAATGTTTAGCCAAGCTGAAACAAGGAGATTATCCTCCTCTGTAGTGAAAGATACACCTCGTTGAGATTTTTTTGTAGGTGGCCTTCGTTCACTTTCAGCTTGTGATGGTTGGACCACCACATTACCATGTATGCTATTGAATGGGGTGCTGCCCTCCCCTTGCACACCACTTTGTAATAGAGTGGTGAAAAAGGGATCCGCATCAAATGAAGGCTCCATCCTTGAATAATGTAAAGTTCATCATAAAACATCAATACACTGATCAACTTATTAAACATATATTAAGAAATTGCATAATCACAAACAGCTAGGAAAAGGGGCACAATAGCAGCTTTACAAAGAATGAATGTGTTTGTATTGTTGTAGAGAATTTGCTTTTAATAGCAGAAAAAGTAAAAACAACAGCAGCAGGAAAAGAAAACATAACAGCAACAACAAGAGCAAAAATAATAGCAGCAGCAGAATTCTGACAAATGATGGCATATGTTTATGTATTTTCATTAACTGGTGCCATATAAGCTAGACAATATGAACAGCTGCACCAAAATAATAGTGGTGGCCCACCAAGAAAAGGACTTCACCCAAATCCAATTATAAGCTTCGTCATCAAATCCAAAATCCAATTATAAGCATGGAAAGCTTATGTAATAAGAACAAACAAGAAGGGAAATTCATCCCATTAAAGAAAATTTGAAATAAAAAAAGAAATAAATTCTTATGAAGATTTTCCATTCTGCACAATGTTTTTTAGTAAAAGATTAGTTATGCATACATCAATCATCCTTAAGATGTGAAAAATAACCTTAATGAGACAATATAATGTTCTAAAAATATTCTAAAGACCAAAAAGTTGGGCTTTAGAAATAAATGTGCAAGAATATTTGCCAAGCTTATGCTTATGGAACCCACCTTCAGGTTTAGTGCTAATTCTATTTTATTCCAAGGTACATGCAAATTGAAAAAAAAAAAAAATTATTTGCTAGGAGGGCCTGTATAGTATAATGCAAAGAGGTGTCTACTATATGATATTAATGAAATCCAAAAGGTTTTGTAATATAGACAACTGTTGAGATCAATATTGGAATCTGGTATTTAATTCCATGGATGGAAATACCATAACCAAAAGCAACCTCTAGCTTTCTTTAGCCACCAACAATGTTCCTGAATAGTTGCTAGTGTTACAAGGGGTGTTGAGAAGGATGAGATTTCCAGTTTATTAGCAAGACATTACTACTATGATAGCTCTTCGAAGAGATGGACATCCTTCTGTGTACAGCAGGGCAATGGCCCAAGAAGAGAAGCAGCATCCAAGGGACTAAATTGATCAACTATATTGATTGTAATTAGAAAAGATATACTGATCTAGGATCCTGTACTCTAATTTTTATTGTTTCAAACTATAATCTTAATTTCATATGTAAATTGTTGAAGTATATATAATACACAACATGACTATGAAAGTGAAGCACTTGAAACAATGTTGTTAACTAAAACAAGCACAAAACCATCGCAGAACCAAAATGGAGAAAATAGAACCAAAATAACCAACAACCAGAACCATCGTAGGAAAAAAAGATTAGAAATTACTATGAAAGTGAAGCACCCAGCAACACAATCGGTCAATCACACAGAGAATGTGAAATAGCACTTGAAACAATGTTGTCAACTAAAACAACCACAAAAGCAAGGAATATAAAAAGCAAAGCAAAAGCAAAAAAGCTTGTAATCAAGCACAAAAGCAAACAGAAAAGAAGAAAGCAAAAAGGGGAATATAAAGTAAGACATACAAAAAAACAAGGGAGCCCCACAAAATGGAGTACTACCAAGAAAAGGAGCAACCTTTATTACAAATCTGATGAAAAGAAACAAAACCTAGAGAATGAAGCATCAAGCCACCGTGCGACATAAACCATTTTTAATCTCAAATGCCCAAAACAAAAATGAAGCAAAGAAAATCAGAGAGAGAAATGAAATGTACGCACCTGGACGATGATGTTGTGAAATCCTTCTTGGAGTTTCCAGACGCTGGGTTGAATGAAAATGGTGAGAAGGAGATGGAGAGTGGGAACGAAAATGGGGAAGAGGAGATAAGGAGGGAGCTCGTTGTGTCTTTCGTAAACAGACTTTCGAGGGAAAAAGTAACTGTTGCGGTACTTTATTGAATAAAAATAATGTTTGGCTTTTGTACAGTATTCTTGTATATATGACCATCAACTTAAAATTTACTGTAACTCAAAGTCATTTATTTTGCATTTGAATAATCCGATGCAGATGATTTTATGTACAATTGAGTTAAATTTTACATTTTATTGGCATTTGGATAATCCAATGCCAATGCTCTAACCCATCCAAAACTTCATACAGACCACCTAACTCCCAAAAACAAGACAGACCCTTTGCACACATTGCAAAATCCAAGGCCATATTCTCGAAAATTGCTTCAAATCAGGTAATGCACAACCCCCCTTTACACTCAATGTCATTAGACAGGTCACTTGGCAGAAAAGTGATATAAACTCCATAGCTATCCCCTTGGGCATAAACTGCATGGTAAGCATAATTCTCTTGGTTTTTCATCTGTCAATCTCACCTCAGTTGAACCAGTAGCCTCTATAGATGACCAAATGACCTTCACAAAGGACCAATATTAGCAATTGTTGTCTCTATTACAATCAAAGGAGGCCTCCATTGCCAATCACTCGGTTAATAAATGTTCAAGCAGATTGTACTCCCTCTTCTGTCATGAATGGTACTCATTTCAGTCTCACTTCATCCACACAAACACATAACACAGCATCTCAAATACCTTGGATAATTAACAATGGTGCTACATACCACATGGTTTGCAACACCTCATTTCTTTTAGCTATTACCTCACGTCTCTTTTGTGGTAAAACTTCCTACTAGTAACACAGCACCTGTTACTCACATAGGAACTATTAAACTCACCAACACTTTAATACTGCACAATGTGCTCTGTGTTCCCTCTTTCACTTTCAACTTAATTTCAGCAAAACAATTGACTAACTCCCTTTCTTGCTGTCTCATTTTCTTTTCACAAAATTGCTTTGTTCAAGACCTTTTGTCATGGATCACGATTGGCTGAGATGAAGAATGACCTATATCATTTGGTTGCTGCTGCTGTCCCACCTACAGCCCTTCTTCATCAATGTTCTGTTGCTCTACCTAATAGTTCTTCCGTTTCCTCTACTTTCAACTCTACTGTTTTAATTTCAAATTTGTGGCATTGTAGAATGGGCCACACTCCTATTTCAAAATTGAGCGTAATTTCATATCCTTCAATTAAAAATCACTTATCTTCTATTTCTTATGATCAACCTTTTCCTGTTTGTCCAATAGCAAAGCATAACAGACTTTCTTTTACCATTAGTAAACATAAAAGCAACAAAATCTTTGAGCTCATACACTATAATATCTGGGGACCCAACTCCATTACAGCCTATGATGGTTATAAGTACTTTTTAACAATTATAGATGATTTTTCAAGAAGTACTTGGATCTATCTACTCAAAGCCAAATCACATACCAGACCTTGTATTGAGGCTTTCTGCAACTTAGTGCAAACTCAATTCAACACTAAAGTTCAAATTCTAAGAAGTGATAAAGGCCTCGAATTTCAAATGACAAATTTTTTCAATAAACAAGGGATCATCCACCGTAAAACTTGTATTGAAACCCTCTGCAAAATGGTATTCCTGAGAGAAAACATCAACACTTATTAAACATTGCTCGGGCTATTCAAATATAGTCCAATCTTCCACAAAAATTTTGGAATGACTGCATTCTCATTGCAGCATACATTATCAAAAGGGTACCTAGTCCATTGCTTTCCAACAAAACACCCTTTGAGCTTCTATTCAACTCACCTCCCACCTATTCATACATGAGAATATTAGGATGCTTATGTTTTGCCTCCACCTTATCTCAAAACAGAAGAAAGTTTTATCCTTGAGGCAGAAAATGTCTTTTCCTTGGATACCCCTTTGGAGTCAAAGGCTATAAACTCCTTGATCTTGACACTAATTTAGTGTTTATTTCCAGAGATGTCACTTTTTATGATCAAGTCTTTCCTTTTTATCATCACACTACTCCCTCCACCACTCATCAGATGCCACCTTTTACTCCACCTACTCCTCAGATACCACATTTTATTATGCCTGCACATTCCCCTTCTATTTCACCACAACTCACCACTCATTGTACTTCACTCTCTCCATCTTCTCCATTACCTCAATTCTCTTAATCCATTCTATATGCACCTTCATTACCTTTAGATTCTTCCTCTCCACCTACTCTCAAAAGATCAACCAAAGCTAGAAGAGCTCCACAATATCTCCAGGACTTCCATTACTAGCAAATTTCTCCTCACTCACCCACTCAATCTGTGGTGTCATCACCTTCTTCTTCAGGTATATCAGTTCCTTTGTCTACCTCTATTTCATATGATAAATTGTCACCAAAGTTTTCTTACTTTTCTGTCACTATCTCTTCACACACTGATCACACCACTTATAAACAAGCTATAAAGGATATTTACTGGTGTAAGGCAATGGAGACTAAGATTGAGACTTTAGAATTCAACAATACTTGGATCCTCACTGATTTACCATCTGGTAAGGTTCCTATTGATTGCAAATTTGTTTAGACCAAATACCACTCTAATAGTTCTGTTGAGAGAAAGAGGCTTTGTTGGTTGTTAGAGGTTTCACTCAACAATAAGGGATAGACTACCATAAGACTTTTTCCCCAGTAGTCAAAATGGTCAATGTGATAACTATTCTTGCTCTAGAAGCTATCAAGGGTTGGCATATGATGCAGGGGGATTCGAGACAGATGATGCTGAGCTGTCAGATTGCACCTTGATGGCGCTGAGATACCATGAGTTGGCAGATCAGCGCAAATGCAGGAATTGATTGTGATATGTTCCTCATTGGGGCCATTTTGAGTGCGTTTCAGTCTTTTGGCCATAACTTTGGTTACGGGTGTCGGAATCGCACATAAGACCCCAATTTGGAAAGCTCCTTTCGGCACGCACGCTGTCCACATTGAGCATAGCTCTATGTGCCTTTTTTTTACCTCAAATTCTGCTGTTTTCCCCTCCGAATCACTAGTTTTAGTTAGTTTTTACTATTTATGGTAATATTTCGCTTGTCAGTTAGGAAGTCATTTTAAATCCGATTTGGACTGGATTTTTTGCAGATTGCTTATTTTATTTCGAATTTCAATTTAGAGTGATTTCTGAGATTTTGCTATTTTTGGCAAAATTCGGATAAACACGATTTTTGGCTATAACAGTCCAGCTTGTGGACTGATTTTCATTATTGCTTGATTTTATAATATTCCGTTAAACCCTAGAGACTTTTCTCTCTGGTTTTGGGCGAATTTTCTCCTGTGAATCATCTATTGGAACTAGCCTGCAGGATAATCGCTATCCTGTCCAGCGTCAGCATCTATAACAGTTTGATGTCAACAATGCTTTCCTCCATGGTGATCTCTATGAGGAAATTTATATGAAAATACCACCTCATTATACTAAAGGTTCTCCAAATCAAGAATGCAAGTTACTCAAAAGTCTTTATGGGCTTAAACAAGTTTCTCAGCAATGGTATGACAAATTTTCTCACTCTCTCATTCAATTGGTTTCACTCAATCTAAGGCAGATTATAGCCTTTTCACTTGCATCCATGGTGATACTTTCACAACCCTCTTAATCTATGTGGATGACATAGTCGTGGCTAGCAATTCTATTAATTCCATTTCCCTTCTCAAAACCTTCCTCAATCATCACTTTAAAATCAAAGACCTTGGCCCCTTAAGGTATTTTCTTGGCATTAAGGTTGTTAGATCCCCATCTGGTATCCATCTTTGTCAAAGAAAATATAGCTTAGACATTTTGCTGATTCTTGCCCCTTAGCTTCCATACCTTTAAAAATTCCCATAGACCAAAATCACCAACTAGCAAGTTTTCCGGTTCCCCTCTTATTAATCCTACTACTTATAGGCAGACAGATTACTCTATCTCACCCTTACAAGGCCATACATTAGCTACCCTACAAAAGTCCTTAGTCAGTTTCTCGATCATCCCACTTTCACTCATCTTGCAGCTGCCTACCAAATACTCAGATACATTAAGAATGCTCCTAGTCAATATATTCTTCTTTCATCCAACTCCTCACTTCACCTTAAAGGATACTGTGACTCTAACTGGGCCTCTTGCCCTAACACCAGAAAACCCATCACTGGTTATTGTATTTTTCTAGACCATTTTCTCATCTCTTGGTGATCCAAAAAGTAAAATATTGTATCTTGATCTTCTGCTGAGGGCAGAATACCATGCCATGGTCTCCATCTCCACATAATTCACTTGGCTTTGCCAGCTTTTACCTAATTTTTCTGTCTCTCATCTACAACCTGTTGACTTATACTTTGACAATCAAGTTGCCATTCATATAGCAGCTAACCCTGTGTTCCATGAAAGAACAAAACATATAGAAGTGGACTGTTATTTAATCAGAGACAAAATCCTTGAAGGCAGCCTTAAAACTGCTTATGTCCCTCCTTTTCACAACTTGTTGACATTTTTACAAAGTCCTTGCCTTCTTATCTTCTATACTCGCACCTCTCCAAGATGGGAATAGTCAATTTCTATTATCCATCTTGTTGGGGGTGTATTGGAGAAACATACAAAGTAGCATATTTCATCATGTGCCACTATCCTAGAGCTACAGGATCATGATGATCCACTCACTCATGGCAGCAATAATGTAGCAGGTCTTACAGAAGCTTCGCACAAGTCCAGCATTATTCAGCAATGATTCTATTGTAAATTAGTTTACTAGAAAGTCCCTCAAGCAGATGAGGTGTTATGTACATTTTTGTATTTATAGAGTTAGTTAGCAAATTGTACAAATATTCCTTTTTATTTCTTGTTTGGCAGGTTATTATATTTTTTGCTATATATAGATAGCAGTAGTTTGTAAAAGCAACACGCACAATGAATGAGAAGTATTAGTCTCATTTTTCATCAATTCACTCTTATTGTTCTTCTTCCCTTTAGCACTATTCTTACGAAAACCATTTACAAACAAATGTTCAGCTCAAGATTTAACACTAATCACATTCTAAAGGTCCGTGATCTTTTCGCAAAGCGCCTCGTGGTCCTTCTTCTCCATCGCCGCCTTGTCCATTGTTAAAAACCTAATCATTATTCTAAAAATGTTAAGAATGTTAAATATTAATTTGATTAAACTTTAACCCTCATAATCATGACAAACTTCTCCCAAAAATAAAAAAATTAAAAGAGAAATAGTCCTTTGCCTTTTCATGTTTGATTGGGTCTCAAGATCTATAAAGGAGCCCCTCAAAATTATTTAATTTTTTTGTAGATGATAGTGTTATTTTTTATAAGGCAGATTCTAATACAGATAAGAAAATTCAAATGTTGTTGAATAAATATGAACTTGCATTGGGATAGAAACTAAACAGGTACAAAACTTCTATGATGCTTAGTAGAAATGTGACAGATGGGGTGCAAAATGAAATTATGTCAATGTGGAGTGTTAGTAATGTTCAGCAATATAAGAAGTATATTGGCTTACCTCTTGTGATAAGTAGATCAAAATCACAAGTTTTTTCAAAAATCAAGCAAAAGGTTTGGCAGAAGCTACAGAGTTGGAAGCAAAAGCTTTTATCTCAAGATGGAAGGGAGGTACTTATAAAAGTAGTGGCACTCTCTATCCCTATTTATGCAATGAGATGCTTTAAATCACCTAGTAACCTATATACTGATTTGGAGAGTATGATGACATGATTTTGGTGGGGCTAGAAAACAAATGAGGGAATGATACATTGGATTAGTTGGGATCATATGTGTGAATCAAAATTCAGAGGTGGGTTAGGTTTTAAAGATTTGAGGATTTTATACATTTCTCTCTTGGCTAAACAGGGGTAGAGAATCTTGCAAGAAGAGGGTACTTTACTTTAAAAGTAAGTTTCTTTGATTTAGCTTTTGGCATAAATCCTTCATATGTATGAAGCGGAATTTGGGAAGCAAAAAACTTATTAATCCAAGGATGTCGATGGAGAATAGGTGATGGAAAATCAGTAAAGATTTGGAAAGATGTATAGATTCCTGGTCATTAAGCAAGAAATAAGCATGGTGGTGGTAGGAGATAGTGAAGACATTGTTGATAATCTTATTGACAAAAATATTATGTGGTGGAATATCGAAAAAACGAGAGTTCTATTCAATCCAATTGTAGCTGCAGACATATTAAAGATCATTATCTGTACAAAAGAAAATGAAAACAAGTGGTTATGGGCTTAAGAGAAAAATGATAAATCATGATAAATCCAGTATTAAAGGTGCATACAAATTTTTTAGAGGGAAGTTAAGAAACCAAGGTGAGAGGTCCAATGCGCACAGACGGAAAGCTCAATGAAAAGTGCTATGGAAGATGAAAACTCTAAATAAAGTCAAGGTTTTTGCATGGAGAGTTTGTAGAGAAGACCTACCTACCCAATATAATCTTATAGGAAAAAAACATGTTGATGTTGAAGATAAGTGTTGGTTATGTCAGAACAGTTTGGAAGACCTTCCACATGCTTTATTTTACTGCCATACCATTCAAGATTTTTGGAACAAATATACTCCATCTATGTTGAAAATTGAGAAGAATGTGAATATAATGGATCTAGCATTGTTTGTGAAGGAGGGCAATATGGAGGATCTGACTACTTTTTTTTAATAGCTTGGGGACTTTGGTTTAGTAGAAATAGGATGGTATAGGAAAAAGTATGTATTGAATCTAAAAATGTGATTGAATATGCCTTGTCTATGTAGAAAATTTACAAGGATTTGGAAATTATACATAGCACAAAATCTAAGGCTACTTGTTGCTGGAAACTCCCACTTCATGTGTGGGTGCTATTCTTATAGATGATAAATGATATATTGTGATGACTGCTAACAAAGTGGAGAATGAGGTATTTGGCTAAAAAGCTATTGAGCTCTTAGTTATGTTTTAAGGCCTACAGGTATGTGCAAAATTGGAATTTTCTAAGTTAATCCTTGAGAGTCACTGTATGCAAACTCTTTTCTAGCTCTCAGAAACTTGCTAAAAGAAACAAAGAGCTTGTTGCGACCATTCACATAATGCAAAATTCAACATATTCATAGGTTGGGAAATGAAGCAACGCATAGGCTTGCCCGCTATGCTTGAAATGTTGAGAATATTAAAATGTGGTGGGAAGATGTCCCGATGTTTATTTCTCAAGTTACATGACTTGACAAAAACAGTATGTAATGGTTTTTTCCTATAGTTTTATTATATAAAAAAGATTACGTTTATTAATATATTATTTTTTATCTAAATAATTAATTTATAAAATTACATAAAATATAAAAATATTATTAAAAAATAAAAATAAAGAATAGTACAAATGAAAAAAAAAAATTAATTGTGTCATTTTCTTACCCATGATTCCATAAAAAATAAAAAAAAACAGTAAAAAATAAAAACATAAATATAATTTTTTATTTTACTATTTACAATTGAAATTATTAAAATCGATATATTTTATCTTTAAATTATTATAATATATTTTTTTAAAGACTTAATGGTTGATATTATGTTAAGTGAATTATTAATAGTATTTTACATTTTATATTTTAAATCATTATAATTGATAGCGAAATCTTGAATAGATTAAGTTATTCTATTTTTAGGTCAATACATAGAATATATTATTTATATCATTAAAATATAATATTTTTTAAATAAAATTATGTCGACAATTTGTTTTTAAATTATGAGAATAGAATTTTTGTTTAAATAATGGACAAAATATTCTTTTAGAATTTTGATTATTAGATATATATAAATAAAAAGAATAGTAGGTGTTATTATTCATTATTCGTTAGATCTCCTCCCGATAATCACAGAAAAAGCCACACGACACGGCCCCATAACCTAAACCCTACTTTCTCTCTCCCTTCATTTTCTTCTCTCCGGCCTCTTTCTTTCTCTCCGTTAATTATAGTGATAAATGATCTTAGGGTTATTGTAGTTTATGATTGGAATTGCAAGATTATGGCTTTGGCTTCCGAAAGTGCTTCCAGACCATCCACTACATCGGCCGATTCCTACATAGGGAGCTTGATTAGTTTGACTTCCAAGAGCGAGATCAGATACGAGGGCGTACTCTATAACATCAACACTCAAGAGTCCAGTATTGGACTTGAAAATGGTACTCTTTTTTCTTTCTGTTTTTTTTGCTTCCCTCTTATGATTTTCTAACATCAATACCCAAGAGTCAGTTCTTGGAGGAGGAGGACGCCAATTTTGTTCGTTTGAAGTTCTGTGGTTATTTTATATTGCTGTAGAGGGCGTGCTTTGAGTGGCACTCGCCAGGTAAAATGTTTTCGGTGCGCACGACTCGTGCAACATCGGAACATTAACTTGTCTATATAAATGCTATGGGTAACGGTCATAACTGTATGTTTTATGTAAGACTTGGGTTAATCAATCGTCTAACTGGGAAAGTAGGGATGTTTGTGGGTCTCAATTAAAACACCATCTCAACTTATGTAATTCTTTTTGTTCAAGATGAGATAATCTTTTGATCCCTGTCATAGTCTCAATTGATCTTTGGAAATTGCAGTACTCTTCAGAAAATAATCTTCTATTTTTGTTTGTACATAATTATGGTTTGGATGCATTTGTACATAGCCTGAGGTTCTTGTATTTTCCTGATTATTTGCCCATATTCTTGTTTATCCTCTATCATGTACCCTTTCTTTTACTTATAAAAAAACACAAATAAATAAAAATGTACCCTTTCTTTCTATATTTGGTGTACTATGAGTGTTGGTAGAAGCATGCATAAGCGCAAAGCAACAACGAAGCACATTTACAAAAGCATGCTTTTCTATGCTTTTTCTATGAGCTTAAAGCATTGATGATTTCAAGACCCAGAAAATGTTGTAAACGAATATTTTTTTTTTGATAGGTAAACGGTAATATTAATATGAATAGGCAAAACCCAAGTATACAAGATGTAATACAAGAGATAAGACCTATCTAGTTCGCTAAAGAAGAAAGAAGAAACTCGTGTACATTTTGACCATTAAAGTCTAAAGCAATGGCCCAAATAAATAAAGTGGAGGGAAAAAGAGAGCGAAGTTCTTCTATTGTCCGCTCCTTATCCTCGAAATTCCTTTCATTCCGCTCTTGCCAAATGCACCACATGATACAGATAGGAACCATCTTCCACATAGCTTAATCTGAGGTAGTCCTCCTGGTATCCCCCAACAAGCCAAAACATCAACTATCCTAGCAGGCATCACCCAGTTTAACCCAATTATGTTGAACACTTCACACCACATAGCTCTAGTTGTCTCACAATGTAACAAGAGATGATCCACTGACTCACCGGCTTTCTTACACATACAACACTAGTCGGCAATAATTATCCGACGCTTTCGCAGGTTATCGGTAGTCAAAATCTTACCCAAGGTTGCCGTCCAGGTGAAAAAAAATGCTTTGGGAGGTGCCTTATTTCTCCATAATTTTTTCCAAGGGAAGTGAGAGTTTGGTGTGATTGAAAGAATCTTGTAGAAGGAGCTTACCGAGAAAATTCCTTTACTCGTAGGTGTCCACCACAACTTATTTTCCCGCAGGCCATTCAGCTTCAAAGAGTAAAGTAGGCTGAAGAAGGCCTCAAAACTGTCAACCTCCTAATCTTGGGCTGCTCTACTAAAGATAATGTTCCAATGGATTTGGTCCCCTGAACGAATTAAAAGGTCCGCCCCCGAAGCATTTTGCTCACAAGCCATTCGGAACACAACTGGAAAAGTTTCCTTCAATGCCTCCCTCCCCACACCAGATGTCCCTCCAGAAATTTATACAAGTCCCATCCCCCACCAGGAATCTAGTATGATTAGGAAATACTCCACACCCTTGTCTAATATGTTTCCAAATTCCCACCCCATGAGGCTCAGTCCCCTCTCTAGTACACCAACCCCCCCATGATTTGCCATGCCTACAGTCCACTACTAGTTTCCATAGTGCTTCTGGTTCCATATTGTATCTCCAAAGCCATTTCCCAAGAAGTGCCCGGCTAAACGTTCTTAAATTCTTTATCCCTATCCCACCTGATTGTATTGGTCTGCACACCTTATCCCACCTGACTAGGTGGAACTTAAATTCCTCCCCCATCCCACTCCATAGGAAGTCTCTGAAAAGTTTTTCAATGCGTGCTGCCACACACACTGGGATAGGGAAAAGAGACAAGAAGTAAGTTGGTAAGTTAGAGAGAGTATTTTTTATTAAAGTCACATGACCGCCTTTCGACAAATATAGTCTTTTCCACCCTGCCAGTCTTCTTTCTACTTTCTCAATGACTGGATCCCAAATAGGTAGGGATCATGAGGTAGCTCCCAAATATAGTCTTTTCCACCCTGCCAGTCTTTTTTCTACTTTCTCAATGACTGGATCCCAAATAGGTAGGGATCGTGAGGTAGCTCCCAACGGTAATCCTAGATAAATCATAGGAAGAGAAGCAACCTTATAGCCAAGTGTGCTAGCCAACTGCTGAGTATCACTGACTCTCCCGACTGGCACTAATTATGATTTATCAAAATTCACTCGTAGGCCTGATGCAGCTTTGAAGCATAGAAGAAAGGCCTTCAACGCCCTAAGTTGTTCATTATCTGCCTCACAAAAAATTAATGTGTCATTTGCAAAAAGCAAGTGAGAAATAGAGATAAAGCCACGATTCACGTCACCCACTGAGAAACCAGTCATAAAGCCATTAGTAACCAGAGCCATTAATATCCTACTTAGGGCCTCCATGATGATAACAAAAAGAAGTGGGGACAAAGGATCTCCTTGTCTTAAACCTCGGGAACTGTTGAAGAAACCCTCCGGGCTTCCATTGATCAAAACTGAGAATCTTGCTGTTGAGATACACCATCTGATCAACATACACCATTTCTCCTCAAAACCACATCTCCACAGCAAAAAAAGGAGGAAGTCCCAATTAACATGATCATAATAGTTGAATTGACTTTTTTATGCTCTCTGCCTGGGATATACACATCAAGAAAAGGTGTGTCATACTGACTTTTCTCCGCAGCAAGAAAAGGTGTACAGAGAGAAAACATTCCAGGCAGCCACATATTGTCATATGTGATGTGTATGCTTTGAATTCTATATAATAGTTGATCAATATAAATTTTTACCGATCAAAAAAAAAAAAAAAAACCTCTATATAATAGTTTAAGTTGGCTTGAAGTCAATATCTATAATTCGAGAGTTTTTGGTCATGGCCTTTTTGATTTGATTTAGCCTTCAATAAGGCGCCCACTTACACTTTGCGCCGAGACTCTAGAAGGCATTTTTGTGCGGAATGCTTTCACCAACACACTATAATATATTTATAACAAAGAGATGTTCAGATGGATTGTTAATGCTTGTATATATCTTTTAATGTGGGTAATGGATGGTTTTAGTTCTAATGACTTTTGTGCTGTTTTTCAGCTTTAGTTTGTAATTAGGTGTTTTCTCTTGTATACTTCATGTGTACTTGGGCTATGCCTAATTACATGGTTTTTTAATAAATTTCTTATAAAAAATATCTTTTAATGTGGCAGTAAGGTCATTTGGAACAGAAGGAAGGAAAAAAGATGGTCCACAAGTCCCTCCTGGCGACAAAATCTATAAATATATACTATTCCGTGGGAGTGACATCAAGGTATCTTATGGGCAAGTGGCCTTTGGCTGCTCTTCATGTTGTTTATACCATATTTACACCATTATTTATGCTTAATAATGCCAAGGTTTATGTTTACATTGTTTCTAGTGGTTCCTTGTATCAAATCTGCCTCTGTATGTTTGACAAGTCGAGATGAAACATAAAATCTGTCGAGATGACTGTAACAAGTACATTTAGTCTTTGACATTGACTTTCAATGACCTTTAAAATGGAGTGGCTTTGCCTTTTAGTGGATGGAATGGGCTGAGATTTTATGTTTCATAAAAAATGGAAAAAAGGAAAAGAACTGAACTGATATTAATTATCATATCAAGGTTCAACTTTTAGCACTTCCCTTTGTTAATATTTTTATTTGAGTAGAAAGTTCCTAAACATTCTTTAAGCTTCCTTTTGCAGGATTTACAGGTTAAATCTTCTCCGCCTGTTCAGCCTATGCCACCCATAAACATTGATCCTGCTATTATTCAGGTGATTGGAGTGAAGACCTTTTTTTTTTTTATCCCATTTCAAATTAAATCAGCTACACTGTTCTGAATTCTTTCTAATTTCTTATTGCAGTCTCACTATGCTCGCCCAATTTCTACTTCTACAAGCTTGCCTCCTGCTGTTAGTGGGTCTTTGACAGATATGAGTTCCCATAGTGCGCAGTTGGGACTCCACGGGTCAAGTTTCCAAGGTGGCCTTCCTTTGTATCAGCCTGGAGGTAATATAGCATCTTGGGGAGCTACACCACCTCCTTCTAGTGCAAATGGTGGTGGGCTTGCTATGCCAATGTACTGGCAAGGATACTATGGCCCACCAAATGGGCTTCCTCATTTGCATCAGCAATCTTTGCTTCGTCCACCACCTGGGCTGCCAATGCCTTCTTCACTGCAGCCGCTAATGCAATATCCTAATTTTAACGTCTCTTTACCCTCTGGTTCATCAAACTTACCCGAAGTTCCATCTCCTTTGCCTCCTGCCAGTTCTAGTTCCATGAATTTAAGCTCCAGTTCTTTAGCACCATCAACTTTGCCGTCAACTCTGCCTCCCGTGCCGTCAGTTACACTAGCTTCTGAAACATTAATAAACTCGGTTACCAGCAAGCCCCCCCCTGGTTCTGGCCTTCCAACAATTGTACTAGGTTCTAGTATGCCATCACTGGCTCCTTTAGCTATTTCTAGCCCAGATATAAATGCTATTTTGCCACCAATCTCCAACAAGCCTAGTGCATTTCCCGGACCAATCTTGTCATATCAAGCCTCTTCTCAATCTACCTCATCTATTGTTGGAACATCCAACACTATTCGCGCAGAAGCACCAGCGCCATCATTGGTAACTCCAGGTCAGCTGTTGCAATCTGTACGGAGTGCAGTTGCTTCTTCCCAAACTTTACAAACAGCGCATAAGGATGTAGAAGTGGATCAAGTATCATCTTCATCATCAGAATCAACAGTCCCAGTTCCAGCTGAAGGTCAGCCACCACTACTGCCTTTGCCAGTACCTTCACGAACTTCTCAAAAGGTGATCCGCTTATATATGTTTCTGTCTGTGTGTCCAATTAACTGCCCACTCGTTTCTGTTATTTACAGGCTTGGTACCTTAGTTTCTACTTTCGATATGTTTGGGCTTGGTTGTAGTTTCCCTAGCTTGGTATTTTGAATCCCTAAGGGTTGGCTCTAGTGGTAAAGGCCTTGGACTTGGGGGTATGCCCCCTTAGGTCTAAGGTTCAAATCTTCTTGGGTGCAAATAATCTGTAGGGGCCATCAGACTGAGGGATTTTCTCCTTGAATTATCCGAGGTGCACTTGCGGGAAACTCCTTGCTAAGGGCCTGTGCACCCTTAGAATTAGTCAGGACGTTGTTCCTAGACACTCGGTGCTAATAAAAAGAAAAAAAAGCTTGGTATTTTGAATTGCTTATTGTGAGATGAGGGACGGTAGGTTCCACCCTCCCCAAAGAAACACTGTTGCCGGCTAACAAAGTTTTCTTTCAGTATTTTTTGTGAGCTTTAATTCACAATATCCGAGGTTGTCAATGGGGTTTATGTGACCCTACCCCGTGTGCCCTCATTTCGTTGCAAGCTGCTAAAAGCACTGTATCTTGCAGTTTTTGTTTAAGTACTCTTCCCTCTTATCTGTGAGATTTACTTGCTGGATATCCAGAGGTTGCTACATGTGCTAAAGCAATTTTGTTTCTCTCCTCTCCTTTGAAGTTGATTGAACTTGTTGCTTTTTTATGCTAAACAATGATAACAAGTTTTAACCTATGATTGAAGTTATGTGCATGTGGTTTGATGAGTATGCTGACATTGCTTCTCTCTCTCTCTCTCACACACACACACATCCCAGCCGAATGGAACTCCTTTTCAATATCGTCAAGGTTACCGGGGACGTGATTGGGGAAGAGGAAGTGGGGTAATTTGTTGTTTACTGTTACATTTTAAGTTTAAAAACTCTGATCAAGGTACTGCAGATGGCATCTTTCCCCAGCAAATCTTGATTTACACAATGGACGTGATTTATAATTGGCTTGATGCTTTCATTGAATGTGGGTTTGGCATGAAATGTTACCATTTTCTGTGCAGAGTTCACGTCCAGTAACAAAATTCACTGAAGATTTTGATTTCATAGCTATGAATGAGAAATTTAAGAAGGACGAAGTGTGGGGTCATCTGGGCAAGAGTAATAAATCTCATTCAGGGGAAGGGGATGGAGAAGTTAGTGACGAAGATGAAACTCTAGATGATGAAGATGCTCAACCATCAAAGTTTGAGGTCAATGTGAGATTTGCTGTTTTGTGCCACTCTGACTAAATTGAGTTCTGTTGAGGGTGGGAAAAACGCATTTTTCTGCTTTTACTTCGTTATGATATGTAGTTTCTTTGTGTCAGCAGTCTGTCTATAATAAAGATGATTTCTTTGATTCCCTCTCCTGCAACGCACTCAATCATGATTCACAAAGGAGTAGATTCTCTGAGCAAATGAAGATAGACACGGAGGTAATGTGTGTTTTGATTTATCTCCCTCCAAGTTTTTGTGGGGTTATTTCCAACATATGTGGTGGTTTGGTTGCAGACTTTTGGTGACTTCACAAGATATCGGGGTGGTCGAGGGGGTCGTGGGTCTGGGCGTGGTGGCCGTTCACGTGGTGGTTACTATGGAAGGGGGTATAACTACGTAGGGAGGGGCCGGGGACCAGGCATCTTCGGTCGTGGCCCTTAGGAAGCTAGTGGCACTTGGAAAGACTTGTGAAATGTTGTAGTGGGTAAATATGAAGCCCGTCTTCCCCTGACAGCAAACCGGTTGAGGGCTGTGCTTATTACGGTTGTCTTTTATTTTAGATTGTCCAGAAAATAAAGATTAGGATATGGATTTTGATTTTTAAATAGTCTTGATCTGTTTTCCTCATTTAACGTTCCTTTTCATTTGAAGTTAAAGCAAAGAACAGTTTGATTTTGGAAGTGGAAACACCGGTTACCATTTTAACTCATCTCATCAGTACAATTTTTTTTTTTAAATTCTATATAAAATAAAATAAAAAATTTAATTATTTTTTTAAAATTTTGAAAATAAAAATAATATTAAATATATATTTTAAAAATATTTTATTTAACTTCTACTTTTAATTTTAACTCATCGAGAGCCTCTTTTGATTTTGATCAGTTCTAACCGCACTGGTTGTGGATGTCAAATCCGCTTTGGTGTCGGAATTAAATTAAATCGTCATGGAAGCCGTGTGAAATGGCGATTACTTTTGCATTACGTTAATTGGCAGCATCTGAAAGTTTGGAACTCTCCCTTCCCTCGACCTTCATAGAAAGCAAAGCAAAGCACAGACCTTCCCTCGACCAAACCCCTCTGCAATGCTGAAGCCGTGTGCCTACACGGTTAGGATTTTGATAGATGCTCCATCGTCCGTACTCAGCTCAGAGCTCTACATTCCCTTAACGTTATAGCTCTAATCAATCATTCACGCACAAACTCGAGAATGTTTTACTGCAGAGATGTATACTTGTTTATAAATGATCTGCAGTTGTTAACGCTCAAAAAGGGTTTCAACCTGGTTGACTTTCTCATCCAATATAACCAACCCTCTTTACAGTTGTTCTTATTGCTTGACTTACATTTAAAGCATCATAGAATTCATGTAGTTGTGGTCGTATGGAGTGAGCATGTTTGTTTGTTCGTTTACCACTAACGATCACATTCAAAAAAGGGACCATATTGACAGTTTACTTGCACCTCTCCCGAACCGGTATGCTTCACTTACGTCTGCATTTTATTTCTATTCCTTCTTCTCGTTTTAGTTGCTCAGCCAAAATAGAAAGACTAGACACAATAATATAAAGAGTTAATCTTATAAACGGTCTGACCGAACTCTATGCAATTGCAGCCCTCCAATAAGTTGATATGGCTAAAACGATGCAGGAATTATAAGAGTCCCAGCGTCACTTGGTTTTGGATAAGACTTAGGCTGCTATTGGGACAGTGCAGTCCACAAAAATAGGACCCTGAAAATCATTTATCCTCAATATCACACAACATTATATTTTAGAAAATATCCCCGTTGACATGTTCACACCATCAAATTCCAATGCAAAAAAAAAAAAAAAAAAAAAAGTCCTCAGCCAATATAATACGTGGATGGATGGAGGCCACCTCCCCCATAACAAAAACATAACATATGTGACCAATCTTATCGATGGTCTCAGCCAAAATATATATGTTTGCTCTAACAATAACAAAAATATGTTATTGTTATTTTATGATTTTATAAAGGAATTGTGGAGTGTGTGGACTCGATCTCAGGACATCACTCACTAGATAATGGGACAAATATCATTAGGTTTAGGTCTACATAAAATTATTAGTTGCTAATTGATTGAGACTGCACTAAAGGATGTCATAGATGAACACAAAACCACAAGGGGACAAGTGTTGGAGAAAAGCCAAAAAGGATAAATTTACGGGGTTCTGGCTCAATCACTTGCAAAAAGTTTTGGTGGACTAGATTTTGTTCGGCTACACCATGCCTTGTGCTCCAGTCCATTAAGCTAGCGTTTGAGAACTCAATTTTCAGCCTCAAAAAACTTTATTCACCAAACCCACCATCTACTTTTTCATCTTCATTTTTGTCATTGTGTGCGTCCTCTATGCAGGCATGCCTTTGAGGTGGACCCACTTTACGAAACCCTTAGGATTTCTTATTGTCTGTACTAATCATAGAAACCGAACCCTTGGATCAAAGAATTCCTTGTGTGGGTCACTACAGCGCACACAAACAGAGCCATCCTCTAAAGGTACATGATTGATCCACTAGAAAATGCAGAAATGCACCTATTCTGCGAGATCGGTCCACACTATGTCCTTAGTCATCTGGATCATAATAATCTTATTTTCCAAACCCTTCAATCAAAGCTTACATGTGTCCAGATCAATCGAATGATTATGATTAGCAGATATGTTTTCAATGAGTTGTTTATCTACCGTAGCTTGATATTGTCAAGTTGAAAGTTTTATCGGAGTAGCACCTACCAATTAGCTGGAGAACACACAAATATTTTGTGTGGCATAGAAGACGAGAATCCAATCCATCCAACGGTCAGAACGCAAGGCACACAGAACACCACTAGTTTTTGTTCGAATTTACAGTTGCTAGTCTTTTTCAGTTCAGTTATTTGGCTTGTTTTAACTGTTCATATTCCTCTTGGCAACTGTGGTAACATGTTCGACGAAGAGATTCTGACTTGTCAATCCTTTTTGGATAAAGAGTGGCCACTAGTAATTGGTGGTTGCTGCAGCTTCTAGTATGACAGTTGTGCTGGGATTCTACTTATCAGGAATTTCGTTTCGTGCATACGAGAAAGTTTGCCCATTGAAAGGTCCATAAACCTGATAAGGTGATAAAGCTGGTGTTGCAAACCTATAGTCGGAGACGACTGACTTTTTTTTCCTCTTTTTTTGTTTTTTTTTTGTTTTTGTTTTTTGTTGTATAAATGCTACTTTTTTTTAGCTCTCTTGGTCATTACAGAATTTGGGTGGCCGTTGTTGCATACATAGCCTGATGGGTTGATGATGGGACTTGGAAGAAATGGGTGGTGGGGTGTTTTGGAGTTGGGTTCTATGTATAGATGAGTTTAGCGTTAAGAATTTCCCATCGACAATACCTTCATGATAGCCCGGTTAGGCCTCCTGGTTGCTGCTTCAATTGCAGCCTTTGCAGTTAGGCAGCTTAATGTCAAAACCTCAAGGTCATCGACCTCAGAAGTTAGGCTTTCAGGTATTTATTTCCACGAGTTTGCGTGTTTGTGAACAGATATCCCTTATCTAACTGTTTGTTGCCAATAATATTTCCCTCATGTTGTAGTTGTTTTTTTTTTTTTTTGGTAGTCTGAGAAATATTTTCATAATATTTATGATGATGGCTATCTTAAGGAGGAAATATGTTTTCTTCTTCAGTTTTCTTGTAAATCTTTTTCTCTTAAAACTGAAGTCATTTGGTGACAATGGAACTCAGAAAATGGTGAAGCGAACTTTGAACCACATCAGTGTGAGGAGAGAGGCGAAGAGCAGGACGTATATTCTTATGATAGAATCAAAGAGAAGGACGTAAGTACTTAAACTTTAAGTAGATTTCCATCTCTTTTATGGCCATACAAATCTGATTTTGGCTGGTTTGCGTTTTGTAACTTTTTTCTGCAGGGGAAGGAGGAAGAGGAGGAAGAAGAGGTTAAATTAATTAGCAGCGTATTTAACAGAATTCAGGGAAATCCAATTGATATATATGATGAAGAGATTTTGCCTGAATTTGAAGATCTTTTATCTGGGGAGATTGAATATCCATTTCCTGGTAAGACTATTAATGATGCCGAGAAAGACAAGGTATATGAAATCGAGATGGCAAATAATGCAAGTGAATTGGAGCGGATGCGAAATCTAGTAAATGAATTAGAGGAGAGAGAGGTAAAGCTTGAAGGTGAATTGCTTGAATACTACGGATTGAAAGAGCAGGAATCGGATATTCTTGAGTTACAGAGGCAACTCAAGATCAAGACAGTGGAGATTGACATGCTCAATATCACCATTAACTCTTTGCAAACTGAAAGGAAAAAGCTTCAAGAAGAGATTGCACAGGGAACTTCAGCAAAGAAGGAGCTGGAGGTGGCAAGGAACAAGATCAAGGAACTGCAAAGGCAGATTCAGCTTGAAGCTAACCAGACGAAAGGCCAGTTGCTGTTGCTTAAACAACAAGTTTCAGGTTTGCAGGCAAAAGAGGTAGATGCTGTCAAGAAAGATTCTGAAATTGAAAAGAAGCTGAAAGCTGTGGAGGAGTTAGAGATCGAAGTTGTGGAGCTTAAGAGGAAAAACAAAGAACTTCAACATGAAAAGCGGGAGTTGACTGTAAAACTTGATGCTGCAGAGGCTAGAATAGCAGTCCTCTCCAATATGACAGAGGTCAGAATCATGATGCTCTACTTTTTTTTTTTCTTTGCACGCCTGGGGGTGTCGAAATTTAACCTGCTCTTTTACTCGAGAAATAAAACACTGACATGGTTCCTTCTTCAAATCACATCAATACATAAATAGATAGCAGATGCTATATTAAGTAATTAGGATATTACCTGTTGCTTAAATAGGTCAACTTTCCTCATTAGCAGTGTCTAAACATCCATTGCTCATACTAAATTAATCACGTAACTTGCCAAACAAGATATCCATGCTATAGTAAAAAACAAATGTTGATTGTTGAGATCAGTAGGTAAATGAAGTGGATATTATATCTACTTGAATCTTATAACAACATCGCAATATCTCTGAATGGCTGTTGTAATAAGTGCCGAGTTTTTTTCAATGGCTAACTTCTTGTTCTTCACAATAATTAGTCAATTTTGGAAGATGTTCTAAAGGATAATTTCGAGTGCTTGATATAACGACCTGGTAAAAGGACATAGGATGTTTGTAATAATGAATCAAACATGTGTTTTAATATGTGCTGGTACACGTTATGGGTTCTACTCATTCTGTCTGTGCTTTGCATCACACTGCAGAGTGAAAGGGTTGCCAAGGCAAGAGAGGAGGTCAATAATCTTAGGCATGCAAATGAAGACCTGCTAAAGCAAGTAGAAGGACTTCAGATGAATAGATTCGGTGAAGTTGAAGAGCTAGTGTACCTTCGTTGGGTCAATGCATGCTTGAGATATGAGCTCCGGAACCATCAGGCACCAGCAGGGAAGACATCAGCTCGTGATCTCAACAAGAGTCTGAGCCCCAAATCTCAAGAGAAGGCTAAACAGCTGATGTTAGAGTATGCAGGATCAGAACGAGGACAAGGAGATACAGATCTTGAAAGCAACTTTTCCCACCCATCCTCCCCCGGAAGTGAGGACTTCGACAGTATTTCTATAGATAGCTCCAGTAGTAGATATAGCAGTCTCCTAAAGA
The DNA here is from genome assembly GCA_011037825.1 of Carya cathayensis. Taxonomy (NCBI): domain Eukaryota; kingdom Viridiplantae; phylum Streptophyta; class Magnoliopsida; order Fagales; family Juglandaceae; genus Carya; species Carya cathayensis. The sequence continues at coordinate 917,370 of QGSO01000181.1, forward strand.
AACCTACCTTAATCCAAAAATTTAAAAAATGGGGCAAAAGCAAAGATGATTCTAGTGCTCTTTCACCAACATCCAGATCTCTCTCAGGAGGTTCTCCAAGCAGGCGACCAAGGGGTCCATTGGAATCCTTAATGCTAAGGAACGCAGGTGATAGCATGGCTATCACCACTTTTGGCAGGATGGAGCTGGAACCCAACTCTCCTGAAACTCCGACTCTCCCTAGAATTAGAGCACGGGTTTCATCAAGTGATTCACTGAATACTGTAGCAGCATCATTCCATTTGATGTCTAAATCAGTTGAAGGAGTTGTAGAAGAGAAATATCCTGCATATAAAGACAGGCATAAGTTGGCCCTAGAAAGGGAGAAGCAAATTAAAGAGAGGGCTGGGCAAGCAAGAGCAGAGAAGTTTGGTGACAAATCAAATTTAAATCTACGTGACCCTACAGCCAAGGTTGAAGGACAGAAACCTATAAATTTGCCGCCAAAACTTGCTAAAATAAAGGAGAAGGTGGTTGTATCTGGTGACTCAGGTAACCAAACTAATGATGACAAGACTGATTCCCAGACAATAAGCAAGATGAAACTTGCTGACATAGAGAAAAGGTCCCCTAGGGTGCCTCGGCCACCTCCTAAACCATCTGGAGGTTCTTCTGCCGGTAAAAATCCAAATCCTCCAGGTGGAATACCTACTGCTCCACCGCCCCCACCTGGTGCCCCACCTCCACCACCACCACCACCTGGTGGACCACCCAGGCCACCTCCCCCACCTGGAAGCCTACCAAGAGGGGGAGGGAGTGGTGATAAAGTTCACCGGGCTCCTGAACTGGTTGAATTTTATCAGTCATTGATGAAACGAGAGGCAAAGAAGGATACCCCATCTTTATTTTCTTCAACACCGAATGCATCAGATGCCAGGAGTAACATGATTGGGGAGTTCGAGAACAGATCATCATTCCTCTTAGCTGTGTGTTAAAATTTCTCTTTGTATTTATTTTCTTCTTTTCTTGAGCATAAAGGTATGGTTTGTTGTTGAGAAATTTAACAAAGAGTCAAACTGTATGCACTGGATCCAGGTGAAAGCTGATGTGGAAACTCAAGGTGATTTTGTCATGTCATTGGCAACTGAAGTCCGAGCCGCTTCCTTCACCAACATAGAAGATCTTCTGGCTTTTGTAAACTGGCTAGATGAGGAACTCTCTTTCTTGGTATGCTACAAAGTTCTCGTTCTCTTTTATTTTCCTTTCTGTCAGAGATCCTCAAGACCAGAAGGGGACCATAAAAATTCCAAGAAACTACAAAGTATGCTGTTGCTAAATCACAATTTTTTAGCCTTTTGAACTCTGCTTTCCAAGATCAGCTCTCATCTTTTCTGACATTCCCACTAAGCAAGCTCCAAATTTTCTCGAGATCCACAACAATGGGAGCATGTATTCAAATACAGTCTACACATATTTCTATAGCCGTTGGAGAAATGTTCATTATTAGTTGTTTCTTTCTATGTGATAAGGTTGATGAGCGGGCAGTCCTCAAGCACTTCGATTGGCCTGAGGGAAAAGCAGACGCATTGAGAGAGGCGGCTTTTGAATACCAGGACCTCATGAAACTAGAGAAGCGAGTCTCTGCTTTCATCGATGATCCCAAGCTTCCATGTGAAGATGCTCTGAAAAAGATGTACTCGTTGCTAGAAAAGTAAGAAATTTTGTTCTCATGCATTTATATAGATGACTAGGATGGATGCATAGTTATTGATTAATTTCGGGAGAATCATTTGAAAATTCTGTCTTTTCTTATATGTGGAGAACTTATATCATTCTTCACCTTTTTCGAAGTAGTTTTCGCCAACATCTTTACTTTGTTGTACAGCTTGACTTGCTAATTGCCATTTACATGGAGCATATATAATCTTACCTTTTCTCTTGATGTTTTGACAGAATGGAAACTAGTGTGTATGCCCTCTTACGTACAAGGGACATGGCTATTTCACGATACCGGGAGTTTGGAATTCCAGTCGATTGGCTGTTAGATTCGGGAGTTGTTGGCAAGGTATGGTTTCAAGTTTTCAACTTTCAACTGAAAGAAAAGGACTTTCCGATTGCTAGTGAGGTTGCTTCTAAATCAACTAGAAGCAACCTCACTAGAAATAAAAAAAAGTGCCGAGTGCGTGTATCTGCGGACTGCAAATGCTTGCATGAGTTGTATTGGTCATATGTAATTTCTTCCCATTGCAGATAAAGCTCTCATCCGTGCAATTGGCAAGAAAGTACATGAAACGAGTAGCATCAGAACTTGATGCATTGAGTGGACCCGAGAAGGAACCGAACAGAGAGTTTTTGGTTCTGCAAGGCGTGCGTTTCGCTTTCCGTGTTCATCAGGTCTGTTAATATCCTATCCAAATTTATTTGATTTACATTAAAGTTAAAATCAGGTAGCTGAATTGGGGAACATTGTACAAGTGGGGTTTAATCTCTGAAGTTTGTCAATATTGCAGCACGCTTTCATTGATGAATTTAGTGCTTGCTAAGTTTCCAAATCGATAACAATCTTGTATATTTTAGGGTGTTTTTACAATGATGCTTTTTAATATGAAAATCTAGAACTCAATATGATTATGCAATTTTAACATTGACTTGGACCTGTTTCCAGTTTGCGGGAGGTTTTGATGCAGAGAGCATGAAGGCTTTTGAAGAACTTAGAAGCCGTATCCATACACAAGTGGGAGAAGACAATAAGCAGGATACCTAAGTTTTTATTTTTACTTTTTTCATTTGCATTTTGTACCTTCTTTTCTTTTGGAGTTGTATATTTCAACTGTCACTCCATGTTACAGAAAACATCTCATATATGTATATTGGACATCAAAAGGGGGAAGGGGAGTACATCATACATAATTTATAAAATCTATGATTATGATCCATTTAACTTATATAAGTAGGCATCAAAAGAGGAAGAAAACAATGAAAGTTCAAGTAAATGAACCAATAATTGGGAAAAAGTTTGCTTCCCAACCAAACAACAGGAGTATAACCGTATGACTCATTTATATTTAGTAGAAACTAGACTGGAAGGGAAACAAATTTTTGTAGCAAAAGATTTCATCGGAGTCTCTCAATATGCTCTCTGAATACATCTTCGAGATTTCTTTGTTAAAATCATGCCCCCATTACAGTTTGAGAAGGAATTTCTGTCCACCGAGGGTAGGAAAGTAGTCTTCTCATGCACCTGTCGGTCTAACCCCTCTCGGGATGGGATTTAAGATAGGGCTAGATATTAGATAGTACCATATATTGTGAATGAGAGATGTAGCAGGAACAGTTGAAAGATTTACTTGGGACTTGATATATATTGCATTTAATGACTTCCCGGTGAGGTATAGACCTCAAAGATCCTGGGACAATCGAATGACAACATGAATTTTCCCAGCAGCTGGCTAGAGGAAAGATACTTTTGTATGATCCTAGATAAACTGAAGTTGTACACATATTCATCAGGAGCATGATACCAAAACATTATATTATTCGAAGTTGTACACATATTCGAAGTTCCATGTCCCCCCCCCCCCCCCGGGGGCGGTAAATCATAATTATCATGCATGGGTCTTTACCTCAGAAAGACATCCAATGCAAAAAAGAATGATATTTGATTGTAATTCCACTACCTCATTGTGATTACAAGACTTCTATTCATGAACTTGGCACCACCCACCTTTCCTTGAATATTTGGAGGTAAAAGAATGACACGTCTTTGATCCCCTGCTTCCACCAGTAACTCAGATCCTCCCCGATACTGCATTTGTCAGAAAATAACAATATCGATCAGAAACTCTGTAAATTCAACCAAGAAAACATAAGCAAAACAACATAACACGGATGGACTACCAGAATTTATTTATTGATAAGTGAGACGGATCACCAGAAAATAAAATATAATGTAAGTTACCATATCTAGAAGTTGATCATCCTACAAAAAAATCCCCTAAAATGACTAACTCTGTACGCCTTGTATTTCATTACATTTTTTATAAGTTGATTCCTATATTTTGAAGAAGTATCTATAATTTACTGATTACTGAATTGCGGAGTAGGGAAGCAACTTCAAAAGCATATTCTCTAACAATTTTTTTGTTCTCTCCTTGGAGAGTTGCAAACAAAAAAAGATGACATACTTGGTATAGCTTGATCTCAGACTTGTCAAAACCAGGCATCAGAAGGGTTACAGATTTTTTCGCTGGATCAAATTTTACTGATGACATATCGCTGGTGTGGCTTGGTGGTAGAAAGAGAAGATTCTTTGCATCTTTACTGACAGTGTTGAGCATGTCCTCGTTCCAGTCTAGAGGGGAATCGACTTGGAATTGTGGAGTAAAAGCAAAAGGCAAGGGTGAAAAAGTTCTCTTGACTTGTTCCATCAACTCTTCATTCAAGTTTGGAGAATCAATACCAAATGCACCAGAAACTTGTGCACCAGCTTGGATTGTACAGCCCCAATAACGTAATGCAGAATTAACAGAGATTGGACTGTTAGGATGCATAACAAGGAAGCAGCCGAATTTATGTGGTTCTGAGAAGATAGAGGATCCGCTCTGCATGGCACATAAGTAATGGATAAGCTCATTGGGTTTACACTTAACTGTATTCATAAAAATGAGAATCACATTTACCTCCAACATTTGTTCCAGAGTGTCCCATACTTCTGCACTCATTTTCCCATTCAGATAGGACCTGCTGCCGCTGATACTCATGGCTTCATCCACAAGTCTCACAAGTGAAGGACCAGCCACTCTTCCAAGATCAGTCTTTTCAGCCAAGTTCCGTAGATACTTTAAATACAATCTGCACTGTCATGTTATCGTATATTATACCATTGAGAGAGAGAGAGAGAGAGAGAGAGAGAGAGAGAGAGAGAGAGAGAGAGAGAGAGAGAGAAATATGTTCTTACCTTGCTTTACTGGTTGCACCTATTATCCGTAGGGTTTCCTCAGTACTGATTCCATCATATATAATCACATCAAATTTCTCTTTTCTGTGGTTTTCTTTAGCCACATTACTTAATAATCCAACAAGCCTACCAAGTGCAAGTACTGAAAAAATAGAGTCCATCCCAGGAAGTACTCCAAGCTCTTCTCCCACAATCTACACATTCAAAGGAATGGTATATAAAGTCCTCCAAAATATTCAAGGGATTATAGCTGTGAAATTAGACTGCCCAAGAACATCAGCAATGGTATTACGTACACACCCCTTCAAGAACTCCTTGTGTCATATTAAGATGGGCATCTGCTCGCTTGATCCGATTGAGAGGTTCAAGAAGCATCTGTAATTACCAACGACAGTTCATCTTGAGTAACCACTCAAAGCAAAGCTTTAAGGTGGCAGAGAGTAGGTTAGAAGGGGAAAAACACACTTTAGAGGTTTCCAACCTAACAGCCGAAAGGTTATTGTTGCATATGACAGGAGAAGTTCCAATCTTACAGTTCAAAAGATAATCGGCAGATGGGTCTTGATTATGTATCACCAAGCATGTGCTGATCCCAGCCAATGCATAATGCTATAAACCAGAAACAGTGAGAGAAAACAAAATCAGTTAGAACATCTTATACTTAATCTTCAAGGCCTTTTAGCGTAAACGATCTTAAGTTCAAAAATCCAAGGATTACTAGTAAAAAAAAATTTAATTACTTGATAAGTCAAGTGGTAGACTTACATTAACAGTTGAAAAACGGTTCAGAAAGAGGTTCCTATATCCTCTTTTCACTTTCATGAAGAAGCTCAGGTTTATCGCTTGTTTGATTGAAACATAGTCAACTATAAAATGTTATAGAACCCTCATTTGCTCTATAACTCCGAATATCTTACCCATCATTTAATTTCTTTCATTTTCCCCTCTCTTTAACTGGGAAACAATCGAGTTCAAAGATTAATCACCATATTTCTCATTCTGAATAAATACTCATAATCCATACTCTCTTACATTCTTACTACAATCATACACGACCAAAACTAAAGGAGAAGTAAGGCAAATGAATTTTTTTAACTCAACCCACAAATTATAACTAAAAATAAATAGCAAAAACTCGTAATTCAACAACCATGGTATGACGCAATATGTTACTATGTACCTGAGCCGCGAATACCGCAGAGGTGGTCTTGCCGGACCCACCTTTGCCCAAAAAGGTGACCAATTTCGTTGAATGCTGAGAAGAATAACTACCACCATCATCAGCCAATGAAGCTGACACTGAAAAATCTCTTCTTCCAAGGGTGGAGTGGGAAGTAGGGTTAGCGAGAAGGAGAGGAGAAGAGAGAAAAGAAGCCATTTTTTTTTTGTTGTAATATTCGTTTGGGAGTGGAACTGTGGAAGTGTTGCGAAAGACAGTAGACGGGACGGACGGGGGGCGTGGCTTGAAGGGTGGTTGCCGATTGGTGATTTGGGAAGAAGGGACGAGGAGATGGGTCTGCAACAGAAATCGTGTGAATATATATGTTGGGCCGAAGTGGTAAACTGAGATTTCTGGGACCTTTAAGCGGTGCTTCTTCAGCAGGAAAGGGCCTAGGAGCGGAATAAAGGCCCGCTGTAGGTTTCAACAACTGAGCTGTACGGGCAATTAGTACCCAAATACGTAAATAGCAAGAAGTCAAGAACTGAAACGCCATGGTGATAGCCGATAGGCCCGAACACAGATGATTCAGATGAAGAGGACAGCCCCCAAAGCAAAGGTTTTTTTTTTTAAAAAAATGTAAATGGTCGGGCACGGCTAGGTAGGGGTGTACAAAAATTGATGCCACCGACGGGAACTGACTGGCAGCGTCAGGAACCGGCTGGAACCGCTGGTGAACCAGTAGGCGTACGGTAGAATTTCTTCAAAACCGACTTAAGTCGGTTCAGCAGCCGTTTGACCCTGATTTAAACCGTTGAACTGACCGACTAAATAAGTTATATATTTTTTATTTATTAACTTACTTAAAAGATGTCGTTTAACTTAAATAAATGAAACGGCGTCGTTTAATATCTGAAGTTAAAAAATTAAAAAACTAAATGAAACGGTGCTGTTTGGCATGCCATTTCATTCTAGGGTTTAAAGTCTCCCGAGGGACCCTTCTTCTTCCTCGATTATTCTTCTCTTCATCAGATGCCGCCCCTCTCTCTCTCTCTTCTCTCTCTCTCTCTCTCTCTCTCTCTCTCATGGCGCACGCAGCCATGGCAGGGCGGAGGGCCTCTCTCTCTCTCACTCTCAAATCTCACCTCTTGGCGTAGTCTCTCACCCAGTCGGCAGTCACTGTGGGCCGCGGCGTCATTGTCTGAAAATAGCCTCCATCGCCATCGAAGATGCCAACGAACCGATCGGAGTGACGCTGAGACCGATGTAGACGGTTTTCTCTCCTTTAAACGGCCTGTTTCGGTCGAGATTCATCCACTTTTATAGATATCAGTTCGGTTTTCACCCCTACAACTAGGTAGGTACAAGCCACAAGGCATGTAGTTTTTAACTATTTGCATGGAGAAAATGGGATGGGCGTGGAATTTTTTTCTTTTATTTTTGGATGATAAGATGTAAGTTGATCACCTACCAAACTACATCGCATGTAATTAATTTCTACAAAAAAACTTACTCAGTCGATCCACTAACACGAACACAAGATTTGTGAGTTTGTTTAAGCTAGCAAATCATGTATACATATGTAGGGCGGGGCCCTGCTGCCCCACTGCTACCCTGCCCCGCCCCCGTGTGGCGGTGCGGATTACCCCGCCCGGCCACACGGGGGCGTGGTTTCCCTCGCCCATATATTGGGTCGTGGGCGGGGGCGGTATGGGATGATCCTCCGCTCCAAAAATACCCAGCCCTACCCCGTATATATATATATATATATATATAATATAAAAAATAAAAAAAACCCCCTCAGATGACCAAAACGACGTCGTTTGGCACCTGAGTTTTTTATTTATTTAAGAAAGTAAACCCAAAACGTTTTGGGTTTGTGACGCCCCCAACTCCCACGTACGAACACGTGAAAATCGAAACGTCAGGATGATGACAATACGGGTCACACATCCCATCGCTAAGTGCCAAGTGTGTGTACATGCAACATGTGTACAAAATAAAAACTACGCAGCGGATAATAAAGTCATATAACTAAGAACCAAAATTTTTGTTTAATTACAAACTAGTTTAAAACACACGTAAATAAAATATTACAAGTTCAATACTATCTCAAATCCAAATACATATCATAAAACAATACAGATAATGTCCAAAGATAAGCACTCCAAATCAATACTCCGGCGGAGCCGCCTCCTCGGACTCAGCCTCCTCCTCCTCAACCTCTGCATCAAAATCTACGGTATAAAAAATGGTGCCGCAGGTAAGTAATATTCCAAACGCCACAGGATAAAAAATATATTAAAGCCACAACAATATGCATGAAAGGATGTCAAATGCACATGTCCCAAAAATCCACATTTTTACCACGCATGCCAAAATCTCATTTGACCCAAAATATTTCCTTTAAACATATCCTCGTCATTATCCCAGATAATGGCCCAAAAACCAGTCTCGCCATTTTTCCAGAAAATGACCCATTAACCAAACCATCAGAGCACTGTAGGCGGGAATCGTAGGCGGGACTCTACCACCATCCCTGCTCACCACCATCCCTACGCGTGCACCGTAGGCAAGAATCACAGGCGGGACTCTACCACCATCCCTGCTTACCACAATCCATACGCCGCGTGCACCGTAGGCGGGAATCGTAGACAGGACTCTACCACCATCCCTACACGTGCCTTTGAATCAAATCAATCAATTCAATTGTTCACATATACCAATAAAACATTTCTCGCTTGAAAACCCAATTTTCAATATTTAACACATGCATATGCGTGCACAATGCAATGCAAATGATACGACACCAATTAACCAACAATTTTCAAACATCCATAACAACCAAACAAGCAACTCCGTCCTCAAATCCAACTGACCCTCGACTCCTCGGACTCAGTCCAGAATAACCAACCAGTCATAAATAATTATTGTAAAAGCAATAATATATTTAAATCTAAAATGAAGTTTGGAAAATACTTACAGCGCTATATAATAATTTTTGAAGGATCGGCGAGCAGCAAACGGCGAAGAGAAAACAACGTAACAGTGTAAAAACACTGTGGTCGTGGGTTGTAAAATACCCACTTTTGATTGGGGACAAAATAGGACTTGGGATTGGTAGGGAATAACTTAGGAGTGTTTATGAAGCTAGTGGAAGTGAAGATTGACCGTGGGTGGCAGCGAAAACGGCGGTAGGAGGCCAAAATACCCAAATCGGAAACTAGCTTGTGGGGGCTGCTCCGGCGATGGGTTGAGGCCGAAAATGAGTGGTTTTGGACGGCAATGAGTCAGTGATGAAGAGGCGGTGGCCGGAGGTGGAGCGACGGCGGCAGATCGGAGTAAAAGCCATTCGGCTTGGAGTGACTTTTTCGGCTAAACGGCGGGTCGGATGGCGGTGAAACTTGGTGGAGATGATCACCGACCGGAGGGGAAGAAAATTGGGTGGGTGGTGTGCTGCACAGTGGCCGGCGGCGGTGGTTCTGGGCTGAGACGAAAAACAGCCGGAAATGGGAGAGAGAGAGCTTCGCGCGGGCCAGAGGAGAACGGGAAGAAAGAAAGAAGAAGAAAGAAAGAACAAAAGAAAGAAAGAAAAAGGAAAAAGAGAAAAAGAAAAGATGGGAAAAAGAAATGAGGTCTAATCTTCACCTCTGGAGTCCAAAAACTGATCCAACGAAAACAACTTTAAAAGCAATAAAACCAAGAAAATATTTTAAACACAACGTAAAGCTAAAATATAATAAATAACTAATAAAAACTAACTACTTAATTTTAAATCCAAAGACAAGCTAAAATAAATTAAACAGCAATTTAAACTCAAACAACAAATAAAATCCAATTAAAATTTGATAATTTAAAATAAAAAACTATTATTTTAATTAAATTAAAATACTCATTCAGTGAAAATACACGTAAAAATGGGGTATCACAGGGTTTACTTTTGCCCTAAAACTAAACCCCCCCTCGGTCGAATAGAATCTAGCCGGCCACCCAATGTGGCAGTTCGCCATTGCGTCGCCATTCCCCCCGTCACCACCGCAGCTACCTCCTCAAGTCTGGCTGGCCGGTAAGTCTGTCTCTCTCTTTTTCTTTTTTTCTTTTTTTAAATTTAAATTTTTATGGAATTAAGTAGAGGATGAGATTAATAGAGATGGATGATGGAATTGTGAATTGTGTGCTATGGAGGATTGAATGTGCATGTGTGTGATGAGTGATCAGTATTCAGTGATGGATATTGGATTTGATTAAATGTGTTTCGATTTTGTGTAAATTTGTTTTTATAAAATCCTTTTGGTTTGATTTTAATGGTTGTACTAATATTGTGGAATTTCTATTTCAGCCTTTGAGTTAGGGGATTTTGATTTTCAGACTAGAGTTTTTCTAAACATCGGAGGATTTTAATTGGAAATTCCACCAGATCACACAATCTATTAGGAATAATGATGCTCAAAGCTCAAAGATTATTGCGAGCGGTCACACTAGGTTGCGGGAGATGACATTGTTGATGAGGGCGAAGTAGAACAAATATTGGGGGGGGGAGATTTCGATAGGGTTAATGTGACGCCCCCAAATTCCGCTTGGGATTGAACGGACATTTGAAGCGTCGAGACATGCAACACAAGGTTACCTGCTCCCGTTCATGACATATAAGATGCAATGTTCCTAACATGCATCTAGCATTATGCAATATTCGCAGCGGATAATTTTTTTCTTTAGCAATACTATGCACCAAACTAAAAATTATCCAAAATACTTGAAACATATTTCATACATAAAGGCATACTAAAAAGCCGTGATCACCACACTAGTCCAAAATGGTTGTGATCAAAAGAATACTTGAAATACAACTCCAAAAGTACAAGTATTAACCTAAGTTAAATACAATACCATCATCAACATCGCACCGTGGCCTAGTTGACCGTATTCAGTTGGTCAGATTCCAATTCTCCTTTGGGTCCTGTAACAAGATCTACCATTCGGGGGGAATGGTAGTTGGGACTACCACAGTGAGATTTGATTACAAATCTCAGTAAGTTAAGTGAGCATAACATAACATGGACTTGATCTAAAACTTGACTTATCATGTATTTGATCTGAAACTGGACTTAACATAAACTTGGAATATTATTCAATTGTCTTGATTAATAACGTGCATTAATACGTACTCCACAGTTGTTGTGGCCCCACGTATTCAATAACATAAAACATAATACGTACTCCACAGTTGTTGTGGCCCCACGTATTCTACGTGTCACAATTGCTGTGTCTCACGTAGTGTATGCTCCACAGTTGTTGTGGCCCCATACTTCATGTAACATAAAATATAATACGTACTCCACAGTTGTTGTGGCCCCACGCATTATAAGTAGCATAAAATATAATACGTACTCCACAGTTGTTGTGGCCCCACGCATTATAAGTAACATAAAATATAATACGTACTCCACAGTTGTTGTGGCCCCACGCATTATAAGTAACATAAAATATAATACGTACTCCACAGTTGTTGTGGCCCCACGCATTATAAGTAACATAAAATATAATACGTACTCCACAGTTGTTGTGGCCCCACGCATTATAAGTAACATAAAATATAATACGTACTCCACAGTTGTTGTGGCCCCACGCATTATAAGTAACATAAATATAATACGTACTCCACAGTTGTTGTGGCCCCACGCATTATAAGTAACATAAAATATAATACGTACTCCACAGTTGTTGTGGCCCCACGCATTATAAGTAACATAAAATATAATACGTACTCCACAGTTGTTGTGGCCCCACGCATTATAGTAACATAAAATATAATACGTACTCCACAGTTGTTGTGGCCCCACGCATTATACGTAACATAAAATATAATACGTACTCCACAGTTGTTGTGGCCCCACGTATTATACGTAACATAACATGTCTTATCTTTCTTAATGCATGAGATATTATTTAATATCATATACTTTTCTAACATGGCGTATACTTGTAAATGGCACAATATGATTTAATCATAAACATTTCAAGGCATACATGTATCAGATGACATACTTAACATGGCATAAACGATAACATACATACATAAATTGTAGTTCCCTTACCCATCACACATACACAATAAACTGATAGTAAGTTAGAGGCTAACTTACCTCGATCGTCGCGTTCTATGAGAATAGAGCGCGAAACACGAGGAACTGCACAACAGCTGGAAGAGGAACACTCAAGTCCTTAAGATTTTCAATTCTGAACTAATTGCCATATTATGAGCACTTGCAACACCACGGGCAACTTGAGGTTTCACTATACCCAGAAGAGATAATTTGACTTCAGAAAGCCTTTGCACTAAAACAAGTTCATTAAAATTATCAATAATAACCAAACAAACAATTCCTTTCTCAATCCATATACTCTTAGCCATAGTCAACCACAAGATGACACCAGTCACCCCAGACTATAATCCATAACACCACTGCTTCGGGACACTGTCATACAGTTTCCCAACACTACACCATACGCTCCACACTTCTCTGCTACGCCATCCAACCCTTCGTGACACGCCATCCGGTGTATCACGACTAGTACAGAGTACACTCACGTGAACTCTCTTCCATTCACACTACAAAACCCATCACTGCGATACACGTCTCACGGTGCATCGCTACGCGACACGGAGTACGCGCTACGCGTACTTCCTTCGCTACAACACTCATCAACACGATGCACATCACACGATGCATCGCCATACACACACGGAGTACACTACATGCGTACTCCCTTCCTTCTACGACACACATCACTACAGCGCACGTCGCGCGGCGCGTCGCTGCATTACACAGAATACGCTACACGCGTATTCTCTTCACACAACCCGCCGTATCACATCTACGGCATCCATCTCACGCCTATACTTCACAGCACAGTCCACAAAATACACAATCAAACTCAACACTTCACAACCACACTTCGCTTCACAACTACGCAACGAACTCCACAAATACAACTACACAATCCACAAACCAACCAACTAACTATTTTAAACGTAAAATAACTAGAGATAGAAGGTTATACCATCGACGGGATAACCCGTGCGTCGCTCGTTGTTCGTCACGAACATGCGTCGGAGGAACGTACGTGGCGTAACACCGCGTACGGTGGCTGTCCACCACATAAAGTGGTAGTTTGAGACCGAGAAAAGCTAAGCGTGGCCTTGGAAGGCTCACGGTCGCCTTGTGATGATCAAAGGTGGCGGAGCACGGCGGCATCACGCCGTGAACAGTAAATCCGAACGGTGAGCGGAAATGCGAGGTAGCGAAATTTCATAGAACTTCATGGCAAAGCTAGGGATAGGTAGATGAACATGTGGTGGAGCTGTGGTAGCGAGGTGGTGGTCGGACGGTGGCTAACGGCGGCGGATCGGCCGTTTGAAACCATTTTTGGCCTTGGAGAGTGCGGGAGAGTGTGAGCTCTACGAAGCTCCGTTGGCCATGAAATTTCTTGGAGAGGTTCATGAGGATGAGAGGAACAAGATGGTGGTGGTGAAACACCACGGGTGGCCGTGTACGGCGGCGCACGGTGGTGCAACCGAATGGGTGTTTTGAGAAACCCATATGAGAAAGAGTGAGAGTTAGGGAAAAAGAAAGACATGGGGAGGAAGCCCTTGATGTGGTGAATCCAATGGTGGTGCTTGGTGGCTGATTTGGCCGTGTATGGTGGTCCAAAATGGTGAAAAGCCTTAAAACCCATTTGTTTGGAGGTCGAGAGTGGTGGCTAACGGTGGCTCGGATGGAGGTGAAACTTGGAGGGGATGTTCACCGGTGAGAGGGGAAGAAATCTGGTGGGTGTGTAGTCCACGCCGCCGGCAAGCGGCGGTTCTGGGCGGAGAAAGAAATCGGCAACAGGGGAGAAAACAGGGCAGGGGCAGCAACTTCCGGGGGCTCGTGGCGGCTAACGGCTGGTCCGATGGCTCTGAAAATTGGAGGGTATGAACTCTGATGGAAGGGGAAGAGAATGGAGGGGGTGGTGTACGACACCTCCACCGGACGGCGGAGAAACGGCCGGCCGAATGGGCGGCGACGGTAAGGAGGAAAACAGAGCAGGCAGCAACTTCCGGGGGCTCGTGGCGGCTAACGGCTGGTCCGATGGCTCTGAAAATTGGAGGGGATGAACTTTGGTGAGATTGGAAGAGAATGGCGGGGGTGGTGTACGACACCTCCACCGGACGGCGGAGAAACGGGCGGTCAAAGGGGCGGCGACGGTAAGGAGAAATGGGGAAGGGAAGAGCATGGGGAGAGAGAGAGAGAGAGGAAAGAGAGAGAAGAAAAAGGAAAAAGGAAAAAGTGAAGGAAAAAGGGTAGGGGCCTAGGTAATTAACTTCAATCCTACGCTTCGGGATCCTCAAATAAACCAACAGTGAGTTAAAACACTGATTAAAACGCTTAAATGTTTTATTTTAAATAAACACTTTAAATAAAACACTACGATGAATTAAGGTAGAATATTATTTTATAAACTAAAATTTATAAAATAATATTTCTTCATCATTATATTAAATGATAAAGTACCGTTAATTAATCGAAGAGGATAAAATCATTTAAATTAATAAAACACTTAATTACTACACTGAGAAGAATTAAGATAGAATATTATTTTATAAACTAAGGTTTATAAAATAATATTTTCTTCATCATTATATAAAATNCATAAAACTCACACACAGGTTAAAGATGCATGCATGGCAGTAAAAGCATAAATGCATAAGTATAGTCGTACATAAGCATAGCATAACTTGACATATAGCATGACATAACCAGAACTTAAACGTGAACTGAACTTGACTTAACATGGCATGAACTTAAGCTTAAAACATAACATGAACAAACAACATAACATGAACGTGAAACATAACATGGACTTGAAATATAGCATGAACGTAAACATGCATAACATAAATAAGAACTTGAAAATAACATAAACTTGAACATAACATATACGTGAGCATAACATAACATGGACTTGATCTAAAACTTGACTTATCATGTATTTGATCTGAAACTGGACTTAACATAAACTTGGAATATTATTCAATTGTCTTGATTAATAACGTGCATTAATACGTACTCCACAGTTGTTGTGGCCCCACGTATTCAATAACATAAAACATAATACGTACTCCACAGTTGTTGTGGCCCCACGTATTCTACGTGTCACAATTGCTGTGTCTCACGTAGTGTATGCTCCACAGTTGTTGTGGCCCCATACTTCATGTAACATAAAATATAATACGTACTCCACAGTTGTTGTGGCCCCACGCATTAATATTTTCTTCATCATTATATAAAATGATAAAGTATCATTAATTAATCAAAGTGCATAAAATACTTAAATTTAAATAAGAATTTTCAACGTAAAATTAAACCTCTTAATATCTTAAAACAATTAAAATATTTAATCTAAATAATTATCCACAATTATAATATTTTCAGAGCTCATTAAATTATTATAATTGTTCTACTTTAAAAACAAGCTTATCTAATACTTTGAAATTCGATGGATAAGATCCGGAAAAACGCCATCGAGGTACAACGCTTATGATAAAACTGTTTATGATTTTACAGCTGTCGGTGAAGAACAAATTACGTGATTTACGGAAAAGATAATCTATACGCGTGATTCCAGATGAGGGTAAAGACGAGAGAGATGTGATTGCTGTCGGGAAATAATCCAAAACTGATAATTTTTACGGGCTGTTACAGTTAATATGTTGTTATATGTAGCTGTTGCCTTTGACCCCCGGTTTAAGGTGGATGGCATGATATATGGATTGGGTATTGCCTACAGGCAAGTATGGGCGGAGAATATTGCATCAAGAGTTAGGGAAACCCTTGATAGATTATTTGATGAGTTTACCATTTTACAGGGTGGTAATATTATGGCATCTACCCCTATCCCCCCCACTAGTTCCAAATGCCAGGGCTGAGAAAAAACGTAGAATGGACTGGGTGACAGGATGAAAGGGAACCCATTCAAGAGGAGTACTACAGAGGCTAAGTCAGAGATAGACAGACACTTTGGTCTAGATCTTGAACCATATGTACGAGACTTTGATATCTTAGCTTGGTGGAAGATACATGCCCCCAAGTATCCCATCCTTGCACAAATAGCACTCAGTATTTTGGCCATCCCTATTAGTATTGTAGCCTTGGAGTCGGCCTTTAACACCGGAGGGCGCGTATTGGATCTATTCCGAAGCTCATTAGATCCTACCACTGTTGAGGCTTAGATTTGCACCTTAAATTAGATCACAGGGAGTCCAATTCATGTTCCGGATGTTATTGATTATGATCATGTCAACGCCGAGGAGGAGGCTGATAATGCACCTAGATCTGGTAACGTCACCTGAATTCAATTCTCTTATTTTTATTTATTTATTTGAAATTAATTGGTGTTAATTTCAAATTTAATTGTTGTAGTGATACCTGGGACAGCGTCTATAGCTACCTCCGTTGCAGTATGACTTCTTTTATATTAGACTCTAGACCCACAATTGCTCATGGTTTATACAATTAATTCATTAATTTATAAGTTAAAACTTTATATTGATAATTCTAATTCGTTTTATTGTTAACTTATTATTATTGCAGGATTTATGATCTTGAATTTGTCTACCCATATCTCAACACAATGGAACGTCTCAGTGAACTCACCGCCACCCAAAATTGATCAAACTTTCCAATGTTATGATTTTGTTAATTTATAATTAGTTGTAATGTTAATCATTAATTGTACAATTTGTAGTATTTATTATTTTTATGTCTTTGTAATTTTGTAATTGTTTATTAGTTGACACGATTTTGTAATTTCTATTATTGTAATTTTGTAATAGCTTAGTGCATGCCTTAGTTACTTAGTAGTTAGTGATGGTTATTACTTAGTAATTAATAGGCTAATAGTATTAGGTTGACCGTTGAAGTTTTTGAACTTGGAATTTAGTAATTAGTATTTGTATTCCTAGTTTTTTTAATATATAAATATAGTTGTAATTAAATTTTTAGTCTAAAAGCAGGCTTGGATTATGTTTCTGGATCATTCTGAGCCCAAAAAACTTATTTGGGCTCAAAATGGCCCAAATAATCTCAATGGGCCAAGAGCCCAATTACACAAGCCGGGGGGCGGACGGGGGGAAGTCCACCCCCGCACCCCCGCTACCGGATGGGGTACCCCGCCCTCGTCCATGCGGGGGTGGGGTGGGGTGGGGGTGGCCCCGCCCCGAGGGGGGGTAGCACCCCTATACATACGTATCAATGGCATGCACGCCGCACATACATCTATATTTATATATATATATATAGTTAATTTGCTATATTATTCAACAAATAATTAACTTGCAAGGGAGTAGTGGTCCTCGGTGACCTTGGAGATGGCCGGCAGCTAGAAAGCTACTTGTTCCCATTAGTATCATAATGATTCATACCCAATACAAAAATTTAATGTGCAGTCATTTTTGCGCACTTGTTACATACTCTATTAATATGATTGATTGCGTCATTTTTTAAATATAAATAACTACTTTGACCAATCACATCAGTGGAGTGTGTAATTAATACGTAAAAATAATTGTATGTAGCAGAACTCGTATCTTGTTACTAATACATACATCTCACGAGCGAGTTTCTTGGGAAATAGTTAGAAGAGAGCGACAAACCAACCCAGTATGACCCGATCAAATCGGGTCGGGTTGAAATTTAGCTTTATCCTTTCTTCTTCTTTCACATGAGGGAGAAAGATCAGTAGGTGACTCGACTTTTTATATTTTTGAGGCATATCATTACTTATAGTTGAGAGCCCTTCATTTTACTTTTCCTAGCAAACGAGTCACTCTTGAACCATTGATTTAATACAGATCTTGGCCACTAAAAAATTAAAAGAAACTAGTTTTCCTAGCAAACAACCAGACAACTCAAAAAGAAAGGGAAAAAAAAAAGACAATAGAATATTAGAGAAGAAAAAAATAATTAACTACCCATATTTTTCTCAGCAAACAACCAGACCACTTAGGGGAGAGGGAAAGAGAGAGAGAGACGACAGAAAGTGAGAGAAGGAAAAAAATATGAAGAAAACAAAATATCATTGAAAAAGAATAAACCTAATCGATTGTAAAAGAAAAGAGAGCAATAAGAAATTGTTGTGCTCCGAATTTGACCATCTAATAAAAGAGCCAGGTTTGCTAGTAGTGTGAGGAAGGGTGAACCAATAAAAACTACTTTTAGATCTTAAACAAGGAAGAAAATCTTTCTGAAAACCCAAGAATGGAGCAACAGGACCTGCAACTATCCTATGAATGAAGGTGACAACAAACTACAAAGAGAAGACATAAGTTGGGTAGAAGGGTTAAGAAAAGTGGGGGCTAGGGCTTGATGCAGGTGTAAAAAGCATTTTTAAGTGTCGGTTATGTCCGACATTCAGCATGTTAGATGATATTCAACCCAAAATTATCAGATTAGGTCAGATCAGATCATGCGGGCAGATCGAATTAATAGATTTTTTGCACAAACCTAGCTACGGCTATCATTTTCATGACAGCCATTATAATTATTAGACGTACCATTTTTTTTTAATGAAATGGTTAGCTAGCTAGTGAATCGTGATCGATTGAACTAGGGCTGAAAACCGACCTAGTTAGTACTGTTTTATGAAGAAATCGAAACCGGCCGAAATCATTATTTTTGGTATGGCAACCGGTCGAAACCGACCGTGTAAGGGGGGGAAGACCAACCTGGCTGTTGCCAGTCGGTTCACGGTCGGTTTATTGGGCTGGCGGATGAGAGGGAAAGCCGTGACTCGTGGGGGTTCGTTGCCGGCTGAGAGGCGCTCGGAGGATGAGAGAAAGAGAAATGAGGTTTGTCGCCGGCTGGGTGGATGTTCGTCAGGAGGAGATTGGAGAAAGAGAAACGGAGAAGAGGGAGAAATGGAGGAAACGATGCAGAGCGGCAGATTCAGCAAAAGATGAAACTCGGGGGGAAGACGAAGGGTTTACTAAGTTAACCCTAACCAAGAACGACGCTGTTTGGTTGAGATCAAACGGCGCCGTTTACTTTATTTTTTTTGCCACACTCATTAAAACAAAACGAAACGGCGTCATTTTGTATATGAAATATGTAAAAAAAATTATAAAATATTAAATCGGTCGGTTCTTCGGTTCTTGCTTGGTCCAGACCGGGACCAAACCGGCCGACACTCGGTTTTATATATTTCCAACTGCCAGCCAACTGGTTCTCCACCGGTTTAGGCCGGTTCCTGATTCAGCCGGTCGGTCTGAGTCGGTGGCAGTCGGTCCGCCTGTTTTTTGTACACCCCTAGATTGAACCTAGCTAGGAGGAATATATATTGAGCAATTTCTTGTGCTTGTATTAATTTATAATATAGTTGGTCGACTTTCTTAATTTTTCAGCTCATTATATATATATATATATATTGGCTTTGGACGGTTGGAATGATATATGGTAGGGACCGAAGATAATAGATATATAGCTAGCTAGCTAGCTAATAGATATATACATGGCTTCGTGCTTTCATTATCGTCTCGTTGGCCGAATAGGATCATTATCAATTTTGTTAATTAGTTGTATGCATCTTATTTTATTATGGGGCAATTAAATTTGACGTTTCAGCTACCTTATAAAATTAATATTGCTGAAAATAATTTTCACGGGACACCAGTACTGATCGATCATCATGAACTCCTCATGTATCTTGACATAATATATTGAAATGCAAAATGCCGGCCAGATCATGAAGTACCTCAAATTCGTGATCAATGCATGCCAAGGATAAATTAATTTGACATGATGCGAAGAATATTATAAAAACCTTGCTAGTTATAAGCTGGTCATATATATATGTATGCATGCATGCATGGCTTGTTTAATTTATTTGGATAAACAATAGTCAATTATATTCTCCATTTTTTGTATATGTATTTAATTATTATTTATATTTGGTCGACTAATTATTTTTTTCCATCTTCAAATATTTATTTATTATATAAGTTAGTTTGAGATTGTGTACGTACTGATCAATGATTTTGAGGGACGACGACGTTGCGCAATTTGGATATATATACATACATGAGTACATATGATCATCTCATGTCATTCATGGGCCGGCCACCAAATTAAATGAATTAAGACTAATCCCATTAGGCCTGCAACCTGACTTGACCAAGTCGGGTTTCGACCCGAGTGAACAAGAACGCACCAAACCGACCCGATCTGACCTGGACCATTCGGGTTAGGTAGAAGAAACACAATATTTTACCTTTAACATTACTGTGATACCTGCGATTACATTCCCTTTAACATTATATTCGGGTCCAATGGAAGATTATAGAAGCTACAAGCCTCTCTATTTCGTTTTCAGGTATTGGGCTTTTACCTCTAACCCATTTCCTGTCCATGACCCAATTCAACAGTATTGAGCTCACCCAGCTGAGAGCATAGCCTCGAGCTCATCCAGCTGCAAGCAAAGCCCACCTCCTCCAATGGGGTACAGATCCACCATACCTGGAGGCTACCTGACTTCTGGTGTGCCAACTAAAGATGATAGAAGGCAGTTAATGAGACATAGGCTTCACTACCCAGGCCAATTGGGTTGGGAAAAGGGAGAGGCAGAGAAGGAGAGATCTTGCGGAAGGAAGGGATGGAGGATCGCCATGAATCACAAACGTTGCAAAATGGGAGAACTTTGGCGCTAGATTCGAGGCTTTTTGCCAATGCATGGCAGGAGTTCCTTTGGAAGATTGGACCAATTGACAATTCTCTACCATTTTTTTTTTATGGTTGACTTGCAAAATGATTGCGTGGGACAAGAAAATGCTCAACAACATGCTTAATTTCTTAGCCACTTTTGATCGATGTTCCGTAGATCCAAAACCAAGTCATACGGAAGGAGAACAGAGCATGAACAACAAGGAAAAGATGGGGACAGGGGCTAAGGTTTGATGTAGAAGCGAAGAGAATCTTGAATAGACGGATTCTAAATGATGGCCCGACATTCATCGCATCCAATAGCATCAAAATCAACTTTTTATATCAATCGGGTTTATCAAGTTGGGTCCAATCCTGTAGCACATGATGACGGCCCATTGGGCTTCTTGCAAAGGCCTAAAACCCATCATCACTTATTACATTATTGCTTAGGACTGTTCATCCAGGCCGGATTTTATCCGGCCCGGTCCGAAATCCTGTAAAACCGGATTCCGGTTCCGGAGTCCGACCCGGATTTAATCCGGGCCAGAATCCGGATTGAAAAACCCGGACCTATGCGGTCCGGGTACGGATTTAAAATCCGGGTACCAGATTAAAAACTCGGTACCCGGTTTCGTTTAATTCCCCCCACCCCCGCGACTAAATATCCCACCTTCCCTCTCTCTCTCTCTCTCTCTCTCTCTCTCTCTCTCTCTCTCTCTCTCTCTCTCTCTCGTTCATCTAATATTCTGGAATCCGAAACCCTAGCCGCCGCTTTACTCATTCTTTCTCACTCTCATCAGTCGTGGGGGCTTCTCCAGTCGAAATGTCGCCCCTCTCTCCATCTTCAGCATTCTGTCGGCAAACCAGTGGATATTTTGGTGCTATATTTTGGGATTCTTTACCATCACTCCCACGTTTTTTTTTTTCTTTTTCCAGATTTTCAGAGGGTCCCAAACCAGTGGATTCCGATGGCTATCGGGGAGATCTAACAAAGGGTATGTTTTTTTCTCTATTTTTTTGTTTTCTCTTTGGTGATTTTGAGTTTTTTTTTTTTGAGGATGTTTGAATGTTTGAATGTTCTGAACCTTGTTTGGCTTCTATCATTGTACTTCGACGATTTCTTTGATTTTATTGATGAAGCTAAAAGATTGGGTGGAGTGCTTGGTTTACTCTAGTTCTGGCCATTCTGATTAGTAGCCTGTGCTCGCAATTTTTTTTTTCATCCGTGTAAGAACTTATATTCCCCTGATTGAACATTTAGGAGTACTAGTTTGCTCGGGCTTGCAAAGAATTGGTTAATATCGGCATCTTCTATGCAGAACTTGTGTTTTTTTTTTTTGAAGAACTTTTTCTGTTTTATTTGTTTGTATTTCCTTTTCCTTAGCTAAGGATTTGTTCTATTTCTGCATTGTTGGTGCTATGAATTGTTTAAACTCTTTGGTCCAGGAAGGGGTTGTCATTTTTGTCATTTTTGGAAATGTAGGATAATTTGGAAATATTATCTTAACCGTGGAAATGTAGGATAATTTTTCATTTTTAGAACCGAAAGAGCACTTTATTTTCCCTTAGTTATAAACATTGAACACGAAAAAGAAGCTTTTTTATTGTTTCCTTCTGTTCTTGGACCGCGTTTTTTTTAATTGGAAAATCATAGCAGTTAAGATTCATGCAAAAGTTATTAGATAGATTGATTATTTATAGTTGGAGTCAGCAGAAGAGTGATCTCTTTTCTTGATTTGGTGAAATATTGGCTTTAGTGATAGAAGATAGAAGAATATCCTAGTCGCTTATATGCTATTAGTACTTCTCATTTACCTTGCTAAGACTGAAAAATTATGAATTCGTCTTGATTTATGTTTTTTTATGTTTTTTATGTTTGGAGCTTCACTTTTTAAGTTTTGGTTGATGGAAGAATTCAACTTGTTGCAGTTGATTAATTTATTTCTATACATCATGCTCTCCTCTCTGTTTTGCTTGTTGTTCTATACTCTACTTTCTTCAGTTTTCGTTTTGACTTTGGCTATATTCAAGTATTGTTTCAAAGCTTAAAGATCTATCACTAAATTTATGTAGTTAATTTATATATAAATCAAACTAGAGTGAAGGGATGATTAAACTAGTTTGTTAATTCTTTACCATAGATGGTTAAAACTGATCTGATCTATGATGGGCATAGATTTGGGAATTGAGATGCAGGAAACTTTGTGATGCATTTTTCTACTGTTTATAATGTTTTCTTCCTTCATGCAATGTTTAATGAATTGCATAAAAAAATACAATTAATTTGCAAAAATAAAGCACCGAGCTATTTACAATTAAAATATCAAATCACTAAGTTGTAAGCATATTACAAACAGAGTAGAAGCCTTAAAGATGGCATCAGAGTTGTTGATGAAGCCTTAAAGATGGCATGACCTGGTTTATGAGTTGGGTAGAAACTTTTTGGTGTCTGACTTGGTTTGTGGTAGTGAATCTACTTTTTTTTTTAAATGATCTGTTCTAGTATGGATGCAGATCTTGGTTTTTCTGTGCAACTCATTTGTTGATTGCTCTGATGTGGGGTCCTATAGGAATTGCTACATTCTTAGTTTCCACAGAAAAATTTAAGCTACTGGTTTATAATGAAATATAGGGGTGCTAGGAGCATGGGAGGCATATATGTGATTGAAAAATCTCAAACCTACACTTCTGAAGAATCCTAAAACCCCTCAGGATTAGTTTTGGTGATGGCTCTCAAGTAATAATTCATATTACTACTTGGTCCATCTTTGTTGGTTTTATTTTATTTTACATCATGTTAATCCATCTACTTTTAAGTCAGCAGTTGATATTGGCTTGTTCTTTATGACTTTCATCATTCATTTGCTTTTTCCTTCTATGTTTGGGCATGCTGAGCTGAATGCATTGTTTTGAACCTGCTATAGAACTTGCTTCTATGTTTGGTACTGAACTTGCTGAAATTATTTGGGTACATCTAGTGCCGTGTAAAACTGCTGCTAAAATGTAATGAAGTGTACTGCTA
Source organism: Carya cathayensis (assembly GCA_011037825.1). Taxonomy (NCBI): domain Eukaryota; kingdom Viridiplantae; phylum Streptophyta; class Magnoliopsida; order Fagales; family Juglandaceae; genus Carya; species Carya cathayensis. Next base: position 941,225 of record QGSO01000181.1, read on the forward strand.
CATTTCACTGGAACAGGAAATTGGAGAACCTTGAAGTATGACTGTCATTCTCCATCCTTCCAAAATATAGTGTCTATGTTTGCTTCTTCTGCTTGTATCAGTTCAAGATAGAGCATTTATCCCTCAATATTTATTCTTTTATTCATGTCGATGTTCTATTTGGCAATATAGGTTCTAAAGAAAACCTTCAAGAAGTTGGACCATGATGTAAATATAGAGAATTTTATGGGTTCAAGGTACTATTGTATTGATCAATCTGTAAATTTTTAGTAGTGAACTTCTTGACCCCATCTGACTTAGCACCCCCTTATTTTTCTTTTTTTCTTGCAGCCCTCAAACAATCGAGGTACAGATTGTTTACCACCAGTATCTTAATACATTATTATTTGGATTCTTTATTTACTCGATTAGTTTTAGATGGATATTGAATAAAAGCTCAAGTGTATTTACTGCTGCTTCTCTGTTTTATTGTTTTGATGAGAATGTTTGAGTATTTTTATAGGTTAGATCTATAATGTTTTTATGAGTATGTTTGTTCTCTCGGTAATGACGGGAAAATTTTGATGGGTTTGTTTGTTTTGTCATATTAAAATGCCATTTTCATTTTATTTTATTTTTTGTGGATCGTATTGTTATTGTTAGATGGAAGACTAAAATGCCGTTTTCATTCTATTTTATTTTTTGCAGGATCACTTTCAGGCTAATCACTTTGAAGTTTCTATTTGGTGTGGAAATTAAATCACTGATTTTGTAATTCATATATTGTAATTTAGTATTTCGTAATGTAATGTATAAATAACAAATAATATAATATGTAGTGGATTGTATTGTAATGCATGCATACTTGCATAGATGAATATTGAATTTTTTTTTTTTTTGTTTTACATGCATTTTTATTGTGAGGCAAATTAAGTGGAACTTTTATATAGAAGTTGATATTTTTCAACCTCTAAAATGTACAATCAAATTTATTTTTTTGTTTTTTATAAAAAAAATCAGAGCTATATGTGAAAATATTAGATACATTTAGGCTTTTGTATGAGGTTAAAAAAAAAAAAAAAAAAAACCGGGTTCAATCCGGAACCCGGAATCTGGGTTTTGAAAAACCCGGATTTATCCGGGTTTCGGCCCGTTTCTGACCCGGGTTAATCCGGTCCGGATTCCGGCCCGGATTTGAAATCCGGGTTCCAGTTTGGGTCAACCCGGATGAACAGGCCTATAATATTGCTAATATACTTTCACGTACATACAACATCTTTTATATAATTAGCTAATATAATATATATATATATATAATTACACGTTCTTGTTAATTTATAATTTTATTCTACTGTAAGCTGCTAGATGCTATATATGATCTGTCTTATCTAATTGCATCACATATATATATGGTATTTTTCAGATAATATTAATGCCGTCAAGTAGCTTTTCATGATTAGGGGGCCTATCCTTGTATTAATTATTCATTAAAAGATAGTTAATCACTCTCAAAAATTGTTTAAACTCTGATGGATATTGGAGAATTTACCTATAAATATCGTAATTTGACAGCACTGGGTCGACGTTGATGTTGGCCCCACTCATTACCATCATATCCCTTTCAAAAGATGCTAATTATAAGCGCACTTGTACTAGTACTACTATTGCCGAAAAATTCTCCAGTCGGCAAATCCCTACGTACCTTCCTACCTAATTCGTGTAAAATATGGTAAGACTGGAAAAATGTTTTGGTGCTCAATACGAAGACAGAGCTATAAATATTAGACTTTTCTTCTGTTACATCAGTATTATCCAAAATTTACAATTCAAACTATGTATCTTTCCATGAATTTAAACTAGTAACGTGCTAGCTCATGTGCATAACATTTGAATGGTGCTATATATCCTCATTCTGTTGTGGATCGATGATCCTTGAGAGCTAAAGAATCGGTCTAAATATTGCATGCTAAGTCAGGAGAGGTAAGTCTAAAAATTCATTTCTACGTACGCGGCTCATTAATTTAGTACTGTGAAACTAATATATATTCACTTCTCTCTCTATATATATATGTCATGTGTGTGTATATATATTCTGATCTCATATATATTATTATATATATATATATAATGGAGTGGTTGGGAGGCTAAAGTACTACACATATAGATGGATCCAAGAGATAATTGCAGAGATATCGTAATGCACTAAGCTGCAGCAGTGCTAATTAAGTTGGTGGGTCGTCACGTACGTTGCAGTTGCAATAGATCGAGTAATTCACACTGAGGATGATCGATCATTCGTCGTGGGGGCGGTCGGTACTGCCGGCCAGCCACATGCATCATATATATTTTGATCACATAATATACCAATATTGTCAATGAGCAGTGATCTATAGTAGTACCCCAAGTAGTACTGCTGCAAGATGATGCTCATTTATTTGATCTAGCTAGCGAGCTGGCTAGCTAGCTATATATTAATCAAGCCAATTATCAAGTACTGCATGGACAACATTAGTACTGATCCATGACTAATTAATATTTTCTTTGATCGATATTGCTAGTTAGCTAGCTAGCTGGCCGTACGTGTGGGACGTTGAAAATGTATTTGCATGGGGATTAATATGCATATAATATATCCATATTGGCAGCTCCATCGTCTGTCTGGTCAATTAATGGATCATCAATCGAGTTACTTTATCACCAATATGTTTAATTTTGAAACTTAAAACAGCCAATTACTGAGATGATCACCGCATGCATAGAGATCGATGTTTAAAGAAGTCGAAATGCATGGTAAGCTAGCTTTTGATCCCTAGCTGATCGCTTTTCTGTTTAATTTAATTTTCCACGTTAATTGGTAAAAGAAAAAAGGATGTCTTGGTTGGTCGAGCTGTGTGTATGGAGAATATATATATATATATATACCGGCCTGAACTATATGGACACGATCGATCGATCGATCTTCTATATAAACAAGTTTCACCCACATAAATGATATGTATAACGAGATGTTCCAATTCAACACGAGTACCTTAACCCTATCCGGCCCCCGGCCACTTGTAATGTACAGCCCCAATGAACGCTAGCTAGTACGTATTATTAATCCATCCTTGGGGTTCTTTTTAGAGCCTTCAAAAGTTAGCGGCTGCTATATATATAGCACCGGTCCTAGCCTAAAAGGAAAGATCGAACTAGAGATCAGCTTTAATATAATCAAAATAGCCTATACATAACAGCTAGCTTAATTGGTTTAATTAGCCATATATCGTTCCTAATTAAAAGCGGGTATATATTAATTAATAATCCTACCATATATAAATTAAAGAATGCCAATGATCGATCTAGCTGGGCTTCGCCAGATCAGAAAAATGCATGCAGCATGGAACAACTTCATTAATTTCATCAAAACGGTAAAATATCTAAGCCCATCATTTTCTTGCTGCAATTAAGCATCATATATATATATGTCATGTGTAATTAACTCATTTTGATCAGGCGGCCTGCGCGCCTGCAATTTAATTGCTAATTAGGCCGTGAATGCTAGCTGCCTTTGAGAGAGAGAGAGAGAGAGAGAGAGAGAGAGAGCTAGCAGTTTGATCAACTACAGTACATGACTAATTGGAAACTAATTAAATTAATTTGTCTGATTAGCAGTAGTAGTACTTAACACTGCCCAGCTGCGCTCCCAAAGTCAACTGCTATATAACAAATAATTAGTCCTTTACCACCTATTATATATATCACATGATCGATCATGCATATATATATATATATAATATTTGAGAGCTCCGAACGTACGTACATACACTTAATATTAGTCCATATTATGCATGCTTTATTTATATATACAAGAACGTTCATGATGTTAATTCACAATATCTTGAGATCAGTAGTACTGTCGCTAGCTAGAAGAAGAATCCCACGCACGATGCCGATGCANGTACGTCTTGTATACATAATAAATATATACATAATTATAAATAACGACTTTAATTAAGAAAGTAATTATAAATTAAGCATGCATGAAAAGGGCAATTGATTAATGTCGTCGTCTCATAATTAAAGTAGTGGCTGATGATCACATGATCTCTATCTAGTTAAAGATCGATGATCATGATCATGACCTACGTACATGACACAGAATTATCTCGCGTTATACAAGAACGTTCATGATGTTAATTCACAATATCTTGAGATCAGTAGTACTGTCGCTAGCTAGAAGAAGAATCCCACGCACGATGCCGATGCATTCTAGGTAATGCCACCACATGCAGCAAGCAGTGGCTGCATTTTGCTAGCTAGCTAGCTATCTATCTATATCATATGGGCGGGCCGGACGGACGTCGATCGGTGCATTAATCAAAGAGCTGGTCACGCAACACACGGGCTAGGCCACCAAACTCGTCACGTGTTTTGAACAATGGTGGGCTTTTATGAATCTTCAAACAAAGCACACTAACCAACCTCATTAATAAATATCATTATTACGGTGCAGCTGGAAATTATCTTCTTCCCGAAACGTGCCGTGCCGTGCCGTCACAGCTACTTAAATGTTTCTTTGAAATCAAACATAAAAGATTACCAAAATCTCAAGTATTAATTATTGCGTTTGAATATTAAAGCATTATCATATATAGTACTCATGATCATATATATATATATATATATGCACTATAAAATTTAAAAGCCTATACCTATATTTATATATATAGAGTATGCATATATTGATCATGATCTCCTTTGTATGATAACGTATACATCCTTAATTAATTAATAAATGTACAAATTAAAGCTCAAACTCTCAATTATCATACATGAACATGATCCAAAGAAACTGAATCATGCCTCCTGACAAAGAAAAAAGGAAAAGTTTCCACTACCCATTTATTTTTCTCTCCTGTATATTCAGTAATACCTGAGAAATCATGATCATCAGTGGTGCAATGGGTTCGGACCAGTGGGGACCCGGCGCTTTTCAACCCCATAACGCGGATCGATCTCTCCTTGATCATCAACCGGCTCGGGCTGCTCACGCGTGTTCTCATGAGAACGTTCCTTCCGGCGGTGCTGCTGCTGTTGATCCTGATGACGCTTTACAAATGGTGAGAGGTCGAACTGTCTGGCTAGAACTTTTCTGCTGATCAAAGGTTGAATATGAGAAGGCGTTGATGAGTAGGCGCTTATGGTGGTGGAGGTGTGTTTTTCGTTGATCTTGGATTTAAAGTTATAGAACTCATGAAACAATAAGAAGAAGAGAGAGAGCCAGAGAAGAATGATCAGAATTATTTGAGATATTTTCAAGGCCATGGTGGAGGAGGAAGAGAGGGAGAAGGGAATAATAAGAAGAGAGGCCGAAGCATGGAGCAGTACTACTGAAACGAGGAAAATTTGATCAAGGGCGGAGGGGTTTTAGTAGCTAGATATGGGGGATTTTCGTTGTTTGACAGCTTGAATCTAATGAAGTAAGTAGTAGTAATATATATTAAGATATAAGTAATAAGAGGCCGGTGGAATTGTGTTTTTGCCAGCTTCCATTTGAGACTTCATGAGAATATAACCTTTTTCTGCTTATTTGGAGAGAGAGAGAGAGATGTAGACCCTTTTCCAATGAAAGTTCCTTAGAAAGAAAGTAAGAAAATAAGGGAGGGCATAATATCGATTGTCAAACCTCAAATTATGTGTATGATTGTGCTTATTATTAATCTATTGAATAATTACATATATATATATATATATATATATATATATATATATCTCTCTCTCTCTCTCTACAGGTGCAAGTAGCTCATGGTGCACGATTGGGTACAAGGAAAGCTCCATACCGGTTTGAGTGAATTGTAACTAAATAAAGGGTGGGGAAGATGCAATCCACATTTTCTGTGCACAAAGCAATCTTTGAAGTGTATGGAGAAAGTGAGGGATCACAAAGCAACATGAGAACTGTTTGAAAAAGTGAAGACGAGCTACTAAATCAGAAGAAGAAGGAAAAAAAAATCAGTAACGTTTTAGTTATAAATAAATAGATCCCGCGAAATTAATTCCACAAATTGAAGTGGTTTGATGTGATACATTAGATTGTAAGATAATGTTTATTATAAAATAGATCAAACGTATCTTATATCATATGAAAATATATCAATTTGTAAATTTACTTTCGTGGAATCTTATATATATATATATATATATAGACACACACACAAAACAAATTAAGGATAAGATGATTAGGATGTATTTACATGTGTTAATCGATCTTTTATTACATTAAATGATCATCAATTTTGTTTAGCATTAATATGAATTTAGAGAGGAACTTATGATTATAAATTTTTAAATAGAGTAATGTTATATCCTATACTTTCATCTCATTTTTATTCTAATTATGTAAGATGTGATAAATTTATCATTATTAGATAATAAATAATTATTTAATAATAATAAATATTTTACATCTTATATAATAAAATAAAAATGACATGATAGTCCATGCATCCAAAATAATATTGGAAATATAAGATATACCCATTACGTTGACCTTTTCGGCCAGCCAAAAATAAAAGTGAGAAATTACTAAATTGTAACGACTTCAAATAAGGTGCGGAGGGCTCCAACATAGCCTAAATAAAGTGGACCTCTTATCTGTAGATGGGCTTTTTTGTATTCCCGACTCGATCCGACCCAATGACACTTGCTCTGCCTCTCGGCCGACACGGAACGGTAGGCCCCAGGATAAAATTTTAGACAAAGTTATACGACACCGTTCCATCGTACAGTCAAATCAAAGCCTCTCTCTTTCCGATCCCATTTGTCATTCCGAATCCCAATTCGAAGAAGAAAGAAAGAAGGAGAAGATCACGACGATGGAACGGAAAATCCCTCTCTAATTTTATTACGACTAATAATCTAGGTTTATTGTTGGAGTTTTCTCGGCTTTTCTTCTGCAATTAGTGTTTCTTATAAGTTTTCTTATCACTGTATTTGTTAGGGTTTTTATTTATATCCAATGCCCCCCCGGGACGTCGTAATCAGACGTGTTTCCTTTAGCCGTTGCTTTAAAATTTATTTGGCCGTGTTCTTTTAGCTTTTTAATATTATATTGTTATTTAACTTAACGATTTGATGGTTTTTATGGTTTTGACTTTTTGTCTAAAGAAAACAAGGGACTAGCCGGTTTGATCCGGATTAATTAGATTTTGGATGGTGGGGGGAAGAATCTCTGGGGAATCGCTATTGTAGCTGTGATTCAAATTTCGTTACTTGCTACTGAAGATATTGTTGAGAATATCCTTTTAGGGTTATGATAATGATTTCAGTTGGGGTACTTATGGTTTTGGGGCGCTCAGTTTTTTTTTTTTTTTTTAATTCTTTTAATATCAGCGGCACGTAAGTGATTGGGGTTAATTGAAAATAATTTCAACCGTTTCATAGTTTCGGCATCAGGTTCATTTGGGAATTATTGTTGAGAATTATCTTCCAATGATGCAATATACCTAAAAAGATTGAATTAGTGGCATCTTGTAGCGTTTGTGCAGTTCCTCTTTGTTGCTTTGAGCAAAGCTCTGAGATCTTACACTCCCCGTACGAACTGGAAATGCAATATTAGAAATTATTCATAATTCATTGGATTTCAAATGATCCTTTGTTGTTTCTTAAGTCTGTTTTTTTCCGAGCATCCCCTATATGGTCATTGAATGCGCTAAAATTACTTTGATTGGATTTCCACAGTCTTGACTTGCAGCTGCTAGAGCAGATAAATTTTACTATCCTCCAGAATGGACCCCAAGCCAGGTATACTTCAATGTTGTATGATATACTTGGAATAGCTTATGATGAGGCATCAGCACTTCAAATTCTCACAACTCCTCTTCTTTCAGGGTTCCTTGAACAAGTTTCATGGTCAGCATGCTTTGAGAGAGAGGGCGAGGAAAATAGACGAAGGCATATATATTGATTATAAGGTAATGCATCACACACATTCTTTTAAGTCTCTGATTGTATGCCTTGTAAATTATGTATAATAACGGAAAAGGAGAACTTTCTAGTGCCCAGCACATTAGCTACTGCACAGTTGCTTCGGCTACTAGGGTCTTGCTTACCAACCACTTCTCTTTGCTGGTCTTTTTTGGTTTTAACCTTTGAATGAAGCTAGAGGCTGACAACAAAAGCTTCACCTGCCACCATATTTCTTTGCAGGCCTTTCTAGGCTTATGCCTTTCTGTATAATCAAATCGGGCTTTTCTCTAGATCTGTTTGTCCCCTTTTCCACTTCTTTTGAACACTCATTTTTTTTTTATTTTTTCTTCTCTATGGAATTTTTTTCCTCTTTCTTCGATTACCAACTCTTAATTGTTTTTGCCTTGCTTTCAGTTTTGAGATGCCCTTTAACGTATGGTGTGGTGGCTGCAATTCTATGATTGCAAAGGGTGTAAGGCTCAATGCGGATAAAAAGCAAGTGGGAAATTATTATTCTACAAAGTTATCTTTTGCAATTGATTTCTGATTAATTCTCCAGTCTGATATGCAAATGCAAAGGACCATGAATAGAGTTCAATATATACATCTCAATGGATGAGTTTATTTGTGATTGCGAATTGGTTTTTCACTACCATATGGTCACTGTGAGAACTCATGACGATATTTAATTGTAGATTTTTCTTGTTTTTGGTGTTTCCTTCCACAGTATTTTCAATTGACGGAACATCTTATTGAATAGTACAGATATGGAGCTTTAAATAAAGTCTGCATGCTGTAGACATGAGATTGTTATTCAGACAGATCCAAAAAATTGTGAGTATGTGATTATCAGTGGGGCCCAGCGAAAGACCGAGGAGTTTGACAGCGAAGATGCAGAGACCTTTGCACTCCCTGCAGATGAAGGTTAATTGGTTGGATTTTTTTTTTTAAAACTCATTTCTTTGGGTTTTTGTCTTCTTCTTCTTCTTCTTTTTTTTTTTTTTTTTT
>QGSO01000181.1:2150165-2470169 GCA_011037825.1 Carya cathayensis
TACAAAATAGGTCGTTACCCCAGTATGAAGGAAGTGTGTACAGTGTTATTTAAAGAAAGGTTAATAAAGATACCAAGATTGAGGAGCTAAGCGGTCGGTTGATACAAGTTCTTGAGCCAGATAACTCAACTTCATATCTTCCTTCAAATGCTGCAACAGAAATGGAATAATTGTCAGTGAAACAAGTCTAGGAAAAACTATTGTTGCAAACATCCAGTATCACAAACGCAAGTTAATATAATATTAGAGTTGTTGCTTCAGATTATGGTAGTTAGGAAAAAATTAGTAGAATAACGACAACTTTAAGCCTGCAGCTTGTGGTCAGCTGAATTTACTGAAGTTACCCATCGAAGGGAGTAAATTTTCAAATTGCATCTTTTACCCCCTGGCCCGCACAGGGAGGAGAAAAGAAGAGCACTTGTTTCAAGTACTGTATAGTGGGAACTCACATAAAGAACTGTAGAATATGTATCCATTCCTTCTAAACAGTAAGGGGATGCCTGACGGGAAAGACTGAAGGCCCCATCAGCTTCTGAATAATCAACCAATTCAAAGTATGCTTTTCCAACCTGCGTTTGAAACATGAACGGATTAACATGCCAATCAATCAGTAATATGCATGCATTCTACCATTCTAGCAAAAGAGTCATTTAGGTGCTCAGAAAAAAATAATAATAAATAAGTCATCTAGGGATAATGGCATGTACAAAAACCAGTATATAAATAAAAAGCATGCATTTCTTAGGGGTGTCAAATCGTGTTAACAGGTCATGTTCGTGTCGTGTCAAAACATGCATATTATACTATATAGGTCAATCCTAATCTGACCTGTTAAGCTTATCGTGTCAAAATCTCAAACTCTAATACGACTCATTAATATAACGGGTCGTATCGTGTCAACCCATTTTGACCCATTAGTGAATATTACAAAATAAGTTAACACGACACAATATGACCCATTTCAAAATGTTTATGTAAATGGATTGAATAGGCCTGAAATTAACTTGTTTGACCTGATTAAATTTAGTATAATTTTATATAAATGTTAAAATCACAATATTTATAAAAATTATAAAAATAACTACAGGTCCAAAATTACAATCCAATCAATAAAAATATCGAAATTAAAATTTTAACAATTTTACTTTTAGGTATAAGGGTATAATTGTAATTTTAACTTTTTTAACATGTTATAGCGGGTTATAACGGGTTGACTCGTTATCAACCCGTTAAGCAATCGTATCTTAATAGGTCAACCCGTTTTGACCCAAACCCGTTAAGACTAAATCTCAACCCGCTATTATCGTGTCGTGTTCGTATTTGTGTTGGATTAAAGGGCCATGTAACATATTGCCACCCCTAGCATTTGTAAGTAGAGAGGTATAAAGTCCAGATACGAGTTAAGGACAGAATTTTAAACTACCTGGGAAAGCACCCAGCCAGTGTTATAGTGTTGGTGTGGTAGTTTAAGATAGACATCCAGCGCTTCCTGTACAACACGAGCCAGGAAATACAAAATTATCTCAGGTTCAGTGTTTGGTGCTTTCAAATATAATTCCATTAATATTATCAAATGTGCCATCTTTCCTGTTCTCCTTAAATAAAACCATCTCTTTTATTTATTCCATGATAATCATATAATACCTGGCACCTGTACATGCACGAAAGTCTGTACCCTTCCCCGAGAGTTCTCAGAAGGCCAATTATTTCTGAAGCACCACTAATGGCTCTTGAATCATTCATGATACCTCCACTAATTGGAACCATTGCTCCTTGATCAAGAGATCTAGTATCACCATAAGAAGATGTACTAGAAGTTGTTGATGTAATGTTTGAACGAGGATCAGCAGAAGTTTCATTGTGTACCCCTAAATGAGATCAATTTGACAGCTTTACTGTGTTACTTTAATATCCATTAGGCAGAAATATCCCATAATAAAAAGAATTTGAGTTAATGGATGGCCAATTTCGGATTGATCTATTGGAAACCATCATCTGTGACCTATAGGACATAAACATCACATCCACAATGCAATTGGTTTCAATTTACACGTGAGTTAAGTAACTACTATAACATTCATTCCAATGAAGTTCAATTATTAACAAAGTGGCAGAGGATAACTATGAAAAGCAATACCAGTGAGAAAGTGTTGTTTTTGCACATCTCAATCTTCACTTGATAGAATATTTGACTGAGTCAGTGAAAGAGATTCATTACCTTCATCAATATTCTCATTGGTCCACGACTGACTCTTGCGAACTGTCACAGCACGAAATGCCATAGAACTCAGCTTGGAACCTCCAAGATATTTTGAAAAGTTGCTAGTTCCATTTCCAACTACCATTGTGGCACTCATATTTGTGTTGGCCCCTGCATCTCCAGAAAGCCTAGTACTTCGTCGAGCACCAGAATCAGAAAATAATCTCCCAGAAATCTGAAAAGAAAAAGAGAGAAACAAAATTAAATCTTAAGGGAAAAAAGATTCATATGGTGCATCATATAAATCTCAAAATGGTATAAAATCACTCCAAAAAACTACCTACACATGGATATACCAAGCAAGCTGTACAAATAATTACTGCAAGAAATGAAGTTACTAAGATGAGCTCAATGACTTAACAAACAAAATGTAAATCTCACCTACTGTACACAGAATAGAACAAACATAACAATTAAATTATTAAGATCAGGTAGAAATTTGTAATAAAATGAATAGGCAAGTTAAACTGCAGATTATGATGGTGGAACTATGTAATGAACTGAAATCAGCCCAACAAGCGAAAGAATCCAACTATGAGCTGAAATTTAGTAGCCAAAAAAGGCAAGGAAAAGCAGAAATTCTAAAACCAGATAACCTCACAAAATGAAGATAAAAAGAACACAAACCAGAAGGCAAAATGATCACAAAGGCAAACTAAAGACCAGTGTCATCTGCAAAAGCTCACAACTTTACACATAAAAGTGTTTGCAAATTCAAAACAGCAAAACCTACAACAATTGGAACCCAGCTTTATAGAACATCATGTAGAGTCTAAAGCTGATGAGACTCAGCTCAATTCTAGCTTATTCAAAAGGCCTACATGTTACCACACACATTAGCAATAACTTATATAGGTTCCCAAGTTTCATGTACAATAGATGCACACTAACAGAGAGGAAAAGTGATATTCTAGATTGTGAAATTTTTAAGAACGAACTACTGCATAATGGAATAGTCATATTATTCTAAGAGACGTGATATATGAATGCAGTGATGCACATAACTAGTCTTTAATATCTGAATGACATTAAAAGAAGAAAGCATGAATTTGCAAAGCTATAACCTTCCGTAATTTTCCTTCATCCACAAACTTTCTTCGAGGGGCTTGAATGGTAGAGTTCACTGTGGACCTTGGAGAGCTATCAGCATTGACTGTGCTTTGGTTCGGGCTATTTGGCTGTGCATTTCTACACATAGGTGGTGGAGCAACACCCAACAACTGTGAAATCAGGGGATTCAAGAGCACTGATTGATCTTCACAGTAAAAAAAGATACTGGAAGTAAAAAAGACATATTTGACCATACATATTCGCGCAAAATACAAAATCTCTTTCAGTAAATCGTGTCCATAATCTAAACATGAAAAGAGGTGGAAGATTTCCACATTTCACTTGCATCCATGACTTATAACAAGCAACATCAAATTGGATTATGAATGTAGAACTGTTCACATGAAAGCGTGCCCAAAAAAGTTGAGAGAACCTTGTATTTCACTTATTTCACTAGCATAAGAACATTAACTTCCTTTAGAATTTGAAGGATCTAACTACAGTAGTAACTAGTCGGTAGTATACCCCCACCCCAAAAAAAGAATGTAAAACTTTACCAACCACTACAACATCATGAGGTGCAATATACATTATTTTACCTGTGAGGCCATTGGTGAAGGGGTATTATAGAAGCATATGTTAGACAAACCGCCATTTGAAGGCTGAGTAGCAGCTCCTCCCAGTGCAGCTGCTCCATAATAATTGACAGGAATATCTCTTAAGCTATTTCCTTGCATGTGTTTCAATTGCCTTGGACTGGTGTCATCTGAACCTGGGCCAAAGTTGCCAGCAGAAACTAAGCTATGATCCTCATTTGACATGGGCAAGCTTTGGGAAGATGATCCCTGGGGCAAGTACTGCTTTTGTATGCAAATAGTTGCAGCTTCACCAAAAACTACAGTTGCTTCATCAGAAGCACCTAAAACAATGAAAAAAAAGAAGATGCTTGATTAATAAAATATGGACAAAGAGTACAAAACCAAGCATCAAAGGTCACTAAGTGACGAATACCATACCTCTCAATTACAAGAAAACTACTTAATCAGATTTAATGTAACGGCCCAAGGAAATTCCAATCCATGTCTAAGCTTATAGCCTTTTACTCTAAAAGGACTAGTCAATACTACAATTGGAGCTCCTTAGAATCATCAGAAACCCAATTCCACCAAACAAGAAACTAACGTGGGACTTGACACTTAATGCACTTTTATCATACTCATCCCACCCAATGTGAGGCTTATTGAGGCATTAAAATCTCTCCCACTCAAATTCGTGACATCCTCATCAGGGCCAACGTCACTGTAACGCCTCAATGGAAGGCCCAAACCACATGGCCTATACTCCAAAAGAATTAGTTAATGATACAATTGGAACCCCATTAGAACATTATAAAAAGCAAGAACTTCTCCTTCCCAAGCAATGTGGGATTTCATACACTACATACCCTTATCCTAATCATATGGGGTATTACAATCTACCCCCTTAAATTCTCAACGTCCTCGTCGGACCTGTCCGTTGTAGGTGGCACAGCTCAAGTCCCACATTTCTTGTTGGGATAGGCTCTAATACTATTTGTAATGCCTCAATAGAAAGCCCAAATCACATGGCCTATACTCCAAAAGAACTAGTCAATAATACAATTAGAACCCCATTAGAACCTTATAAGAGCAAGAACTTTTCATTCCCAAACAAAGTAGGATCTCATACACCACTTACCCTTATCCTTATCATATGGGGTATTACAGTCGCGTTTCCAACTCCACATGCTGTTTACTAGGTCAGCACTTATACTATTTGGAACTATCCAAAGAAAATCCAAACGACACCTGGACTTATACTCCAAAACTGCCTACTAAAGAACTCATCATTGTTATTAGAACTTGGTTAGAATCATTATAAAACCAAGTTCTACATACTAAAGAACCGATGTGGGACTTGACACTTAATATGCTTTTATCATACTCATTCACCTATATCTTACTTCTTCTGTCCAATGTGGGACTTAGTGAGGCAATAGGACAAGGTGTCGTTTTAGCCTGATGAAGTTAAGACCACTTCAAATTATATTGGTATTGGTTAGAGCCATATCATCAATCACGACCATCCAAACATGCAGGATATGATTTCTCTCCAATAACCATAACTAAAAATATATTAAGTAATCAACTTACCGTGAATTGCAAGGTCGCATTTTGATTATGATATCACACATCCACATGGCCAACTTCAATATTAGAATAGGAAAGAAACTTACACTCTTAGAATTGTGCCATCGTAGAGCAAGCAAAATGGCATTAGGTACATCAATGAATGATTCACAAATGAGATGATACAAAGGAGAAAAGAACATTTGCAAGGACATCATCGAATATTAATGATTGAGTTGAATTTAACTAATATTAATAGCTAAATTCAATTTTGATATAATAATTACCAAGTCAAAATGAAACCAAATATATGAAGTACGCTGGCTCATAATTAAACTTAGTTCCTAAACATAACATGTTAAGCCCTTAGAAATAACAGATCAGTAGCTGCATGCCAGCATGGGTGATCCAAGGGTTTTTAAAAGTATCACATTTTACATAGAGGGATGAAAGAGAGATGAGAGTCTGGTATTACTCATTAACCAATTATGCCAGGACACAGCAGTTCAAGGACTTGATAGTGGCAGTATTCTTTGTACAAACCTAGGACGCAAAGCTCCTCATATGCAGCCCACATTAAAGGATCTGTGGATAATGCCTGCTTAAAGTGATGTATGGCAGTTTTCCTTCTATCAGTGTGCCTAAAACAGAATAAAAACCTCCATAAATGAGAAGCTAATATGCTGAAATAAAAAGTGCACAATATCAAGGAAGATATAAATGGACACAATTATTCAATCTGCACATGAAATAACTAACGCTTAACCATTTCAGAATTTCTGTTACTTCTGAAATTCAAACATGACAATTAAATGAATTTAGAATCATTATTTTAGTCGAAAAAAAAAAAAATACATACAATATGTAGAGCACAAAGGATAAAAAGCTACATAGAATGAAATTGAAAAAATTGGGCTTTAATGACCCTGTTTACATTTTTTAAGCACGAGTTCAAGCCAGAATTTTGGAGTAGCTAGAGTGCCTCTGAACAGAAACAAACTAGGGAATAAATAAGAGAATGTGGTGGTGTGGCCTTGTATCCCTGCTACTAATAGGCAGCAAAGAAACAAGAAAGCGTACACTGAGAATGATAGAGACTGTATCTTGGGCAAATAGGAAAGAAAACTTAAATTAATAATGTTTCTTTTGCCTATGTCTGTCAAAACAAATGTTGCTTATTAGACAAGTAAATAATGTATTGTATGTTTTATTTGTCTCTGATTTGTGTTGTACATCTATATCGAGCAAAGGGAAATACAGCCCTGTAAGTTCACAGAATGATATATGGGACACCAAAAGAGCAACCTACATATTATTATTACTTTAAAAAATAATAATAAAACCTGTGAATGAGTCCTAAAAGGTAATGACCAGCTGCACCATTCGGAATCTGCAGAAAGAAGATAAATAACAACAACAAGCAATTCATCATCACCTGAAAGTCAACTGAGCAAGTATACACTTGCTAAATAAATAAATAAACTTGCCTCTGCACCAGGCTCATTAGGAGGGCATAATGCTGCTTCAGCTTCATTAAGAAGATCCATCTGAAAGCATGATAGTGCAAACAAGTAGCGCGATTGAGCCATTTCTGTTCCTTCATATACAATAAATGGAGAGAGAGAGAGAGATGAGTGGATTAGAAAACTTTCAATAAATTAATCACTATAAAGAAAGTAGCAAAATCTTAATCACAGATTGGTTCAACAATGGTAGAAACATTTTAAGTACTTTGGCAAATACCCTTTAAAATATGGTATGCAGCATAAGATTGATTACTGTGCAAGTAACAGCCAGCCAATAATTGCAAATTCATCTGCATACAAGAAAAATTAAAGTGTAAAGGAGTTAAGTAAAAATAAGAGGAATGACAGAAAACATCTAAGAACCATGATAATAAATTTAAACTATAATAATTATATCCTTACCATCATTCAACAAAGCAAAAACTTGGGCAAGCGATGTGTGCTGTAATGAACATAAATTGATCCCCCCCCCCCCCCCAAAAAAAAAAAAAAGAAAAGAACGAAAAACTAAAAACCACTTTCCTTTGCTATTTTCAGAAAATTGCCAGAAGGAGTTCCTAGTAGAAGCCAAGGAAGTGGCAGAGCGTATAAAGTAAACCAATTCCATGAACCATTTCCACTAGTGGGATTTCCTTTTTACGGCAGCGGGTAAGTAAGTTGATTACCAGTTTACCCACAACTTCAACCAGGGAGGATACAAAAACAAGAAGCAAAATGTTAGCACCTTTCTTGAACTCTATGCCGCATTTGCATAACCACCCCCCCCCCCCCCCCCCCGGCACCCCCAATATAAACCTGCAAAATTCTCATCACACCAACTAAAGAAAAAATAGTATAGAATGAACTAAACTAAGATTACTTTTTAAAAAAAAATGAAGTGTCAATCTTGATACTTGAACCTAATGCCTCAGTTGGATGGTTGAAACACAGATTTAAGGGGAAAAAAAAGAAAGTGGAGATACATAATGCCACGAGATTTGAAAGAAATAATATTTCTTTTTAGTTTTAGCAAAGAGGCGAGGAAGTACAGAGCAAGTGAACAGTTTAAAAACAAAACAGAAAAAAGTACCTCAGAAGGGAACTCAGCGCATAGACGTTCGCACATGAAAATGGCATTCCGGTACATGTAATGGCGAAGGCTGTTTTGTACACATTCTACCAGTATTGATTCCATAGCTGCGTCGATTCTCAGAGAGAAGAGGGGGTGTGGAGCCAGGAGGGGATTGCTTTCTTTCTAAATTTGGGGGTGGAGCCAGGTTCAAATCGAGGCGGCACGTCACGGGGCACCTGAAAGGGATGGGGGATTTAACAACAGGGTGGTAAGAGTATAAACGTCGTCGTTTTACCCCAACGTTTGGGCCCAATCCAAGTTTGTGAGGAGCGATGGTCAAAGGTGGTCCAAAGATCCAAACAATTGTTCTCTCTCTTTACCCGTGGCAGACAGCCTGAGTTGGGTTTTGATCATCAATCGTAAACATGGGGGCCAACGCTGCCTCTCCTTGAATTAAAGGATTTTGGTTTTTTTTCTTTTCTTTTCAATGGGGGCAATTAGAGGGCTTTGGCTTTTGCAGCTTCTACAAAAATCATCTTGGTCGATGGCTTCATTCATTCCTTCCATCTTTTGGAGAAGGACGACTATTCGACCATGTAATTGGGTATTCACAGAATACAGATTCCTTTTTTTCAAGATTATCTCACTCTCTCTTTATCGTAAAATAATTATTAGACATTTTCAAAGTAGGAACACATTGTACTCTCATCGATATGTGCTCTTTTTAAGAGCAATTAGATATTGAGTTGAGTTAAGATGAGATTATATGAAAGTTAAAAATAAAATAAAATATTATTTTTTTAATATTATTTTTTTAATATTATTTTTATTTTGATATTTAAAAAAATTGAATTATTTATAATATTTTGTTTGATAGTTTGAGAAAATTATAATAATGAGATATCAACTTATGATCCAAACAGGGCCTTAATTCTTTGTTTTATCTTTCATTGAAACTTGACTTTATATTATTTTATTTATAGTACTCATTGGATACAACTTTTAGAGATTAAATTCTCAATTTCCATGACAACTTATAAAAAGAAAATAATAATTACATTTGAGGAAAAATCACACTTTACCCCTTTTAACATCATTTGAAGTTAAATGGATTAAAAAAAAAAATGTGAATGGACCATAAAGAAGTGATACCCTCCAATGTTTTTGCTTTTTCTTGGTTTGAAGAGAATACTTAAATTTTCCAACTTTTTCTCTGGGCTATAGTAAAAAGTACGGACTTTAGCTGCTCTCGAAATTTCCACCTCCTGAGATCGGAAAGAAAGAAGGAAAGGTATTGAAGGCTGATCATTTTTTATCAAATGGAAATGACAAAACCTTTAATCGAATGGTCATTCGTCCTCACTGTATCGAAATGCTTTTAGTTTTCTTCCAACATCGATTCCTTATCTCTGGTTTGAATCTAATAAATATTTCATCTTATATCCTCTAATTATTATAATTTATTTAAATTTTCATACAAAATATAATAAACAGTTTAATTTTTTTAATTTTTAAAATAATAATAATATTAAAAAATAATATTTTAATAATATTTTATTTATTTTTTATTTTTTATTTTAAATTATTTTATCTCAACTCATTATTCAAATCCATTCACCAATGCATGTATCTATAAACTACCCCCATAATCCCAGCTTCTTTATCCTCATAATTGCTTTGGTTTTCTCCTGCACGTGGTTTTCAAACTCTTTTTATATGTTTTCAAACACTTTACCATCCAAATCTTGACAATCAATCTTTTGATTCCCCCTTTGACTTACTTTTTTTTTTTTCCTTTGTCGTAAACTATTTTGTTGTTTTTGAAGTATAAATTTTGAGATAATATTATTCTTATTTTTATCACAAATGTTTATTATGACATTAAAAATAAAAATTATTTACACGGACGTCGATTTTAAGAAAAATCGTCTAAATAAAATTTTTTTTTAAAAAAAAAAAATTTACAACTTTATATAATTTCTCTCAATTTAAAACAAAGTTATGAAAATTGTGTATTTGTCTCATGACTCAATCTTTAATAACATGACATCTTCTTATATATTAAAGTTTAATAATTTACCTTATCATAAGATATCCACACAGCCACTTGTTTTCTTTTGCACTATTCTCTGTATCTCTCATTTTTGTCCTTACTTATTACAGTGTCTGTGGGAGTGAATTATGAAAATATAAATTACCTTGTCTTGAAATGATTTTAAAGTAAGCAAGTTTATTTTTTTATTTTTTTTATTTTTGGGTGAGGGGTAGGATAACCTAAATCTTTTGTGGACCCTTGACACGAATCGTTGTGGATTTTAGTTGGACACGAATGGGGCAGGGAATCTTGTGGGCAAAGCAAGTGGGGAGTGCCTGTCTTGTATTTGTAACAACATAGTCGACATAGACACACTTGTTATTATCCGCGTACGTATTGGAGAATAATTACTATTCATGCGACATAGAGACGTCGAAAGTCTCGCAGAAATAGTCATTCCTTGTAATTAGGTTAGTTGTTGGAAATTTTGATTAATAATATAAGGAAAATTTTAGGTTTCTCTCTCTGTCTTGTCTCATCTATTTCATCATTTGTATATTTTTGTTTTTTTAATATCTAAGAAATTGATTATTAATAAATTATATATTTTATTTTTAAATATTTAAAGATGTCTACAAAATATTTGATTAAAAAAAATACAATTACACTAAAAAGCACGCATAACGGTACATGCTGAACAGTAAAGTAACATGAGATGGTAGATGATGGGGTTCTTAAGAACTAAAGTTTCATATTTTGAAAATTATCTACTATTTTTGAATTTAGTGACGATCATTTAAAGATTCCGACATTTAGGCCTAATTTAGATAGTAAAATCATTTCAATTCATTTCATATAATATAATTATTACAACTTTTTTCAAACTTTTATATAAAATAAAATAAACTATTTATTTTTTTCAAATTCGAAAATAAAATAATAGTATACTAATATTTTATTCAACTTTCATCTCATATCATATCATCTCAACTCACTATCAAAACCAAGTCCTATAATTCTAGCATATTTATGGATCAATTCTTGAATTTCCCAAATTCATTAATGTATGTCACTAATTCATATATCATACTTTCATGTTCTTTATCCTCTCGTACTTATAAAAATGTGTTTTAAGGATCCTTGTAAGACACGTGAAATTTGAGATGAATAATATTGAAATCCCGAATGGCTAGTTTTCTATATTACAATATTTCTATTATGTTGCTATTTCTCTTTAATTTTACAACACAATATATATATATATTCACATAATTATAAATAAAATCAGTGACTTAATTAGATTTTTTTATTTTCTTTACAAGCTTAGAAATATGGGCAACCTAAGATGGGATTCATAACCCTAATCCGTCTGTTGATTACTGTCTCTCTTAATTTACTACACAATGCTATGTTGTTTGTTGTCTACACTATTTTATCTTATCTACTAATGCTGGTCCGTTGCGTTTTTCCACTTGCAGCTCAGCTGGAGCAAGTAACCGAAACCGTGCTAGATGCATGTATGTGTCCTTTCAAGAAAGTATCGGGTCAACGGTCCCGGCTGGAAAGCCAATAATATTTTGCTTCATTGACTTTATACAATCAATACTTACATGGGTTTCAACCGCAGCAGTTTGGCTTAGCAAATAAAAAAAATAAAATTACAGCATTTTGACCACTCTTCGTGTCTCCCAAAATAATAAATCAACAGCTAGAGCTAGCTGTTTGGTTGCAGTGTTTTGAGCTTAAGCTTGGCCCAAGCATTAACAAACAACGACGAACTCATCTTCATGATGATGTAAATAGCTGACTGCCTAAAGTAAATATAGCACCTTCACCCATGACTGTGGTCATTGCCATCTCTTTCTCTTGTATCCTTTCGAGCTCCACCACAGCCATTTCCATCTTTGGTCTCCTTTTTCCTGGAAAACTCACGCATTGTAGTGTCAGCCTGATCAAATCCCTCATTCCCTCGGCGGTGAAACTTCCCACCAGTCTTCGGTCCACAAAATCATTTAGACTCAACCTTGATTCGACCTTCACAAGTTTAAAAAAGAAGAGATATTCAAAAACAAAGCAATGTAGGCCAGTCTTAAAAAATAGAGGAAAGAGTTCCTTTAAAGAATTAAAAAAAATGAAGAGCATTATACCTACCCAACGGAAAAAACTTTCATTAGATCCCAAGGAGTCAATATGCAGAGCCTCCTGTCCAGTCACAAGCTCCAAGAGAAATATCCCAAAGCTGTACACATCGCTCATTTCAGAGATCGTCCCTGATGCTTCTGCCCTAAACATTGGCATACATGATAATGTGCATAGGTGAAAGTCATTTTATTTAACACCAAAATGTAAATGCAATCAGAGGAAATTAAGTTTACTCTGGATCTCGGAAAACATTGACACTGGATGTTTGAGATGGACCTGCTTCTTCTATCTTTTCAAGCAGTCTTGAGAGCCCTGCATCTGAAACCTTTGCAATGAAGTTCTCATCTACCAAGACATTTGCTGTTTTGAAGTTCTTATGCACCAAAGGAGGTCTTAGGCCATGAAGATGGCATAAACCTGCACTAGTTAAAACAATCAATTCTAAATTCAACTCTCTATCGATTCTTGTCAGTTCAAGAACAGCATCATTAGAATTTTTGTTGGATCTACCTTTAGCTGCGCCAATTGCTATAGCTAGCCGTTGCTTGAACTCCAATTTGGTTGATGAATCTACTCCGGTAGCTGCCAGAGATGAGAATCAGAAATGGCACGTATCCTTTCATGATCATCCCAAATTAATGCCATGAAATGGGTCATACCATATAGGTGATTGATCATACTTCCATTGGGCAAATATTCAAAAACTAGCATCTGAGATCCATTTTCCTGGCAGTAACCAAGAAGAGAAACTAGATTGCGATGTCGAATCTCTGACAGATACCTAACCTGTTTGCCATACAAACCATTGCTTTGTATACTTATTTGAAATATACAGTTAGTATGCCTACGATGGTCATTTTTAACATGGTTTACTGAGAAACCATATTGGCATAGAAAGGACGAGCCATGAAATGTCCAAACCCCCCCCCCCCCCCCAAAAAAAAAACATCTCCATTTTAGGCGTATAATACTCCCTGCTTTGTTAAAGCAAAGGAAAGAAAGTGTGGAAATGTTCAACTTCAGAAAACATTAATGAGTACTAACAGATATTGTGTTCAGTCATTAGTGGTCTCACAAAGGGGGTGCAGGGAGACAAAAAAAAGAGCTAGGACATAGACATCAATCGAATATGTTGGAAGAAACCTAGTAATACCTCTGCAACAAAATCATGTTGAGGAGGAGCTGGACGCCTTTTGATGGCCACAACAGTCCCATCGCTGAGAAAACCCTTGTAAACTGGTCCAAAACGTCCATAGCCAATGAGATTGCTTTCACTGAAATGCTTGGTAGCTTGCTTTAATTCTATCATTGTGAACTGTTTGGCTCCCTGTGCCTCAGACGGGGCTGCCGCCGAACTCGATCCACCTCTATTCCATTCCGCTGTGATGTCGAGATGAATAGAGAGTGAAATGAAGTAGCTATCTCAAATCTAGTGTTAGTGGCAATGAAACCTTACCTAGTGCAGATGGATCTGAAGAACCTGTCTCTGAATTCTTGTTTGAAAAGCTCTTACATTGTGATTTGCAGAACCACGCAAGTGCAATGACTATTGCCAAGAATGCAAGCGCCCCTGCAGCACCCCCAACTATGGCTGCATTCGACTTTGACATGTCACAAAGCCTTTGTGTCTCCCCCAAAAAAACTTGAACATGGAATCTGTGATGCAAAGAGAGCCCAAGAGTAATCAAAAAATTTAAACAACCTGATGTTTGTTGAAAGCAAAACAAAAGCAAATTAGACCCAGGATGGATTTACTCCACGGAAACCTTGTAGAAAGAATTTAAGAGTGAAGCTTTTATACCAGCAATGGAAATTTTAGATCCCTTCCTCCTCGTTTACAATGGCTTTTGAGCACTTCCGGTGCCGACAAGTGCCCAGAAATGTTAACTTGATGATCTGAGGCATCCACCTGGGAAATAGGTATTTGGTAAGGATCAATGCTGCTAAAAATGTCAAGTAGGGTTCAGAAGACAACTCATTTGCTTGTCAAAGTACCCCACTTCCCTTTTCCAGCATTCACCACCTCATCAAAATGACACTAGAGAGGCCTATGACTGAACAACATGCTGTCCTTTCAAAACAAACCCTTCTTTTAGCTGGGTTCTGGTTTTACCCCGGTGTGGTGGGAGGGATGTTTTGGGAACTAGTAGAAAATATCAAGGAGAAGTTATTACCATATCCGTTACTGCTGGTAGAATTCATGCTGGTTTTTACACTGGACATTGCTTAATTTCCCCGAAAGAAAGCTTCATTTGATCCTCTTAAAAGATTTGGTACATATGTTAGGTAGAACAGAGAGTCATTTGATTTACAAACAATCAAGCAAAAGAGATGATAACCTCTGAACACACCCGTAGATTTGTTTGGACATATATAAAGAGATCATTCAGCTGAGTAGCACCTGTACGAAATCAATGAATCACCATGTGAGCTGTTATTACCAACTGTAATCTTATTTATTTTCAAATTACTATGTGAATGTGAGCAGGGATAAAAGTGACTTTAAATGAGCAGGCACCGGAAGACATAATTATTGACTAGGATCAAAAGAAAAGGTAGTTATCAGCCTATCGATTCCAATTCTCTTCCCTGAATTCACTCTGGCTTCCTTTTTTGCCTCTTTTTTGTCATCTGATCTGGAAAGAAGGAAGGGGGTTCCTATTATTGTATAAAGAGATTCGACTCTTCCTCAGATGGGGTCACGGACAGCTGAGCTTAAGGTGCTCGGTTCGGTTTCCATGGCCAGATATTTCTTCGCTGAATGGGAATCCGAATTTTGCTTCCCTTTTGCCTGTTTTTGTATATATTTATATTTGGCGTAACAAGTTGAGCTGTGGACAGGGGCCAGTGAAGGTTTTTGGGCTGGAAACTCTCTCTCTCTCTCTCTCTCTCTCTCTCATTCATTTATTTTTGTTTGTTTCCTTGAATTTGTTATGGTATTTGGTTAGGCTGTAAAGCGGAAGGAGATTGGTGGGAGTGAGATTGTCATTTTATGCAGGTCTGTAAGCTGGGTACAAGCGGCCCGTGTCAGAGCTGAGAGTGAGAGAGAGAGAGAGAGAGACAGATAGAGCGAGAGGTTCTATTGGGAGAGAGAGTTAGATTTTTCCACAGTATAATGTTTGGATCTGTTGTCTCGGAGTGTGGCAGCAAAAACGGGGATGTTTGTGCATGGCCAGACTACAAAAAGATTAGTTCCTCCTGATCAACTCCATGTTCTCTTTCAGGGTAGGACCTCTGCTTTCTTTTATTTCTTCCCTCCCCCCGCTCCCCCCCTCTCTTCTCTCTCTCTCCCCTCCTCTCTCTCTCTCTCTTTCACAATAGAAAATTACCATGCAACTACTACAATCGTTAAGAAATTTATGGCTTCCCATACCTTAACTTGTAGCCTTTTAATTTCCAGTGCTGCTACTTGGTAGACTCTGGCTCGTTTGTAGAGTAACAATTCTTTTCTTTTGGGTCAAAAATCATCCTAGTCGGGACAGTGGTATCTTAGGTCGAAGATCTTGCGTATGGGAAGGGGGAGGGGACCATTTATGTGTGGGGGTTTCGTTTTTTGTCTTTTTTGGCCAGAACTTAACTGGGGTTGATTCTCTGTTTGTTGTTAACCCTTGTATAATATTAGACTAACCATGCTCTTCAACTTTAAGATTGTTGGATGTCTTTCTTATGTTGTGGAGACCTGCTATTGAAAGATTCACTTCCTGCATTATTCCATTCCCAAATCCCACGGTCTAAAGATACTTTTGTGCTGGATCATTGTTAACTATATAAATTTCTCTATTGGTGCGTTAATTTATTAATGCTCCAATGATTGGGAAGTGGACCTCTTCTCATCGTTTTTTTTTTTTTTATCGGTTGTATTCAACTTAGGTGGGAAGCAATAATGAAGATAGATCGGTATGGGGCTCACTTAAGAAAGGAGTCTATATTGTGAAGTGTTCTACAAGGTCATATCATGCTTAGGAATAACATGAAAACAATGGATCACCGCCCTCTGATCCAATATTGCAAGGTTGCTACTGCTTTATGGAGCACGCTAGCGAGCTCGAGCCACCATTGTGTGGCCAGGTTCGACCACCATTAGGCCGGCCAAATCCGACCATCCCAGCGGCGGCCAAAGCAAGGGCCATAGGTAAGGTGATAGTCAAGTCAAGTCTTGTGTTAGGCAGGAAGGTGAATATTTTTTCCTCCTCTTTTTTTTTTTTTTTTTTTTTTTCAAAGGGCAGTTTTATAGACTGTATGAACTCTACTGATGTGATTGGCCAAAACAGTTATTTGATGTTAAAAAAATGACGCAATCAATCATATTAATAGAGTATACAAAAAATATATAAAAGTAACTGCACATATAATTTTTTAACTTTACGAGGTTTCTCACCAAACATTAAAAAAAAAAAAAGAGTGCTGAACTTATAGATCACATTACTCAACTAAAATTTTGAAGGAAAATATTATTTGTACTTATCATTTTTATTTATATAACAATATGTGCTGACGTGTCAGCTTTTGATACGTTAAAAATTATAAAATTTGAATACAAAAAATAAAACTGATAAAATAAATCTTATACGTAAAATTATAAATAGGTACAACACTTCTCAATATTGAAAACCCAAATTATACTATTTTAAAGGTTTTATTTATTGTATAATGTTTTAAGGTACGCTAATTTAATTATATAAATCATTTGTCATATAATAAGTTTATTCTTTTTGCACATTGAATTTGGGACTAGTCATATTTTAGGAAAATTTTATTATCAATTCAGCGTAGCACGCTTAATAAAGAACTTATATGACATAATTTAATTTAAAATATGAATTTTGAAATTTAAATTTACAAATAAAATCATACTATTTAAGTTATTGGAACCATATACTCTACACACCGACTTAATAATATAAGAACTCTAAGTCAAGAAAAATGTTATAATTTATAAAAAAACTTATTTATCAATATGTTAATTATTGATATGTTAAAAATCACAAAATTTAAATTTCAAAATTTAGATTTCAAAATGAAAATTTATAAAATGAGTCTTATATATAAAAATGTAAATATATATAATATTACTCATATAAAATATACGGAAATGAATAGTGAATACTTACATATTGCATCACCTATGATGCAACATTGGCGTCACCCAACTTGAAAAGGACAAAAAAAAAAAAAAAACATTGGTGTCACCCTATTCGCCAATGCTACGGTCAAGCTTTATGGTTGCAGAGCCCATAACCGTTGAAAAAACTACTTGGTATTCCAAATCCCGCTTGTTAAAGCGTAAAGCCGACTACCGAAATCGCTGGGAACTGACTTTTTCCCTCTTTTCTTTTGTGCCAGCGGATAAATGATAATTCATTTGGGAATGAATATCAAACTTATTTGTCAGTGACAGACAGGATATTGTTTTCCCTGCAACAACCCATAGTTTTCCACACCTCTCTCCTCTTTGTTTCGTAGAGTGACTTGGACTGGTTTTAGTATTCTCCTACACTGTTTGCACCTGATATAGTAAATTGAATAATTCTTTCCATTATTTTTATATTATATACATATTTTTATTTTTATATATTATTTTTTTCTTAATAAATATGTGATATAAAAATGATAAGTAGAAGATTTCAATTAATTATTTTTATTTAATTTTTTAAAAAATTAAAATATAAATATAGATATACAAATCTTATGCAAATCTTTTAAAACAAATAAAAATTATTACAAAATGAAAAATATAGTTACAAGTATAATTGTGCACTAATTTAATGTGATTGGTCAAAAAATATATTTTATTAAAAACAGTATTAATTTAAATTTTAAGTATGAAGAAATCAATATTAAAATAAAGATTAGTACGTGACTTTATTTATATGTAATAAAATTATTATAAAAAAGTAATTATTTTGGCGTATAGAAACATATATTCCCTAAATTAATAAAATTTATTTTTCTTTTGACATGGTTATTAGTTACCTTTTAACTGCTAAAATTATTGTTGGTACGTCGTATCATATCATTGAGATGCTCCCAACTGAGACTACCAACAACAATAAGTTGAAAAAAATAGATCAATTAATCATATAGTGGGAAGACTTTTTAAATTTATTTACCTAGTATGCGGTTGTTTTTCGAGGATTTTCGTTTTTTAGTTTTTAGATCCGTTTGAACTGACATCATTTGGCGGGGGGCCCCACACATTACGTAACCAAGAAAGACAGGCGGTCCACTTGAGAAAGCCATCCTCTTTGGCGACTTTTGGACGAGTAGTATGCACGATTAGACCTCACTACAACATAAGAAGCACTAAACTCGGAAATTATGTGGTGGATTTCCTTTGTATTCATCTCAAACTATGATTAAAATAGGATTTTGTTTCTTAGAGTCTCTAATAAAAATTCTTTCAATTAATAGCAAGCGTGACCCTGACATTATGGTTTTTTTTTTTGGGTCGATCAGAAACATTGTCTATTCCCAAATTAATTAAATGTAGTGTTAGCTAAAGTATTGTGTTATTTACAAGTCAGACAAGATCAATTATATTTATATAAAAAACCCAAAATATAAAATATATTTTTATAAGGGTATCCAAAGATTAATGATGACGACATTTTACCTCCCTCGGTAAGTGATAATGCAATGCCGTTTCTTTAGTATTATATTAAGGGCGGTTGGGAATTTAGATTTAATTAGTTGAGTTTGATCTAATTTTAAGTTTAATATTTAAATATTTAAATTTTAAACTATTAAATTTATATCAACTCAAAATCTCTTTACATATGGGATCTACACATTTTTTTAACTCAATAATTTTTTATACGTGAAATTTACAACATTTTTTAACTTTTTATAAATATATATAAACACATCTAAATTTATTTTAGATGAATTATATAAAACTTATTCAATCATCTCAACTCACCTAAGATTATGTTTAGGTAACAGGGTAATCTCATATACTTTGTAAATAATAATAAAAAATATTAAATAATAATAAATAGTGATACAAAATAATAAAAAATAGATAAAAGATAATTATAAAATAATAAATAATAAAAAAATAAAATACTTCACCTCCCAAACCAAAGCTGTGAAATTTGTTTCGATATTTCCATTGCATACACGTAATTGGATTGGGCATGATCGTATTCTCTAACCCAAATCAGTACGTTCTCTCAACTTGATACTACTTTCTTCGGTCCAGATATCAAGACCGGGTGCACACGATGTCGTGTCAAGAACTTTACAAACTGTTATCACAACAAACGGGGACGGCGAAATTTTAGATGCAATAGAAGTATGGGGAGGTCTGAGTAATTTCCTAATTTCATACCTCGATTTTAAATCAGAGAAGATTTCTAATCCTCTGCACGAAGAACTCTTGTACTTTGCGTGGAAGCTCACAGATCGGACGGCTACCAGAACCGGAGGGAGGAAGGGAGGGGGAAGAGGTTGTTTCACTGCCTATAATGCCTCCTGGTTGTAGCGTTTTTCTAGTTTTACTACTTAAAGTGAACGCCGAGCTCGTTCGAGTCGATTCGGAGACTCAGCGGGGATGGCTCGGCCATGTACGGTGGGTCCGGTGATGGTGAGAGCCATGAGGCCGTGCGGAGGAAGATCCCGCCGGCTTCATCGATGCCTTGGTCCGAAACCTCCGCCGGTTCATTGGTTCCGGCGCCGGACTTAGATCCTAAGCCTTGATGGGTCCGTATTCTGTCTCTATCTCACATTTTATCCTTTTTTTGTTTTGTTTTTTGTTTTTTTAAATTTAGAAATTAGTTTTTTAAGATCATGTTTCTTTTAGGTATGCGAACTTTATGCAGAAACATCTTTTTGTGTGAATGTGCGTGTATGGTGCTGAAGTGCTTTTGGAGCAGGTGACTGCTATGTGTATTTTATCAGAATTCTTTGTTTGCTATATTTTTTTAATGGGGATTTAGAGTATTTTCTTTCGGGACCTAAATGGTGTGGGACATGAATAATTTTAAGGTAATAAGATGTGTTTAATTAGCATTTGAATGCAACCTCTGTTAGACTGTTTGGTTCTGAAGAAGATGGGGAAATATCTTGATTATATGGTTATTTGTCAATTGGGATTTGAGGAGATGGACACCTGCGTTCAACTGAGGCTAATGCAACCTCTTGGCTTAGGTAAATTGAGTTTTTCAACTTGAAGAAAAAAAAGCTCTATGAGAAGAAAAGAAAAATGGTTGCACTATTCTTTTTATGGAGTGTTTGGATTGAGAAAGACGGGAAAGTTATGAAATTAAGAATTTTCAAGTGTAGATGAACATTTATTCTGTCTTGGTGAAGTCTCTCTTAGAATTCTGCTAGAATAGCCCACCATAATATGTGATTATCGGATGGTTGTCAATTTTCTAAATTCCTTCCTTGATATATAGAGGTTTTACCTTGAAAGTTTTTCGCTTTTAACATAAAGGCCTTATAGTTCCCTTATTAATGTATGCACGGCAGGTTATTGTTATCTATAGAATACCCCTAATATGCTGATTCATCAGTTTCTGGCATATGCATTCGTGCGTAGTATGAAAATGCAGACTCCATATTCATTTCTTGATGTCAAAATATGCATTTCCTTTTGTGTCCGACTATTTAACTTGGTATTTATTTTGTAAAGCTTGACACAAAGAGAAACTTGCTCGATATGTTTAAAGAGAAGCAACAAGAAGTGATGAAGCTAATACTATCGAGTTTCTACAAGAAGGCATGTGTTGTACTTGTAGCTTGGACTTGATTATAAAATACTACGTATAAAGATAGGATGGGGACAATATACTGGAGTTACTTTCTTGTCTTATTTCTTGGTGCATATGTTCATGGAAAATGCTTAGTTCACCAACAAAGTGTACTGATGAAGTACACTGATTAGTGTTTTTTTTCTTAAAAGCATTTGTGTGTGTTTATTTTTTAGTATTTAAAAAAAACAAACAACACTTATCGGTACCCCTTTCGGTACCAATCCTCGATGCATGTAGCACCGTCCTATGTTCGTTAACAGAGACAAATTTCTTTAGTAATAATAACAGCAGTAAAAGTTTTGCTTCTAAAAAAAAAAACCCGAAAACAGCTGTGAAAAAGTTTGTGTTTTTTGCAGTTACAAATATGCAACCTTATTTGGTATGTGCTGGCTGTTGCATATTTTACATACACAAAATCCACTGAGAACTTAGGCTTGGAACTTTTTATGCTCTGTTGTTTGGATAATTTCTTTTCTTTATTCCCCTTTATCGCACACCCATTTTCTTTCTTTTATTTCTTATGCTGATATATGTTGTTTCCTCTGGGTTCAGAAACCCGAAGAAGGATCCATCAGTCACAGGGTCCAGAGGCTGGAAAAATATAGATTTTTTATTTTTAAAAATATTTTTTTTTATAAGTGGCAAAATATACTTTTTAAAGGTATCATCCTCATCTTCCTGCCTGGTCTTCTGATTGTTGTTAGGTTTTACTACCTAAGTATTGGTAATTTGTTTTCTGGTGAGAATATCGCCTCTAATTTTTTCAGAAGCAATCAGATCTGTTGCTCAATGCTCACAATCCAGATACAAATTCATACCAGAAAAGTCTGTTGAAAAGTTCTCATCCTAAACCCAATACAGTGCACCAAAACAAAGCCAAAGATGGGTTACTGGATTTTTTATGCTATGCCCCTGAAGAAAGCCACTTTGTACTAAGAAAACACGCATCATCTGTTTATTTTGCCAAAAGCTGAACACACTTGTATGATTAAAATAAAATCTGGATGAACAACGAAAATGAAGTCATCCAGTTTTTCTTTGTTTTCCAAACAAGTTTATTGTAATGTTTGGCCTATTTAGGCTTATAATTATTGGATTTTTTTACTCGCACAAATAAAAATAATAATTAAGTATTATGGATGATTCACAACTTCTGATGATATGAAATTTAAAATTGAAATTTGTCATCTTTTTTTCTCCACTTCACCTTTTCTATGCAGTGTTGATGATTTACACATTTTTCTTTGCATTTGATTTTGGATCCACATATTCATTCCTTACAACTGATATGCTTTGGATGGTATTTGATGAACATGTTCTCCGTGGGAAAAGTGGTGGAGGAAATGCTAGGGAGATGGATTTTGAAAGCTTTCTGGACTTTGTACTGGCCCTAGAAAACAAAGACACCCCAGAAGGGTTAACTTACTTGTTTCGGTGTCTTGATCTTCATGGAAGGGGTTACCTTACCGCAGCTGACATGCACTCACTTTTGTTGTTGATTATAATATGGCTCCCTAATTTGTCTCGGGTGCTTTTCTTGGTGGTTGTGTTAACTCATGTGTGTGTAATGTGTATGTGTGTCCATCTTTTTCCTCAATCTTCTTTGCAACCAAGCAAAGCCAAATATGGAAGAAAAGAAGGGAAACATCCAAAAGCTGAGATGTTTTCTGATACGACCTTCCTACAGTAAACCTCTGTAGTTTCCTGCTTGTAGTACTAGAGCAAGTTCTGCAAGTCTCAAATTACCAGAGACACGAATCCAGGAACCATTTAAAATTCTGGTTTAGCTATTAAAATCCTTTATTAATAATTAGTATCCTTGGCTGGTGGCATGTGAGTATCATTTTGACTTTTCCTTCCATACCTTCATATAAATTGAATCAGGGATGTACACCAGAAATGGATCGATGGTGGGGACTATGAATTTAATATCGAGGATGTAAGAATGGAATTTGGGATATGGTCAAGACAGCTGACTCGCTAATGATTACACTGGTCGATTGATTTAATTGCAATTCAGGGTGGGACTGTAGCTATCATGCTTATAGGTGGATGTCCGATGTTTCTGCGCCCATGACAACACACAAAATCTTCTCCGAGAAGAGGAAGAGCCAGAAGAAGAATGACAGATGCAAACTGCCCCTGTTCTAACACAAAATTTGTGTCTAAAAACGATTATAGATTTTATGATTTCTTGTTATTAGCACTAGGGTTGCAACCTGGCCTGGCACAACCGGTTTTGTACCCGGCCGACCTGAACGTCCTCACTTAAGGTGTCAAACTGAATCGACTGGACCTGAATAAAATAGAATAAGGTTGAACCTGTAGACCTGACTTTTACAAAAATAATAAAAAAAGGTTTAAAATTTTTGCACATCGATTTATCTTAGATATGATGATAAATGACAATATCAATCTCAATCTCAAGAAAAAACCCAAAAAATAAAATATTTGAAAAGAGCAAAACTTTGCATAAGTCATTTGGATGTAGTCGTCTGTAGTAACTTGATGCAGTCGTCGAGTCGTTGATGGCTTTGCTGTGATGAAATCTCAGATAGCAGCATTTCAGCCGTCTCTCCTTACACTACCGATAAGAGGAAGATAAGAGGAAAAAAGAAAGAAAGAAACTTATCAGGAAACAAACATGCAAAGAGAGAGAGAGAGAGAGAGAGAGGATAAATACGGGAACTTAGAAACTTTCTAGAGCTGCATCTCACCATCCTCATAATTCCCTATCCCGTACGATGTTATCAACAACCCATTTTAGCCATCTTCGATCACATTCCATCTTCGTTCTCAACTAGTGCTTGAGGAGAATGGTGAAAATATAGAGGCCAGGAAAGAAGTAGCGGCGGGCATTAGTTTAATTATAGGCTTAATTTAGTTATAGCCTGTAGCTTGAGGAGAATGGTGAAAATATTGAGGCAAGGGTTCTCCATTCATGGGACTTGGGAGTTGGGCGGCTTGGATTTGATAAATTATTTGTAGAAATAATCTACTCAACCTCCGGTCTGCGGATCGCACTCCACACGCCTGACGTGGCAAACCCGATTCGTCGCCCACATCACGGTTCATCTCCCACACCCGTCCCGAGCTACCCTCGGTCCCTCAGAGTCTCAGACTCTTCTCTCTCTCCCCGATGCTCTTCTATCTTCTCCATCACCCCTCACCCCGCTCTTCTTTCTTCTCCATCACCCCTCACCCCGCTCTTCTCTCTTCTCCATCACCCCTCACCCCGATGCTCTCACCCAGCCTCACCCCTCGTTGTAGCATCCCTCAGCCATATCCCAGACCCTTCAGTCCCGAACCCTAGAAGAATTCGTGCTCAACAAAGACCCATCTCCGTCATCCCTTCAGTCTTGATCTAATCTCACCTCATTTCAGTGCCCTCTCTCTCTCTCTCTCTCTCTCTCTCTCTCTCTCTCTTAACACACATTTAAGGATCCCCTTGCTAACCCTCGATCCATCTCTCTCACTCTCAAACTCCGTTGCAAACTCCAGACGTTGCAGAGAAACCCAGATCTGCTACCTCACATCGATCTCACGGTAACACATGTTGGGCATTTTTCCTTTTGAAATTACACTGATTTCGGTAAGGTTTTTTTGGTGGACTTGGGGTGGCACTACCTGCGTGTTCTACGGTTAGTCTAACTGGTGCCTCTGTATGTCCCTTGTCGTGGCTATTGGCACTAAAAAGGGTTAAGGACTATCAATAGGATTGCTCTGTTTCGGAGAGCTAAAACAGGGGCCTTTCAGTGATGGCCAACGGCGGATCTACGTGGTTTACAGCTGGGTTACGGCGGTGGCACCACGGGTGGTTGAGGAGAAGGTTGGAGGTGAGGTGTGGGAATGTGGTCATGCACGGGGCTATCCGTGGTGAAGGCTCACAGTTGATCTGTCATGGCTTCCATGAACGCGTGTTTGGTGGTTGCCATGGCCTTAGGTACGGGAAGGCTGGGCTGCAACTATGTGGTTTTTCGTGGGATGGGGTGGTGCCGTGGGAGGATGCAATGGCTCATTGTGGTGCTAACCACGGTGGTTTCACGATGGCTAAGTAGAAGCGTTATGTGAGATGGAGGCTAGCAATTTATGTGGGGGAAACGGAAACACGATGGTTGCAGCTCTTTCATGGGACTGGGCAATGGAACACCTTCAATGACGGTGGTGTAGAGATGATGACCAAGAGAGACTTGGCCTTGGGGCGGAAGCAAGAAGTCTTGGGTAGTTTCTCTATGTAGGAGAAAACGGCGTTGTTGGCTTTTTGCCATGTGGAACGTGATGCCGCGGTGGGGGCGCAGGACGGTTGTGTATAGCGTTTCTCGAGGAGGGGGGGGAGAGAACAACGCGGGACAACGTACCGGGGGGGGGGGAATTGAAATCAGTCTAAAAGAACCCACGGTTTATGTTTAAACAAAAAAAAAAAGAAAAGAAAGCCACGTAGGCTGGAGTGCGGAGGTTGGAGTGAACAGTGGGTGGTTGTGTAGAATAACTCATTATTTGTATTCGGACATGTTGACACTAACATAAACAACTCGTAACTAGTCAGGTTGGAACCGATTAGATAACGAGCCGGTAAAAGTCGGGTGGGGTTTGGTCATTTTAAACAGGTCTAATGGGTTTTTGGATCATCTGCACAGCCCAATTTAGCACCACCAGATGTTCAAAAACAGCTTCCTGATTAATTATAATTTTTATGACCAGATAAATTCTAATTTATTATATGACCGGATTGTTGTAATGAATTGATGTGTTCAAATACATGTGTAAATATCTTATTGGTACTCCCAGCAAATTCTATTTAGAAAGGTCTGCTACACCTATAATGGTATAACCAGGGTCCAGCAATTAACCCTTCTTTTTAAATAAAAAAATAAAATAAAATAAAATTATACATCATCTTCTATCAATCCCGTAATTTCAACTATCACTCCTTAAAATCATTAATTTCAACCATCATCTCCAAGCAACCAAAACACTTCAAAAAAATTTAAAAATAAATAAAACAAATAAGTAAAAATTAAAAAATATATATAAAATTAGAATTGTATTTTCTATTTTAGTTATTTTTTAATTTATTGTCTTCTTGAAAATTTAAGGATAAATTTGGGCTTTTTGAGAGAAATGGAGTATCTTAAACTTAATCAATAAATTAGGAGGTGTTTGTCAAAATTAAGAGAATTGCTACATATATAAAAAAATTACATAAAATAAATTTATAAATTGATGTGGTTTCATAAAATCCGTTAAGACTACTTTAAAATAAAATTGACTTTACAATATGATGTATCACTTTAAATTACATCAATTTATGAGTTTATTTTTATAATTTTTTTTAATGACTAAAGTATGTTTTCAAGATTAATAATAATGAGGGTGATTATAAATAAATAATGAGATAGTTAGAATGAATTTAACCAAAATGTAATTTTTATTTGAAGTGACGTCCCGAAATCTGAGGCGTCATAGGAAGGAGACGAGTTAGGTAATGGAGGTTTTAAAAAGAGTAATGTTATATACAGTCATGAAACATATAAATGTTACGTAATCGCTTTGAAAAAAGTATGGTTCACAATTAAAAACTTAACTTTTTTTTTTTTTTTTTTGTTATTTTTTTCAAATACATAGATCCAGTATTAATTATTATTTTTTTTAAAAACTGCACAACCAGAACTGAGGGCTTCTGATTTTCTTTTAAAAATAGAGCGGGGGTTGGGGTTTTCTCAGTGACAGTCACTCCAGGGTCTGTGGCAGCCATTTTCTTCAGGATTCTCCGAGTCTCGAGAGCGCACAGTTTTGAGGTCACGCAAAGTAATGGACGTCCCCAAGGATCAGATCGCTACTCTTATCGAGCACGGCCTCTACAGCTCCGCTCAGATGCTCGTATTCCTCACTTACCTACGATTTTACGCATTATTTTCATCTCTGGATTTCAATTTTTAGTGTGAATGTTTTCTGATTTTCGTTTTTTCTTGGACAGGGCTGTTTTCTTGTTTCTTCACCTGCTGCTAACGCTGAAACCACTCCACATCTCAAGGCTGAGAGCTTGGTTGGCATTTGGAATTCCTTTTCCCCTCAAATTTTGGAATTCTCCCGGGCTTTATCGTGCTCTTCATCGCAGTTTAATTTTCTCTCTACCTTTTCCTGTAGGTGCTTCTCGGTGACGCATTGTTCCGCGAGCGCGAATATCGCAGAGCAATTGTAAGGATACACACCATACAGATTAAACACAATCTACCTAGATACTGTTGAATTTCCAATATATATTATGCATTTTTTAATCATTTAGTTTGCATTCCAATGTTTCTATTATATATTGAACTGCCAATGTTTTATGTACCTTATGTTACTAATTGCTGAATAAGCAGAAATGTTGTCATTTTGTATTGATGGGATGCTTGGGAATGAAATGAGATAAAAATTTGAAAAATTTATAATGATTAGTTTGAAAGTATTTGTATTTGAATGATGTTTGGAAAAGAAATGAGATGGGATGAGATGAGATTTATTTCCAAACATTCCCTAAGACTCTCGATAGCCTAAACAACCATAGCAAGAATCTGGTAGACCATCTATACTTGAGGTTTTGTTCATTGAGATTTCACCTCAGGTTTCAAAGGATCAAAAGTGTAAAGCCCCGGTCCCGGATGGGTTGGAGAGTTACTTCCTATCATTTAACCTCACATCTCACAGTGCGTATATAGACTCAAATTTCTTAATTTCACATACAAGTCAAAGTTTCAAACCAACTACACAATATAATTAATCTAAAAACACCACAAAGTCTAAATATAAATATCAACATCTCACATACCACGTCATCAGAACATTACAAATTTATGGAAAAACATTCTTCAATAACCATACTTAAATAATCTCGCCTAAGCTCCCTAATCTTGATCTTCAACCGAAACATTCAAATCATCTAAAAAATATTGTGAAGATAAGGGGTGAGTTATCTACAACTCAGTAAGCAGACAATATATAATAGTATGTAAACATGAGTATTTACAAAATTCAGAATGCAGAACAAAACATTTATTGACCCGTTTATAGATCGTGTCTTAACGGGGCAACCCGTTTTGACTCAAACCTATTAACATCAAACCTAAACCTACTAATTTCGTGTCGTAATCGTACTGGGTTCACGGGTTGTTTCACATATTGACACCCCTAAGTCAAACCTCAAACATAATCTCTAAATGAGAGAAGTAAAACTTGGCCACAAGACCATTGGTCAACTTGTCCACATTTAAATGGTACCAAAATATAATTTTATTCTTTATGCATTACTTTTTGATTGGTTGCCTCAATTTGTTCATATGAATCATCATCATCGTTTTTGTTTGTTTGGGAAATTTTTAGTTTCATTGAATCTGTTTTCTAACAGCATACATACAAGCAAGCCTTGCAATACTACAAGATTATTCCTAAACAGAGTCAAACAACTTCTAGAAGTTCACTACCATCAAACAGGTCATCTTCTCCAAATTCTTTTAACATCTCAGCAATTAATGAAAATGAGGTAGAGTGATTTTTTTTTTTGCTATGAATTCAGTCTCTTTACAGCTTAGCGGAGATTAATAATTAATGTTAGGCTCTTTTATGGTTAAGGTTTATTTTTTCTTGCATCATTCACCTTTTCTGTCTAATGAACAGGTGAAGTTCAAAATCGCATCTTGTCACTGTGCACTGAGTGAGAACAGAGCTGCCCTTGCTGAGGTCTTGCCTATTGATTCTATCTCTCCCCCCTTCACATGTGCACAAAACACACTTTCTTGACGGTGGCCTCTGTCCACTTAAGCAGAATGTTGAGAAATTTTTTTTGTGAAGTGAGTCCATAATGGACAAGGAAGAACCTGGCAATTTATTGGTTTTGTTTAATTGTTGTTTCTATTCTTTTACTTTATTTTTGGGCTCTTTTGATGTGCAATATCATTATATCACCACTTATATTTTGCAGATGGAGGGAATCCCTGGCAAAGCAAGAAATTTGCAGATGCATCTGTTGATGGGAAAGCTTTATCGAAATTCTAGACATATCCGTCCTGCTATTGCTTGTTACAAAGAGTGCTTAAGGTTTGGCAATTTGAATTTCTTAATACCAGCTGCCCTTCATTTTATATTTTAGTTTATTTTCTCTATTATATCTCCGTATGCTAAATCTGAACACAATGAATTGTGCAAGTATACAGTTTTGCTTATGAAAAGGAGGAAAAAGTAGAGTGGACAATAATCCATTCTTGGTCTTGTGTAGACATTCTATCTTATACTTGCCTGAACATGAAGACTGCAATGCCTAGCTAGTGCCAATAAGCACAATAGTGAAGGTGCAGTATTTGAAGTGAGTCAGGGTTGTGGTCGGCGGTTCAATATGTATTGTAGACAAACTTCTCTCCTTCTCTCTACTTATCTATCCATCTCTCTCTCTCTCTCTCTCTCTCTCTCTCCCCTCATACACAACAAAAATGCATGCCTTATTTTGGTGAGTCTGTTTTAAATGATGGATCTCTTTTATTGTAGTTCTTTCTTAGTTTGTAATGCCCCAAGGGAGGCTCTAGCCACTTCTAGGTCCAAGTCAATGGTACAATTGGAACCTATTGGAATCATTGTAAACAACAATAACTTCTCCCTCTCTAGCAACGTAGGATCTCATTCACCTATACTCACTCAGCACGGGGTATTACAATCCCATCTAGAAATGTGGGACTTGAAATGTGCCACTTATGAGGGAACGGCCCATGAGGATGTTGGGAATTATTTGATACCATTTGTAACGCCCCAAGGGAGGCCAATGCCACATCTGGGCCCATACTCCAAAAGCTTGAGTCAATGGTACAGTTGGAGTCTCTTGGAATTATTATAAAGAGCAAAAACTTCTTCCTCCCTAGCAATGTGGGATCCCATTCACTGCCTATACTCACTCAATATGGTTCATCAGATATTATATACCTCTGCCTTACCCTTGTGGCTCTTATATAATTGACCAATTTTATCTTGCGAATAAAAATTACAAACAAGCACTGAGTAGCTCTAGGAATATGCATTGAACGTTCTTTTGATGTTTGGATTGCCATTATCTGTCATTGAAGTTTCCAGACCCATAAATGCTTCTGCATCCAATATTCATCACTGCATGCCTTACCTTGCCTAAAGGGCATGCATAAAAAGTGCATTTCTAGCATGTGAATGCCTGCGTTCTGAATGCTCAATCACCTGAATTGTAAAAACAGTACCATTGCCTGTGATATTAGTTTATCTGCTTTTCAAAATCATGCTTCTTTTTTACAGGCATTGCCCTTATGTCCTTGATGCTATTACAGCTCTAGCAGAACTGGGAGCTACGTTTAAGGACATTATTTCATTGTTTCCTCAGGTTTGTTAGTGAAAAGCATTAAACCAATTTGATGTGTGTGCTCTATCAATGTAAGCATGCAAGTATTCATATTTTTCTTCATCTGCTAGAAGTTCATGTTGTTGTGAGTGTTAAATCTCCTACATTACCATATCTAGGCTAGCAGAATTTTGTGTATCACCATATGTATTTTGAATATCTGTTATGAGTGTTCAATCTGCTAATTTGAAAATTCTGTGATGTCCTTGTGTATCAATGACCAGGCCAATGTTTACAGTCTACATATTTGGAGCTTCTAACTGTAACTTGATTGAATTACATTATCTTCCTTCTAGCTCATAGTGTTTGAAAAATAAGATGATCCTTCTTTTGATACCACTGGTGTTCTTTGCTTTTGATTCCAGACTCCTATGAGAAGCAGTAAGGCTTCATTTGATCATTTTGACTCAAGCCGCTGGCTGCAAGTAAGTAGTTATTGAGAGAATATATCGTGTCATCACGAGGCACTTATTAGCATAATCATCCTCATTATTATCAGCTTTTTATTGTCAGTTGCTCTTGGTAGGACTTCTTTCCCTTCTTTCGTAAATAGCTTAATA
The DNA here is from genome assembly GCA_011037825.1 of Carya cathayensis. Taxonomy (NCBI): domain Eukaryota; kingdom Viridiplantae; phylum Streptophyta; class Magnoliopsida; order Fagales; family Juglandaceae; genus Carya; species Carya cathayensis. Next base: position 2,181,084 of record QGSO01000181.1, read on the forward strand.
TTTGGGCTTCAGTCCACGCATGCACTCCAAGTCTCCAAGTACTCATCCACATGATGTGTAAAAGAGTGAATCTTAAACTTATTTTTTTAGTTGTAAAAAAAAAAATATTCACTCCAAGGCTGGTTCTGAATGTTGTGCAAGCCATCTTCAGCCAATCTCCACCATACCTGCCTTTCAGTGCAGCCACCAAAGAATTGCTTATGCACTAAACACTGCTTATATACGCTTGCTAAAAGACTAACTTTCATTCATTAGACCAGTGTGAAACTAAGAAAGAGAGGTGTGCCTAAAGCAGCATAAAAGAAAAACTGTGTACGCTCAGAGAAAAGGAGAGATGTTTACAATTACCACCACAAGAAAGCCTCTACCCTATATCTTCTTGATGAAGATCTCATCCATGCAGATAAATTCCTCTCTTTCTTTTAGGAATGGGCTTGAGTCCAACATGGGCCACAATTGTTGTGGATATCTGAAGGTGGAAAGCTTATCCAGGGTGCCCATTTTAGCACCTGTGATCTTTGCTCCTAAAACTTGTGATAGTGAACAAGGTAAGCCCTCACACTAATATGAGCAGCTTTGGTGGCCCATTTTCTTGGGCAGGTATTTTTCATAAGGAAGAATTAAAGTTGAACCCCATCCCATTTGAACAAAAAATACTTCGCCAAAGGTATCTTTTCGTTCTTATGAGTGGAAAACCAGTCCTGTAGTCCCTGTTCTTTTATTTTTGCAAGACAAGCAGCCGTCCGGTAATATATAATAACTTCGTCTTTCCCTTAGTATGTCATCAAATTTTGTGCTTTTTGATCCCCAGTTGCAATGGGGAACAAAGGATGAAATACAATAGATTCCTCTATTTAAGTGGTTCTCACTTTTTCTAGTTCCTGTTCCTAACTCCTCCCCAGGTAGTTCCCAATGTTTGGCACTTTTCATAGTTCGTGGGTGCTGCATATTAATGAAAACCTATATTGTTTTAAACTAGTTCTTCTGGAAATTTCTGAAAAGCACATAGCTTCTCATCCAAATGACCTCTCTATTGAGGGGTGACATTATAAATTAACCTAAATCAGTAAGTCTTTGAGCGTATACCATGTTAGTCCCAAGACAATGGTGTCTAACTTGCAAAGTAATGCTTGAGCTGTAGTTAGAAGGGACTCTTCCCTCGATCTGGAAGGCTGGTATTTTTCCTGTATGGTGTTTACCAGGTGGGTCCCTCAATCTAGAAGGTATGTCATAATCACCTACTATCTAGCCATGTTGCCTCCCTTGAAACTTTTGTGTCTAATCAACATTGGGATTCAAAATCGACTATAAAAGCAACTAACTCAATGCCTATTTGCTCTAGATCTACTGTACCAGACTCTTGAATGTATTCCATTGCAAACAACTGATAGATCTTTTGCTGCATATGTTGTTATTGTTCTCACCTGTCACTACACCTCAGCTGCTGGGACTAGAACTGTTTCTGGATCTGGCATCCCCCAATCGATTCTATCTTTAGAAATAGAGCCAGTTTATTAATACTGAGTGTCTCTCTGAATCTATCAATTCACTGGACTGTTAATTCCTCGAGTCAAACCTCCAATTGCTCTCACTTGCTGCTAATAATGGGTCTCAGTTGATTTTCTTGGTAAGTTCAAAAAGTCGAAAGAGTGCAGACTAGCCACAAAGCAAGTGGTCAATATTAGTTCTTCATGGACGTTGAAAATGTGGTTGTGTTCTTTTCAAAAGAACTAAAAAAATTAGTTATTGATACTTACACTGGTGTTTCCTTGTTAGGATATATTACTTTCATTAATAATTTCCCTTTTTGTGCAGCGCTATGTTGAGGCCCAATGTTGCATTGCGTCAAATGATTACAAAGGTAAACTAACATCACTTCTGATTTTGAGAATATTATCTGTTCGTGGAGTGAATATAGACTGTGGCCTGTACATCAAATATTAAGACCCTGACGCATGATCTGCATTCTAAAATTTTCTACTGCTGATATATATATGTTTACAATGGGTGTAACTGATCCGGTTTGGTCTGGTTTTAGACAAAATTTAAGACCAAACCGATATGTACCGGTTTGACATTTTCTAAAACCAATTACACACTGGTTATTCTCCTAAACCGATACTTCCGGTTTTGCCGGTTTTTTTAAAATGTAAGTTTGTCATTAAAAAAAAAAAAATCTGCTTTACTAAAAAATCTGCTGTACTAAAAAAAATCTGATTTACTAAAATCTGCTTTACTAAAAAATGCTTTTCAAAAATCTGCTACAAGCCTATAAATATAACTACTACAAAAACTGGGAAAAAAAATTTGCAATAAAAAGAAAAATCTGCTATGGAATAAAATAAGTCCAATGGACCAAAAGTCTAAATTAGAAGTTCAAAAGTCCAACAAATTACATGTCCAAATTCCAAAAGTCCAAATTACAAGTCCAAAAGTCCAAAAAATTACAAGTCCAAACACCAAAAGTCTAAATTACAAGTCTAAAAGTCCAACAAATTACAAATTTACAAGTCCAAATTAGAAGTTCAAATTAGAAAAACATCTAATAAAAAACTTTACAACTAGAACCAATAGGTATGCACCAAGCCACCAACTCCAATAGTCCATTCAACAAATTTTGCAATTGTATGAAAATAAATTAAGCAATTAATTCCAATAAAAAGTTAGTAATTACATTAAATGGAAAAAAAAAAAAAACTTAAGGGAAGATGTTATACAAGTTGACATACCTTAAATTTAATCATCTCCTACCAAAGAAGTAGGTCTTGAAGAACTCCCTAGGTCTTCCATGAGCTCTACACAAAAGGAAAAAAAAAATAATAAGCATAATAATTAAAACAAATTACTAATATGATATACACTTTAGAGACAGTTAAAGAAAAGGTGAATAATGCTACATACCTGTATCTAATTTCTCAAACTCTTCTACATCATCCATTAAAGTGCGAATGTTAATCGGGGTAGAAGAACGGAGCCAATTTTGTGTACAAATAATGGATTTTATCATAAATGGAGATAGGCTACTTTGGAAAGAATTAAGTACTCGACCTGCTGTGCTAAAAGCTGATTCAGAGGCCACTGTAGATATTGGAACTGCAAGAACGCCCCGCGCAACTCTTGAAAGCATGTGGTATCTAATGGAGTTAACCTTCCACCAAGTCAACAAGTCAAATGTCGTATCATCTTCTTCACATTTTTCAGATAAATGCCTCTCCAGTTCAGATTTACTCTCTAAAGAGTTCTTTAACTTCAAATGTTGCTTAATTTGTGCACGGATAAATGATCCGAAATCACCTTGACCTATCCCAACAGTTAAACTTGTAGTACTAGCCCTTCCCTCGCTTGGTTGGCTCATAGTTTTATCTTGTGGCCCAATATCACTTCCGCCATCTTCACAATAACTATCATATAAACGAGTCACAGCATCTTTAACCCGATCCACCAACATAAGAACTTTCAAACTATCATCCTCCAATATTCTTTCAAAAATAAATGCTAAACAACGTATTTTATATCAAGGATCAAGAACCAACCCAACATACAACAAAAGATTTATTTTTTCAAGATTTTCCCAATACTTCTCACATTTAGATTTCATACTAAATGCTATTGTCCTCAAATTATGAGGCCTTTCCATACACTTCAAATTAATTACAGCTTGAATTGTCGCTAGCTCAAATATAAAATAGTTGTAAGTGACATAATTGGTTCCCGAGAAATGGAAGGGTTGCATCACAAAAAAGTTTTAGAAATTTTACAAACAACCTACTCTTAACCAAATCATCCATGGTTGGAGGCCCTAACTTGGATGCCACTCCTTTACCCAACTCAGTAACACCATCATCATCCTCACTGTCATCCTTTCCAATGCTCTTAACATATTCCGAATCTTCATCCTCTAGCTATTGAAATGTTTTTTGAAACTTTTCAGCCATATCCAACATCATATAAGTGGAGTTCCAACGGGTTACTACATTTAAGCATACACTACTTTTACAAGTAATATCCTCACTATCACAACATTGCTTAACTGTGTTCCACCTCTGTGGAGATGATTTCACATACTTCACAGCTCCTCTAATTCGTGCAATGAATTGATCATATTCTTTCAACCCATCCCGAACAATCAAGTTCAAGATATGAGCACAACATCTCATATGTAAGAACATGTTCCAAAATCATATCCTTTCTACTCCTTGTTTTTCTTTTGATATGTGAAACTACCCCATTATTTGAACTTGCATTATCAAGTGTCATTGTAAATATTTTGGGCCTCCCCCATTCAAACAAACACATTTCGATTTTTTACGTAGTCTCACTTTTATGATTTTCCATTTTACAAAAATTGATAATTCTCGTGTATTTTTAAATCTTCATCAATAAAATGTGCGGTGAGTGCCATGTAGTTAAAATTTTGCACGGATGTCCATATATCTGTGGTTAGAAAAATGCTCTGCCCCTTAAGAGCATTTTTCAACATGTCTTGCTCTCAAATAAAGTTTAAAAATATATTTTGCAATCGCTACACGTGATGAAATCCCATTCCATTTAGGTTGCACAAGCATAAATTTCTTAAACCCCTCCCCTTCCACATCTTTAAAAGGAAGCTCATCAACAACCAACATTTATGTTAAGGCTTATCTACAAGTCTCAACACTAAAAGCAATAGGTACAAGCCCCCCACTGCTTGATCCAGACTGGAAACTCAATACAGGTTGGTTTTTATCCACTTTCCTAAGTGGAGACTTCTTACATGTTTTTTCTAAGTGCCCCAACATTGATTTTGTGCCATTTATATTAAGATCACAAGCATAAGTCATCCAACAAAGGTTACATGCAGCCCTAGGTTTCAACTTATCCTCAATAGAAATCTTTGTAAAATAATTCCAGACTACAGATCTTTTCCTACCAGTAGATGGCTTGCTTACATTAGATTTGGAAGAAAGCGGATCATTAGTTGCTGTTGATTCCATAGTCCTTTGACTCCTTTCCATTGAAGGTTGACTATCGCCGGGTGTTTCGGTTTCATTTGAAGGATCCATCTGTGATTTTGTAGTAACAAAAATAAAATTAATAAAAGTTGCTATAATTAATACAAATAAACACAATCAAAGTAAATTTCACAAAACCCAATCAAAGTAAATTTCAGATTCAAAAACCCTAATATCACAAATATCATTTATCATAATTTCAAAGTAATTTCACAAACCGAATCACAAAACTCTAATAACAAAAACACAATCACAAAAATCCTAAATTTCGGATTCAAAAACCCTAATATCACAAAACCCAATCAAAAAATCCAATCAAAGTAAATTTTGGATTCAACAAACATAATCACAAAAATCCTAAATTTTGGATTAAAATACCCTAATATCACAGAACCCAATCAAAGTAAATTTTGGATTCAAAAATTGATAATTAATTTTAAAAAAAAAAAATACCATTAGAGACAAAGTGAGGACGAGGAGGAGAGTGCGGGACGACTGACAACTCATGAGAGAGTGAGAGACGAGAAAGAGACGAGAGAGTGAGAGAGCGAGGTAGAGAGACGAAAGAGTGAGAGACGAGAGTGCTGAGTGAGGCACTGAGGCGCCGTTCGGCATTTCCTGGAGACGAGAGAGTCAGAGATGAGAGTTGAAATGCTTTAGGGTTTAGTTTCTTATTTTCAATGTGTTTTTTTTAAAATGATAATTAAAATATTTTTTTATGGTTTGGGAAATTGATAATTATAATTTATATATATTTGTAATACATTTAATAGACTATAGTGATTTAGTATAAGTATAACTATAGTCTATATTAGACTATTAGTATTAGTTATAAATTTATATATTAGTATAGCTATATAAATTATAATATATTAGACTATATAATAGTATTAATATTAGACTTTTAGTATAGTTATATATTAGTATTAGTTATAAACTTATAGTGATTTAGTAAAACTATATTAATTATAAGTATAACTATAGTCTATATTAGACTATTAGTATTAGTTATAAACTTATATTATATATATTAGTATAGCTATATAAATTATAGAGTAGTGCTACGGAGCACACCACATTTTTAACACACTGGCCAGCATGTACAGTAATATTGAACTAAGCCTTGGAGTGTTTTTGTCTTTTTAAAATTTTATGGGACCTTTTTTATCTTTTCACATGGCAGTGTGGATGGTGTGTTAAAATGGCAGGCTGAAGAATAGATTTTCTGTAAATTATAATATATTAGACTATACTATATAATAATATTAGTATTAGTTATAAACTATATATTAGTATAGCTATATAATATATTAGACTATATATAATATAATTTAATATATATTTTATGTTTAAAGTATATGATCAATTAAATTTTCATTTATAATATTAAACTTTTATTTTATAAATTATAATAATATTATCTTATATATAATTATATTAATGACATATGATCAAACAAATTACAAATGTTCATATTTAAGATTAACATTTTATGTTATAATTTATAAATTATAATATGAAATTATTTCATATATGATATATAATTATATATAAAAATTTCACATATAATTATATATTATATATAAAACTTTCTGTATAATATTAATTTTGTATAAAAATTTTATATAAAATATTAAATTTTTAATTTTTTTTAATCAACCGGGCCAGGCCAGGCCGGTCTTGGAAATCGCAAAACTGGAACCGGTCCGTTTTCGGCCGGTTTGGACACTACAAGAACTAGTCCTGGACCGGACCAGTTCAAAACCGGTCCAACAGGTCTGGTCCGGACCGGTTTTCCAGTTTAAATTTACGCCCCTAGTTGACATCAAGAACCTAATTACTACAATGCTTCCAAATGAAGCCTAGAGCTACTGCACTTGTTTTTTAACTGGCATGATGGATTATTACATTCCATATTTGCATGAAAATATAATATCTTCTCATATACACATTTAAAGGATAGCTCAGGCTGATGAAAGTTACACAATCAGTGCCATTTTTGGTAGCTGTCCTGGAGTCTTTCTATCTGGAGAACTTTGATTGTTTGTGTGGAACTCACCCTTGGTTGAAGAAGGGGATTGCTCTTAGTTGAACTCTGACCAAGGCAAGAAATTAGAATTGTAACCGTTGATCACTTGGTCTATTGTTTGGCTTTATGACTAGTGAAATACATGTAGATGATCTCCTTTATGTTAGAAAAAATGCCGTCACTTTTCTCATTATCTGATGTAATTTCCACAGCTGAAGTTGCCTCGTTTGTTTTTGCAGATGAGATGAGATGAGTTGAGATTAAAGTTGAAAGTTGAATAAAATATTGTTAGAATATTTTTTTAATATTATTTTTATTTTGGGATTTGAAAAAGTTAAATTGTTTATTATATTTTGTGTGAGAATTTGGGAAAGTTGAGTAATATTCGACGATCTTTAACTGTGGCATCTTTTATTGGCAGGTGGTTTGGAGCTCTTTTCAGATCTGTTACAACGTTTTCCTAATAACATACATTTGTTACTTGAAATTGCAAAGGTACAATTTTTTTAAAACAAATTGCAGCATGTTAATATGCCAAAAATGTGTGTTGCTTACTAGTTCGGCTTGATTGAGTCATGCTCATGCAATATACATCAAAGCTGTTTGTGTTACTTATCAAAAAAATATTTGATTTTCTCTGTTTATGAAAGCCACAATTACTTGTCACTGCCCTTCACTTTTTATGATAACTGTTTGCTTTTTTCAAGTTCTAATGCCTTGATGCTTTGCAGTTTCTTTCTCTATCTAGTAAATCTCGTAGGCAGAAGCAAATTCTATAGAAATGATTCATAGGGATATAAATTTGATTTTCTAGATGTGGTTTTTCCTGGCTACCTTTTTTCCATCATATGTTGGTCAACAACAATACTCTTCTCTGGTAGTGTGCCTCAGACCTGCATGCAAAATCCGCCTGTATAGTAATGGGTCTGGGTACGACCCTTGCTCTGTGCATGGCTTGGGGTACACAGCATCAAAAAAGGAAGATAATGCTATTTGAGCTGCAGCACAGCCATCTTATCCGCCAAACTAGCTAGATGCTTTTGTCTAACTGCCATGTTTTTATTTGTTGGTACGAGAAGGTGAAATGTAGTTCTTATATGAGGTCCCCTTCAGTTTTTTTAGAGGAAATACTTGGTCAACATTATGCTGACTGAATTTTAGTTAGTTGCAACAACGAATGGTGCCCCTCCTGACAAGAAAAAAAAAAAAGAGAAAAGAAACCTCCACCTTGGGGAAAGGTTGCAAGACATTATTTAAGATAGGTTATCTAGCTATGTTGTATTTATTATCAGCCAACTTCTTAACTATTTTATATGTAAGCAAAAAGATATTAGGAACTTACCTTGTATTCCTATGCAAGCTCAAGTCCGCCTGTGGATGTATAGTGATAAGGAAACCAGTTTTGCTAATAACACATTGCCAAATGTTTCTTTGGGGTATATGATTGTATGTGAGTGGTCTTTGATTTTCAGATGCCTTTCTAGCCTGATCACTGACATTAAATTTCGCAGGGAGTGGTCTTGAATGGTACATTTAGTAAGTTGCTTCTAGCAAACCTACATCATTTTAACTTCGGTTTATTTTTTACTTGTCTGTAATGTGAAGATTGAAGCCATTATTGGAAAGAATGACGAGGCCATCATGAATTTTGAAAAGGTAATAGGCTCTAGCGTATTATGTTTGTACAATTGTAGTGCTCTCTCTCTCTCTCTCTCTCTCTCTCTCACACACACACTCACTTGTGCATGCAGACGCAAATATGGAGTCATACTTGCAAGAACATATAAGTATAGAGTTTTTGGTCTTTTCAGGCTCGATCAATTGATCCATACATTGTTACTTATATGGATGAGTATGCAATGCTTCTGAAGACGAAGTCTGATTATTTAAAGCTAAACAAGTTAGCACATGATTTGCTGAGTATTGATCCCACAAAGCCAGAAGTTTTTGTGACTTTGTCTGTACTGTGGGAAAGGAAAGATGAGAGAGGAGCTTTGTCTTATGCCGACAAGGTCAGTTAATTCGAGAAAAGCTTGGATAGATGTCTTTCCTTATTACTAGATCTCATGAGATTCACTAATTCTTTGCAATCAGAGCATCCAAATTGACGAGAGGCATATACCAGGTTATATTATGAAGGTATTAAAACAATTCCACTCATGATAGAATGGTATATCTTGCATCCGTGTACCGAGGGAGTTTTTTTTTTCTTCCCACCCTTTTATCTTCAATTCCATATCACAAAGATTTCTTTCAAGTTTTCAGGGTAACCTCTTGTTAACAGCAAAGCGAGCAGAAGATGCTGTAATTGCTTTCAGGGGAGCTCAAGAATTGAGACCTGATATTCGTTCATATCAAGGTGCAGCTTTCAAGGGGGAAAATGCGCTTTACCATTGACTTATTCACGTTTAATGTGACTTTTTTTCTAAACAAAGAATGAATGATAGAGAAATGTAGAAGCGTTGAAATGATATAGAACTCCCTTGTGATTTCAGGTTTAGTTCATTCCTATTTGTGTCTGTCTAAAACCAAAGAGGCTTTGTATGCTGCAAGGGAGGCAATGAAGGCAATGCCTCAATCTGCGAAGGCACTAAAATTAGTCGGGGATGTTCATGCCAGTAACTCTAGTGGCAGAGAGAAGGTATCTGTAGAGATCTATTCAGGATCAGCTTAGAAATGAAGATTGCTTTCATCCAGAATTCAAAACCATAAAAAATGTTTTGAATATAACCTAAATTTGTAACAGGCAAAAAAGTTTTACGAGTCAGCACTTAGGCTGGAACCCGGTTACCTAGGTGCAGCTCTAGCTTTGGCTGAGCTCCATGTTATTGAAGGTCGAAATGGAGATGCTGTATCTCTGCTTGAGCGATACCTCAAAGATTGGGCTGACGACTCTCTTCATGTTAAACTGGCTCAAGTATTTGCTGCCACAAATATGCTTCAAGATTCTTTGTCACATTATCAGGCTGCATTGAGGTAAAACCTTACATTACATAAGATGTGAATCTCATTCTGAGTTAGGACGTAAGATCTGCATTGCTGCAGATTCTCTTTTGTAAGGGGTTGCTTTAGAGCATGAAAAGGGCCCATTGTGTTTTGGATGATAAATGAAGGTAAAAATCCTTGATTAGAGCCATCAGGACTACTTATGGCATGGGATCATTCTTAGGTAGTCTTATCACAGCCAGTTTGAAATGGCTGCTCTGAATTTACCTATTTAACATCACCAACTTCTGTGATCAGATGCTATGAAAATCACAATCAGGCTTTTCAACTTCCAGGAATGTTTGTGAATTATGAACAGGGTAGAGGAAATCCTCCAATGCTCTCATCTGAAAAATGCTTTCAATTTGACTTATTTTTATTTTATTGCAGGATAAACTCACAGAATGAAGCTGCAAAAAAGGGGTTAGAACGCTTGGAAAAACAAATGAAGGTTCCTTTTTGCTGCTGTTCTTTTTTCAACAATTTGTTTGATAATTTGCAGCCTTCCAATTACTTCACATCACCTTCACTGCCTTTGCTTCAGGATGATAACTCTATTTCTGTTGATAGCTTACCACATATATGATCAGCCAAAGCAATTGAACAATTTTTAAGTAAAACTAATGGGAAGGGAAAGGGAAAGGGAAATCCCTTAAGAATGCCTCCCCCTGGGATTAACCTTGAATTCTTTTGCAGGGGGTGGATCCTGATGCACCTGAAGAAGATGATGAAAATGAGGTTGAGGATGCTGATGGAGACCAAGAAGAAACTGATCTTTTGTGAGAACAAGTTCAGACGGTGAGTTTTCATATTTTACAACGATGAGGAAATCCCCTCCCAGATTATATTGGTTGCAAATGAGTGAATAACAAGTAATTTGAGATTCGCAGCGCTGCCCTGTCCTGGCAAGCCATCCTGGTGACCAGCGATTATGGATTTCACTTAAGATAACTGGAAAATTAAAAATTATGCTGCTTAAGCAGGAATTTCGCAAGTATGAAAAGGGGACATTTATATATTCTGTGGATGGATGTTGAGGTTGATGTATGTTTGAGGATATGGCTTAAAGCAGAAAGTAAAGAAGATTAGGCATTAGTGCGAGGGGCCGTTTTCTGGATGCTGTAAAAAATTGGGTCTCTTATATTTGGATGTATAATTGATGTAAACATATTGTCAGATTTAGATGTTACTTTCATTTTGGAAATTGACATGTAAGCCAAATGGCCAAACCATCAAGACGATTTGTTTGATTATATCTCTTTGATGAAGGGAATTTTTGCGGTTTAGCTCATGTGGAGAAGAGGCCAACCTGTACATCAAATGGGTTTTTAGACCAATTATGTGGTGACTGGTGATTCCTTAAACTTTTAAAGATGCGTTTATGGTAAAATTTGTAGACACTTGTAATCTGTTCAGAGCAGGAACTAAATAGTAAATAAGACTCGAAACAAGTCCAAAGCAGAAAGGTCGAAGTACTTCAATCGCCAAAACAAAGCATCATGCCATTTCCTCCGTATCAGTGGTGACAACAGCTCTATGGCTCGACCAACTACAGTTCTGCACATTGAGTCTTTTGGCACCAGCGGGCAACGCAGCTCTTCACCATGGTAACAGTACTCATTCCCGGTCTACCAGCTAAGTGTCCCAATAACACATCGGCCTCCACCGTAACATGCATAGGTGATAGTGAGATCCTGGGCCAAAGACCATCCTTTTCATCTCTTACCTTTGTCTCACAATTCCCTCTTGGCAACGTAAGCCATCAGTCATCTGCACAATGCACGACGGACCACAGCCAACTTCCCAATCTGCGTCCTTCAAGCAGCTATCTATGTCCAAAGCCTATGGGGTCGTTCAAGTCCTCTGAATACAGAAAATTGTATCTATCTAAATGTTCCTCATTCAACCAAGTTCCTGGGAGTTATACAACACAGTTGCAGATGAAACAAGTATACTAGTGCAAATGGTAGTAATTTAAGTATGCATGTCAAGATCGGAAAACGAATCTGTATGACAACATATGCATGTGGAGTTAACACATGATGAGATGTAAAATTTGCCATAATTTAACGTAAGTAGGCAGGCGCTGTAACACAAAAGATCAACGGTGCAAATGACCCCTTCCGACATGTACTTTCCAGGTCAATGCTTTGGTTCAAATCCACTGAACTCATGTTACAGAGGTCCGAGAGACAGGCCTCATCCATGGCCCCTTTTTTAAACAATAAAATAAAATTACCTTAAGATTAAATTAAAAGCAACACAACAACTACAAGTTGGCGGTGGCAGGCAGAGGAGCTCTGGATGGAGCTTGGGGAGGAGCACCCAAACCTGTGAAATTAATCACAGTAGAAATAATGAGCCACCATCCTCTCCAACTCTTAATCCTAAAGAAGAAGACTGCCAGGAATTAATAATGGCAGACAAGCAGATAAGTGGAATGGGTTTTCATTTAGGTAAAACAAAAATATAACAGAATACAACCAAATATACAAAAGAAACACTGGCTTCGCATATTCACAGTATTAAATTACTAAGATTCTTTATTTCCAAGCTTAGCGCTCATCAGTTGGCCCATTGGGGTGATTTTCAGTTTTCACAGGCTGAGGCCGAGTAGTCTAGTCTTTGTCCAACTATTCCCACCATGGTTCCTTACATTGTCTGCCTCCTGGCTTTCCATGAGACAGCCTGCCACTACCACTAACCATTGATGGATAGCTCCATCATTCAGATTTGTTCTCCATTCTCCGTACTACACATTGAAAGGTTTCCTAGGGGTGGGTGCTCGGTTCTCCATAGATTGCAATCTTTGTTTAACATGAAAAACTTCAACCTGCATGACAACAGGAGGCAATGTTGGCATGAAGAATGCCAGAAAAATAGTATACCACATTAATTAAGATAAATATGCTCTTCTAATAAAATAGATGCGAGGAGATGATGCAGATGTAAGATTTTCCAGGACTTATAAGACTCGCATGCCATTGCCAACTTCACAGCCACAGGTTTGACCTCAGAAATGAACTCATATCTAAACAAGTTACACTAATTTTTATCAACGAGACTTGGAAACGCAACAAGTTACATGTTATATAGGGAGAGGAAAATTACTATACACTAAGGTAACCTATGCTGTCTTTCTTTCTTATAGATTAACCTACTGATCCACCTACAACATCAAAACCACAAATCGAGGACCTGGAAAATTAACATATAAAATAGTAATCTGTAGGTCAATAGTAAATCATAACCAAAGAGAACAGTGGCAAAAGAAGGCTGTGGTAAATATTTTATGTTAACAGCAAAAATAGCAAATAATTATCCCCTTTTTTCCCCTTGATTCCTAGTAGTGCATTTTTGAAGCCATACCTGCAGTTGGAAGGCCCTTGCCCTTTCCCCCGCAAGGACTCCTCTAGTTGAGTGCAGCTCCTACAACATTTATTTAATCAGAAAGAAATGCCAGAATTGGCCAATCGGCCATAATCCAGTATACAAGTAATTATCCATGACTCGACTGCAAGATGACTGCATGCATTACCTTCTGAGTATCGTCCAAAACTGCCTTCAGAAAAGCCACATCATGCTCGAGCCGAACATTGTCAGAGTGGACTATATTTGATAAGCTGTTAGCCTCTTCTTGTGCAAGCTCTACACCAGCAAGCTTCTCTTTAAGCAACTCCATCTCCTTCACTGTGTCTGCCAATTTTTTCTCCATCTCCTGTCTGCTCTTGAAAACTGAGGATAAATTCCTCTCTGCAGCTTCTCGACTTGCCAATGCAGCTGCCAACTGCCCTTCTAGAATTCCATTCTTCCTTATCAGGGAAGCCATTTTTGTTTCATAAACTTGGTATATATTTGTAGGAGCTGATGACACTCCAGATTTTATATCACTTTCAGGTAATACGACATAATCATTGTCAACTGGAACATTTCCAATTCCATGGTTGTGAGGGATTGCATTGTCAGATTCAAATAAAGGGACTTCCTCACCATTCAGTTTGCCACCAGTTATGTTACTCTGAATTCCCATTTCAGATTGATTTGTTGAGGGTTCTGTTGCCTGAAATGAACATAAAATGGTATGTTAACAAATTGTATATTTATATCAGTAGTAATTCTAGGGTAGCGAATTCCCGAATCCCCCCCCCCCCCCCAACCACCAACCCCCATGGGGAGAAAAAAAAACAATGGAATAGCATGCAATTGCAGTCATAAGCAGAGATTTGAAGAAATTTATCTCTGCATGGGCCATTAAGTTCAAAGATCCAAAATGCTCAATCTTTTTATTTTTTATTTTTTATAAGTAAACGATTATATTAATATTAATACAAATAGGCATAGCCAAAGTACACAAGGGGGTAACACCTATTTAGGAAGAAGAAATAGAAAGAAGAAAATCATGAAAAGCATGGCCATTGGCTTTGAAATCTACAGTGTTGGTCCAAAAAAACAAAGTTCTAACAAAAAGTAATCTAATATCCTCCAATGAACACTCCCTGTCTTCGAATGTCCGGTCATTTTTCCTGCCAAATGCACCAAAGAATACATATAGGAATCATCTTCCACACAGCTGAGATTTGTGGAATACTGACCAGGTCCATCTTGTAAGATTAGTATTCTTGATATAAAAATAGGAAAAAAAAATTCTTTATTTTTATTTATTTTTTTATAAGTAAAAATACCCTTTTTTTTTTACAAGGTATACGAGAACTTTTACTGCCAAATACCAATTTATCCAACAACTTCCAACACACGGTTTTTTTCTCCATTTACAATCACTCGATACTGTCTTTCACTTTAGAAAGAAACTTTAAACAGTTCTAGTCTCATACCGACAATTGGTTATGATAACCAGCCTTAACCACTCTTTTGTCAATTGTACCAACCTTTGATCTATGGCACTCACATTCAACCAGTCATTGTCTAGCGTCTTGAGTCCAAAGTCAAAAAAAATTCAACTAATATTAAATTCAAGATCTATATTATGAAATCATCCAAAATGGAAGTTAGAATTGCATACCAATATCTAGGTAACATTAATGAAAGTAGAGTAGTAGAGATGGGAAATAATTGCAGACTTCTGCAGTCTACCTGTAAGGAAGGATTGTCATCTTCTGATCCCTTTGGCATCTTAACAGCCATTTTGTGTTCTTCCTCATTATGGAATTGCTTTCGAAGTGAAAGATTGCTAGAAACAGGATTTGGCTCAATAACTGAGAACTCAGACAAAGATTTTCTTCCTGAACCATGATGTTCAATGGCAGATGCTAGATTTTGTCTAGCAACAGCATCAACCAAACGCTGGGAAGAAGTAGATAATTCTGTGCCTGACGAGCTTTTTTCAAACGGTGAAGATCCCGTCCCTTTACCAGGAGCAGATCTTCGACCAATTGATGATTCAATCTTTTCCATTAGAAGTACCTCCACCTGCAATAAGCCATGTTCATAAAATAAAGCCAATCAATGATCTAAAAAGAGTGAAAAAAAAATGTGAAAATGCATGACCTCTATCTCCAACCTGATTTGATGGCTCCTTTTTGGATCCCCCAAAAGCAACAAGAAAATCTTTTTCCTTGTGCTGTACAAACACTAGGCTGAAGCCCTGAGAGTACAACAATAGTTTTATACAACTACGCTAAAAACAACAGGAAATAAGATATATTCATGCATGATAAGAATAATGCCACTAACAATAGGTAATATTCATGCATGAAAAGAATAATGCAACTAACAATAGGTACAGCATCTTAAGATGAAATCTTTTAATATATAAAATAGAATTAATAAAATAAGAAAGTCAAAACCAAATTTACATTAAGCCAGTAAGAGATAAATTAACAGCAAGGAGCACACTAGACAAAGACATTGTACAATCTGCATCTCATGGTTTGAGCCAGTATATCATAATCTGACTTATGAAAATTTTTCTAGACTACTGAATATAAGGATATGGACAATCTGGTATGGCTTCATCTTAGTAAGATTTGTCACCAAATTGGACTTAAAACATCCTAAAAGCCAGAATGTTTACTTTTGGGGCTCGTTTAGACACCTGGAGTATCTCAAAATTCTATGAATAGTAGTGAAATGGTTTGAGTCAAGATATTTTATTGAGTATTGGGAAAGGAAAGAGAAAAAGTTGAATAAACATATTATAAAGTTAAAAAGTTGTTTGAATATAATTTTTTAATATTAATTTTGTTTTGAAGTTAAAAAAAATTTGTACTGATTTTTGTATTTTGTTTTAAAGTTTGTAAAAGTTGTAGTGATTAGGTAATGATTAAATGAAAAAGTTGAAGAATTGAAATTGAAAAGTGTTTTGTGTTTAAATGATGTTTGGGAAGGAAATTGTGAGGTTTTGATAATTTCTCATCTCATCTCATTTACCAAACGTAACCTTAATCCGAAAAATTGAATTAACAGCCAAAATGAAATGACATTTTAAAAAATTGAGCTAGTACCCTAGGAGCCAAGAGAAGTTGAAGGATAAACTAGAAAGCTCATGGATTTATTGCCTGTAAAAAAGATCATTAATACTACTTAGATGGAGATAACAAAGATTTCCTGATACATATGTTTGGAAAATCACAATGCATGAGGCTAACATAAAAAGACTTACAGACCTTTCAATGCAAAGAACAATCTTTATAGCTCACCTTGTTGTTAGTAAGAGAAGACGGCAGTGATGTGACGGCCAAAGACCACTCAACTTTTAAAACATCAAATATCAACGTCTCTGAATGTCCTGGAAAAATAGGATTTGAAAGAAAAAGTTATTTTTGAATGCAAAAGGGAAAAAAAAAAAAAAAAAAAACAGACAATCAAGTTTAGAGATGAAATTGATGGAAGCTACCCGCAATTAATTCCACATATAAAAACTTCGAATTTAGAAAACATTAACTAGAGGATAATGGACTTAGTTATGGCAAAAGACACAATATTTTTGAAGTTGTAAAAATATCAATAGCACCTGGACAGGTCTGGATGTACAAGTTGTACAAGTATAACCTTTGCCAAATCATGGGAATCATTGGAGTTGAAAGCCAACCTTTCTCAATCATCCTTACACTTATTTTTATTACTCTTCTCCTTTGTCTTCTCTATCTTCTTTCCCATAAGTCATCAAATGTTCTCTCAGAACCAAATAAAATTAATTTTACAAATCTTCCTATGGTATGGGTGACAAATTATATGGCTGTGTTCTAGAACCATTGCAACTCTCTTGGGTATAACACAAGACAATAATAAGAATCCACTGAAGCATTGGCAACATCCTAAATTAGATAGGTCAAGCTCTATCTTAGAGCTATTTGTTGCCTCAGAACTGATATTATAGTTCACAATTGAGCAACACAAGATCAAGAACTTTCTTGCAAAAAGAGATGCATTAAGTTTGTCCATAAGCTTTTATGTTTCAACATAAGATAAACAGGTTAAATTTATCCTAGCAAATGCTTCTAAGTTCATGAGGCATACGTTTTTTCCTGCTTCCACCCCCAGCTATGTACCACTTAGTTCCACAGAGTACCCCACAAGAACCAGCTCTTGGTGATGGATGGAAACCACGTATCTTTATTCTTGACCACACCATCTGAGGAAAAAGATTTAATTATAAAATGTCACATGTAATGATATTTTTAGTCTTCTTCACTGAGACTTCTAATCCAGAACCATAAACAACCAAAATGCTAAAAGATGTTTTACGTACCGTTTCAAAGTCAAGAGAGTACAAGTCATTCAAAGTCTTGGACTTTGATGCTCCTCCAAACACAAAAAGTGTTTTATCATCATGAAGAGCTGCTACATGGTTGGATCTTGGAGATGGTCCTGTTCCTCTGTACGTACAATTAAAAAGAATAAGAAAAGGCTGCTCCTCAATCAAGGTAGATGGTTACAAGAAACGGAACCAGAATCCTCCATGACAGAGATGACAAACACTAGACTTTGGATCGAGTACAGAACAACTCCACCCCAACTTCAGAGGTACACTAAAATCCACTTACGTGCAATGGAGAGGGAGCCATGTCAAAGACTTCAGATCAAACATATATAGATCATTTAGTTTCCTCCTTTTAGTATCTTCACCCCCAAATAAGATCAAAACAGAGCTTGCCTTAACCACAGTGTGACCATTGCGAGCAACCTGCAATACACATTAATTTCTAATGATTCATGATTACAGAATAAAATAGCAAAATTAGAGATGCTACTGAGAAAAGCACAGTAACATCACATATTGTCCTCGGAAAGGTATATACCACGGCCCTAATCCACAAGATGGACTGCCTACATTTATTGCATTCTTACTCTCCTCAGTAACTATAGCATATTAACACAAGTTACCTTTTTTTGATAAGCATTAACACAAGTTACTGAGAGGTCCCAGGCATTTCATGATAGCAAATTGTCAAGTTTATCAGAGATTGAGAGATGTCCCATACATAGAGCAATCCCAACTTTGTATTAATTTGATTTTTTTTTTTTTTTTGCTAAGGTATTAATTTGTAATTGGAGATGACGCAATTACATGGACCCGGTGGCTAGAATAACTGGTCCTCATGAATTTGGCATGCATGATATACATGGGAAGGGCTTTTTATAGGTATAAATAATTGGTCATTAAAGAGTTTTATTAAAAATATACACATATACATCCTGTGTACTTGGGCTATGCCTTCTTTTTCTTATGAATAAAACTTCTTGATTACCTATCAGAAAAGTTTTATATATGTACACGAGAAATATTTTCATTCAAATAATGAGCTTTGCAAATTGTGAGTCCCAAAAGTAGGATCTGTTTGGGCAGTCAGGCTTGAGAAAAGCTACTCTGATAACACATCTAATTGGAGCCTTTAACAAGTACAGCTAAATACCGGCACATCACCCTTTGCTTCTATAAGTGACCAGCACTCAGTCTCCGTGTCAAATGCCCACACTACAAAAGCCAAAATCAGATACATCATTTAGAAAAACATAGTAAATATAATATGACAATACAAAATAAAAATCAAAACATAAAAACACAAAGACCCAACCTGAAACTCTGTCACTGCTAGGACCAGTTTTTCCTCCAATCAGTAGTATCTTTTTTCCCCAACAAATCTAGTCAGGAATCGCAACAGAAAGAACTCAGCACTCTTAACAATTTATAGCTTTTGCAGCCTACATGATATGGGATAATATGAATAACCAGAAATCTAACACCAAGGGATAGGTCACATTATACTTTACTTGTGATAGCTTCCGGGGAGTGAAAAAAAATATTTACACAGCTCAGACTGACATACATACAGGACAGAGGCATTAACAAACTCGTCATACCATAATGCAAATCCTTGGTGCTCACTACCCTTTACACCCAAAAAATAATGACTCTTCTCCAGATGAGTGAGGGAGTTGACAGATAACCCCTAGGGGTTCGCTCAAGTGGTAAAGGCCTTAGTCTTGGTGGTATGCTCCCTCCAGGGTCTAAGGTTCGCATCCTCTTGGGTGCAAACAATCTCTAGGGGTCATCGGACTGGGGGCTTTTTCCCTTGAATTACACGTGGTGCACTTGTGAGAAATTCCTTGCTGAGGACTTGTGCACTCCCAGGATTAGTCGAGACGTTATTCTCGGAAACCCAATGCCAATAAAATAAAATTAAAAAAAAAAAAAAAGTTGACAGGTTTTTTTCTTTTTCTTCTTTTGTTGGAAGTAAGTAGAGTTGATATATCTTCAGGTCTAGGAACCCAAAATTTATTGTCCATGATGAACATTATCCCACATATTGCACATATATTTTAAAAAGCAAAACAAAACAGATTCAAACAACAGAGATAAGATATGATTCACATTACAGCTACAAGACAATGCAAAACTATAAAGTGAGTGGTGAGTGGTATATAGATGTGACACAAGATATTACCAGACTATGGCCCTTGCATGCAGGAATCTTTAGTGGCAGACTACTTGGTGACAAGTAAACCTTTGATGAAGCTGTTGTCCAACTAAATCTATCAAAATTAAGCACCTGAAAATGCAAAAAAAAGTACATATATATTCTATCATAGGATCTTCAATTTTCATATGTTAAATTGAATCTATAACTTACTCAGCAAATCACGCTGATGCTAAACATAATTACTCGTTATGTTATTTATTCGTGCCACATGAAATATATATTAAATTAAAAATAAACAATTTCCTACCTGTACATCATCCAACAACCCATTCCCAGATTCACCACCGACCACTATCATCTTGTTCCCAATCACAGCCGCCGCATGCTATTCATGAAATAAAGTAAACTAGTGACCTTTGGAAAAATAACTTACCTCAAATAAATACAATCAATTGTGCTGTATAAAGCAAGATTAGAGTAACTCATAAATAGCATTTTACATTAAAACGAGCCGTAGGTTTGTCCCCAGCAATTGACAAAACCATCCAATTCTCAGAGTTCCACGATGTGCAATTACTAATCTCAGGCGCAGCAGATGAACAATGGCAATTGAGTTCATCGGAAAGGCTAGTTGTGGGTGCGGCACATTCACTCTGCGAAAATTTTAAAAAATTCAGTGCTCCCGACTCATCGATGCAAATTACCAGCAAACAACTTAAAATTCTTACACTAGAGCTGCTACTCCGCTTCTGGTTCCTTATGGGACTTCGAGTTCCCTGAGCAGAGTCTGATAGATGGCCTTTCAATCTGCCGCACCACATTAACCAAAATGGCATCAAAATGCATATCTTACAAAATAACTCTACTGCGTACCACCGGGGTTTGTCAATACATACTGTTAATTAAAAGTCGCTGATTGGAGGTTGCAATTAAGAATGCAGTTATACAAAATGCCAACTAAATGTAACTGAATAAGAGGTTCGAAATTTACAATGCATACATGGTTCGAAATTTTTTTATATTTCCTTCTTTCCCCCTTTCTAATAAATAAGCAATATGCTGCAGACACAAGCTCAAATTTCTCCATGACCAACAAAATCTAGTAAATTTTTATAGCTTGGTGGTGTATCTAATTTGAGCCTACTAAAATAAAAAGTCATGGAAAATAGATTGAAAGCCGAACAAAAAAGTAACTAGCGAAAAAGAAAAATACAGAAGCTCACCTTATATGCTTCAAGCGTCTACGAGTGAAACGGAGCATCTTCTGATACCAGCTCTTCAATAGAAAGCGCCTCCCTCAAGACCGAACCCTAAAAACCAGTGGAAGGAAGCCACATTATCATTGGTATGGAAATGCCCAAATATTGATCGGCGATAGAGACAGAGAGTCAAGAAGTTTTTCAAAGTTATCTAAAAAAGAAAAACAGCTTTTGTAAATTTGACTAGGAGCCTACCCGTGAAGAGTAAGGGACAGCACCAATCAGCTTGTGTTTGGTTCCCAAGAAAGCAAATGAAAACAAAAGAAAATACGTCACAGTAAGAAAACGAGTGATCGAAACGGCGAAAAGCCTACAGTGAGCAACAACAAATCTCCGTGAGATTCTAGACGATGTCCTATACAAAGAAATGGTGAAAGCTTAATGATAAAAGTGGCTGTTACAGTGCCCTTTAAATGGCAGTAAGTTAGTAACGCAGAAGAGAAAGGGGTGCGTAGGTTAGCATAAGTGTGTGTTTGTGGTATTTTCTAGGGCGATTCAATGGGAAGCCATACTAAAGTGCGCTGGGGTAGTGAGAGCGCATATACTTTGAGTGCGAATGACCGTTGAGTGACGGAGCTGGGTAAGTTTTACGGAACTCGAGGAAGAGTGAGAGCAGGAAGAGAGAGACGGGGGGAGGCAATTGTGCATTTATTTCGCGCGTCCAGGGTGGGGCCAATAGGTTTTTGTCTGTCTCGGGAATTGTGATTCAGAATCTCTTTTAGGTGGGTCCCCACACGTGTTCAAAACGAAGCTGCACCTGTCTACAATGTTAATCTACCCCACAACGCCAAGTAGTACAAGCTGCCATCTTTTTAACGTTTTTGTTTTTTAAGCTGCGATCTTTTAAATGTTGTCGCCTGTATATATGCAGGAACGTCTTTTGTACGTTTGCCTAGTTGGGAGTATAATTTGTATATTAATTATATATATATATATATATATAACGTCACGGCTTGTAGTCGTTATAATTAATTATCTGTAATCCTTAATTTTAATTATCTATAATCATCATAATTGATCATTTTTAACTGTTAATTATGACGGTCAAGACCTCATTTATAATTCTATATATATGGATATCCTTATTCAATATTTGAATTCAAGAAAAACGCTTATCTCATGTTCAAGAACTCTCTCTCTTTCCTTCTCTCTCTTTGTCTTTCACTCTTTCTCTTTTCATTAGTTTTTTAACACATTATCATCACAAGATTCTGTTAATTCTGAAGCTAGTGATCTTCTATTTCAAGTAAGTTTTTCAATATATTATTTGTAATCCCCAATGTGAGTATTAAAGATTATATTCCTTATTATTACTTGATAAAATTCTATGTTTATTCACATAGTTTATATACAAGTTCTATTTATTTTTTATACTTGTTGTGAATTATTGATGATAAGATTCATCTTGGAATAGAAATTGAGCATCATTAAATGATCACTCTAAACCAATAATTTTATTGAGTATCTCATAATAAAAGATTTATTGATTCTATGGGATAGTTTAAATGAGTGATACCTATACCAAAAGCTCATTATGATTAATGCACATAAAGTTGCATAATTGAAATTATGTAGAGAAAAGTCACTAAAGAATATATATTTAAAATGAACGCATTGAATGTACTCCTGAAGTAGTAATATCGAGTGCAAAAGTTCACAATATATTCTAAATTTATATCTGGTCTTCTAGTGACTAAGCAAAATAATGACATTTTGTTAAGAAATCATTAGTCACGTCCTACTAGTTCCACATCATTCCCTGAAGTTAATGGTATTAGATTTATATCATTCTCAGAAGAGAATGATACATTTTTTAAAGAAACCAAGAGATTGGACGTGGTGATGAATATCTTTATAATACTTCTATGATTTCGGGTCAGAAGCTCGTATTGGAAAAATTATTAGCTTTCTTTTTGAGATGATATTATACAACTATTGAATCAAATATTATGATGCATCAAAAATGATATGATTCAAAATATTTGTATACTTTTTATGATTATCTTGATCATCCGAAATCAATTATGTTAAGTCGAATAATTTTCATATGAACGTCTATAAAAAAAACTAGAAAATTCTTTTACTATAAAGTCTTCCCACCATGATCGGAAAGAAAAATTTTCTAAAAGCAAATAAAAATAAAATAATTTGACGGTATCTTGATTATCATAGGTGAACTGGAAGTTAAGATGATAATTAATTTATGGATGTAATAAGATAAAAATGTTTCATATTCTAGATGCTAGAATCTCAGCGAGGATTGAAGTCTTCGTAGGACAATTAAGAAATTTAGCAGTCTAATGAACATAAAATATGTTTAAAAGCGTGTGAGACCTATTGATACAAATGATAAAGCATCCCGAAAGAGAAAAGCACAACAGCAAAAAAAATTTGGTACTCCTGAAGAGGCCGTATCCACAAAATAAGCAATAAGATCCATCCAAACTTTCTGTATAAAATTCTCTCATAATAAAAACTTCTGAAGAGTATAATACTCCTGAAAAATACCTCATGAAGAGAATTTTCATGAAATGACTCCTCTTGAAGAGGGACAGGTACCTGAAAATAACGAAATCTCGATACATTTCATGAGTATTGGAGAAATTCTGGATAGAAATAAAACTGTTGTCGACAACGTATTTTTATATAAGATGGCACTTGACATTACCAAAAGTAATGAAGAAAGTAAACCAAGAACCGTCGAAGAATACCGACGTAAAAATATTGGCCAAAATAGAAAGAAACAATTCCTGCAGAATTGATATCACTAGTAAAATGTGATACATGTGGACTTGTAGTCCAAACACTTAAGAGGTAATGCTTGTTGAATATCAGTGGGTATTTGTATAAATGAAATGAAAATGTGATAAATAAATCACGAGTATGTTTCCCGCAGAAATAATATTGATATGCTTTTAAAGTGGATGAAATTATATTGAGGTTTTTATTAACTTGATAGTTATCGAGAGTTTGGATATGCATGATTAACTGCATATTTATATGAATCACTAGATATAAAATGCATGAAGCATATAGTTATGAAGTACTTATTCTATTAAGTTTTAAAAATCCTTATATGATCTAAAAAAATCCAAACACATGTGGAACAAGCTATTTTCCATATATTTTCAGTATCTAGATTAGATTTTATTGCAGTTTATATAGATAATTTAAATGTCATTGAGGCTCCATAAGAGCTCATGAAAACTGCACATATTTGAAATATAAATCATAAATATTTTCAGTTTCGAGAGAGAGATGAATGAAATTATTAGTTCTGAAATATCATCTCTTAAATGCAATTAGTATTTCAGATTCATATTACAGTTTTGTAACAAATGTGCATTATTAAATGAGAAATAAAATGGAGCACACAGAACATCTACCAGAAGATAGAAACACAATAGGAATATTTGTGAAATATTATTTTATTATCTCGAAATAAAATTACATAAATTTGAGGTTCTTCACCTCATTCTTTAAACGATCTTGCTCTTCAAAAATTTGCATGGCATCCCTGTCTAAAGGAGTAGGCAACCGAAAAGAAGAGTTAAATAAAGATTTTAAATTCCTATTCTCTTACTCTATTGCTCCTATCTTCATGTTGGACTCTAGAAGAAGTCGCTAAAGGATAGAAATTTTCTCATTGAGTTTGTCAACATCATAAGTTTTGGATTGTAGTCGCTGAGAAAATGCGACAATGGTTGATGAGTATCGGATACCGAAACTTACAAGCTCGTAGATAGGATCAAACATCTGATGTATTAGTCAGATCATTATTGTATTGTATTATAGCACCTACAGTAGAAGCAGAAACAACTGGTGAACAAGGTATAGAATACCTCATATATTGGTCACGATAAGATTGTTGGGCCATTGTAGAGTAAGAATGCAGAGAGAGATTGTAGAGTAAGAATGCAGATTAATTACATAAAAGTAAATAAAATGGGATGCGAATGAAGATGAACTGAATATTTCTTTTATAGAGAAAATTATGAAAGTAAGACAAAATTATATATATTGATAGAGGACACGCTAAACACAGATATTCTACAGTTATTTACTAAACCGTGAAATTAAAAGCAGATTGCCCCTACTCTATTTGAAGTTGGATTTTTTCAGATATCTACGGTGAGATTAAATGCAGTTTGTCCTTATTCTATAAGTATTTGAACTTCTTGAAATATACGTTGCTGTTGATTCTGAAGATCACGGGCATACTGTTTTAACGCCTTATTCTCCTCCTTCAGTTTCTTTCTCTTATGACTCTTCGCATAGAGCTTCTAACGCAATTAAGATATTTTATTATTGAGTTGGTTGACCTCATTCAGTTTAGCTAATAACCTCTGAGACATGGTAATACCAGAAGCAAAATACTGAGTACTAAGAAATCTTGATTCTGAAACGACATCAGAATAAATCCTTCCAGAAAATGAATCTTTGCTCCTATCATAAGAGTAACATCCTCAGGTGAGTAAAAGGAAGGACAAAGTATCTCTATTGCTTCATAGCATCTCTCGTGAAGCATCTCTCTACAAGAGACAAGAGATGTAGGATCATAGCCCTGCAGCGCCTGACAGCTACAGAAGAGTTGTAAAATTCTGCGGTGCTTGTCTGGCCTAAAAAAATGGTCACCGTTTTTGTTGAATATAGAGGTTGGAGCTTAATTTTGATAACTTCTCTACTAACTATGTTATTTACAAGAACTCCAGAAGAGCACAATTTCATAAGAGTGGTGAATTTAATGTTAAAACGATCTTGAGTCAATATGGCGAATTTGTTTACCAAAACATTACCAACTGCATCATTTAAAGAGTTGGTACACAATATTGAGACGCATCAACCAAAGACCTTTTACTATAAAGTCTTGAAGAACTTTTATATGTACAAAACTCATCCCCTGAGTACTCCAATGGTTATTCGATCATATGATGTGTAGAAAGACCCATTTCTTCCTTGTGAAGACAATGAAGAAATTATTGGTCTTGAATTACCTTATCTCAGTGCAATTAAAGTCCTGATGTATCTTGAAAATTGTACTCGATCTAATATTGCATTTTCAGTTAATTTACTTGCAAGATATAGTTCTACACCAACTCGAAGACATTGGAATGATATTAAACATGTCATTCGATAGCTTCGGGGTACGATCGATATGGAATTATTTTATCAACATGGATGAAGTCCACAATTAGTTAGATATGCGGATGCAAGTTATCTTTCAGAATCATACAGAGAGATCATTTCAATTCACGAGAAGAAATGTGAAATTGATATCAAGCAGATACGATCAAGTGATAATTTGGTAGATTTATTCATTAAGGCATTACCAACTGCAACATTTAAAAAGATTGTGCAGAATATTGGAATGTGGAAACTTGAAGACTTATTATCATGCACTTTCAAGAGGAGTAAAGTCTTGAAAACTTGTGTTGATTGTACTCTTTTTCCTTCGCTAAGGTCTTATCCCACTGGGTTTTCCTTTGCAAGGTTTTAATGAGGCAATCTTAAAGTACTTGACGATATACATGAATATTGTACTCTTTTTCCTTCGCCATTGGTTTTTTTCCACTGAATTTTTCATTGACAAGGTTTTAACGAGGCATATTCTTTACATGTGGTCATCCAAAGGGGGAGTGTTATAAATCGACTTGTATGACCACATTTAGCCGTCATAATAGCCGTCATAATTGACCGTCCTTAGCTGTCAATTATGATGGCCCGTAGTCGTCATAATTGACCGTCCGTAGCCGTTAATTATGACAGCCCATAGCCGTCAATTTTAATTGCCCGTAGTCATCATAATTGACTGTTCTTAGCCATCAATTATGACGGCCAAGACCTCATTTGTGCTCCTATATATATGGGTATCATTCTTCAATATTTGAATAAAAAAAACGCTTCTCTATCATGTTCAAGATCTCTCTCTTTGTCTTTCGCTTTATCTCTTTTCATTAGTTTCATAACAAATATGAATTTTACATATAAGTCAGTGTTCTATTTAAAAATATAATAATAAAAGTGATAAGTCTAATAAAAAGAGATTTAGAGTATTTATAAAGTAACTTAATTTATAGATTCGGCGGAGAGAATGTTAACCTTGTTCTGGCATAATTGTCCATATTAATTCATTTCTGTGAGCAAGTGTATAATCCATTATTTTCTGAAACTGTACTTGTAATGTTTGCTAAATATGGTAGATGTTCATGGAATAATGAAAAAAAATATAAAACATAATGTAATAGGTTTTTTAAATAAATTTATAAAGAGATTTTTTACCTCGCCTATGTGTTCGAACATATCAACGACTGTAGAATTCAGTACTTCTTCTGCCACCTGTCTAAAGGCATTTATATATATAGTAGATATTTTAACTTCACTTAAAAAAATTAAATAAAATTAGGACAACTTAGTCGGAGGCGCCTTTTATAGGGGTGGCGCCACACCATCTCCTTCCCTACCCCTGCATGGGTGGGGGTGGTTATTTTTTTCCCGCAATCCACTCCTGTCTATATGGGAGTGGAGTATCCTGTCTGCTACACGGGATGCGGGGATGGACCTCCATCCGTCCGATTCCCGCCTCTCCCCTCCCTTCCCCAATCAATTAATACCGTGTTCAATATCCACCAGTTTTGAACCGCAACGACAAACCCAAGCCCCAAAACTCACTAATGGAATCAAACCCCCAAAAGAAAATGAGAGTAAAAACAAAAACCATAAATAAATATTTTAGCACAAAGCAAACTCAAATGAGCGAAATAACCTCGTTGGAAGACTTGGAAATAGGCTCTGCCCTCTGTAGTCTGTGGAGCTTGCGTACCTGTTTGTTTCTTCTTTTCCTATTATTTTCCTTCCTTATTAATCTAGTTTCTTGTAAAATTCATGTAAGGAAAACAAAAGCTTTAAGAACCTACAAATGAAAGAGAGAGTCTTGCAAATGAAACTGGTTAGAGGAAGGAGATTTAGACGAAGATGGTTGAAGCAGGGGATTCATCTACCTAAAAGAAGCAGAGGCTTAAAGACGAGAGATCGAGAGAGATTATGTGCAAAAAGGATTTTGATCAACAGAAACAAAGACGAGAGAGATCAAGAGAGGAGGGCTGTTGAAGAAGGCTTAGGAAAACTGAAAACTACCAAAAAAAAATTTTTTTTCTTTTGGGGGGGGGGGGGGGTTGGGGTTCCCCTTAATATATGCAAGGGCGATGCAGCTGGTGGCAGGCACTCGCTACCTACCCCTATTTTATATCATAGTCACGCGTTCGTATAACCTTAAATAGATAAATTTTCATAATTTCTTTTTAATAAAATGGTTCTCATTATAAAAGGATAGATTTTTTATTTTATTTATTTTTTGAACTGAAAGTTTACTTTTGTATAAAATGGTCATGTAAAATTTATTTATTTAAAACTTGTATAAATTATTTCTTTTTATATTAACAATCATATATATATATATATATGTATATAGCATTGTTTTCACAACACTTCTCAACACTTTTGAATTCATTTAATCCCATTTCATTTAATCATGACAACTTTTTCAAATTTTCATACAAAATAAAATAAAAAAGTCAACTTTTTAAATCCTTAGAATAAAAATAATATTAATATTTTTTTTTCAATTTGTTAACTTTAATTTCAACTCATTCCACTTCATTTTCGAAAACAAACGAATTAGGCCTAGTTTGGTTATACAGAATTCAAATGAAATGTGATAAGAAATATGTAAACAATAATGAGATAGTTTGTGAAAAGTAATGAAATAATTTGAGTTAAAATATTTTATGGGATTTTGGAAAATGAGACATAAAATGTTGAATAAAAATATTATTAGAATATAATTTTTTAAGAATATTTTTGTTTTGAGATTTGAAATAGTTTGAATTGTTTTTTGTGTTTTATTAAAAGTTTATAAAAACTGTAATGATTAGGTAATAATTATTTAAAATAGTTGAAAATTTAAAATTGAAAAGTGTTTATATTTGAATGGTGTTAGGATATTGAGATGATATGCGATGGGTTGAGACCATTTGGAAACCAAAAGGGCCTTAGAATAATGAATAATTCTATTTGAAAATTTTTACACTACACATCATTTATACGAGATAATTTGTATTATTCAAATTTTAAAAGCTATATTCTAAATTAAATTATGCCACGTGGATGATATATAGTGTAAAGACATTCAAATAACACTACTCTTAAAGTAATACTAGATATAATCTTAAAATGTGTAAACCTCACATTTCCTTTAGAAAAAAATGGAATCCTACATTTAAAAACAAAAATTATATGGATCCTATATTTACCTATTTTTTTAAAAGAAATGAACAAGATTTACACACCTCATCTAAAATTACAAATATTATTTTTGGAAAAATTAATAGCTGTGTTTTTTCGTTTCTATTAATAGCTGAGTTGGATTATTGAGCTAAAACACGATGACATGGCATCGTCCTTGCATTTGATTAACAAAATGATCACGTTACATCCTATTGAGAGTTATTTTTGGGTGATTGGATGGAAAAATTATCTCATCTTATTTCATAATTATATTTTTTTTAAAATTTCACACATAATATAGTAAATAATTTAATTTTTTCAATCCAAAAACAATAATAATATTAAAAAATAATTGTAGAATTTCATGGTCATAACTCATTTTATAAAACCGATTCAAAGAGAAATTGTTGCTTATTACTTATAAATATGCTCAAAATCTTGTCTACATGCAATGTGAGATTTATTCCTCAATATTCTTCCTCACATGCAGGCCAGTATTTTTTTTATCTTTGTCACAGGGTAAATAGTGTGACCCCCATTCATCTTGTGACAGACTCTGATACCATTAAAAAAATTCATGGATCTAACATATCTCATAAAACCAATTCAAAGAGAGATGTTTGTTCATTACTTATAAACATGTCCAAGATTTATCTTGTCTATAGGAAATATAGGATTTATTCATCAACACCCTTTTTAATATTGTTGGAAAACCATTCCATCTCACTATTCAAACAACCTATTTATATTTCAATTTTTAACATTTATTTAAAATCATCTCACATCAACTCACTATCTAAACAACCACTTTTATCTCTCTGAAAGTTAGCGTGTATATAAATGTAACCTTTTTTTGGTTGTCTATGTACGTGTACGACCCAGCAAGCTCTCTAATGCCTGTATCGTAACTCTTTACCTAATTCAGTTTTATCAAATTTAAAGTAGATCGTGAACAATATTAGGCTCGCATTAAAATAAATGAGTTGTATGTTCAAGCTCAACTCGTACGTACTCGAATAAAAATTATTAAATAAAGTTGACCACTTAACACAAGCTCGGATTCAATTCGTTTTTCCCCTATAATCGAGTTAAATGGCCAACTGTGTTACCTATCCAATATCCAGAATGGGATTCTTCATTGAGTTACTCTCATGTGATTTAGCACGCACTGCATTATAGGTTCAAATCTAGCCATTTATTCTCCATAAATAAAAAATCTAGTTATTTATTCACTTTATAATATTATATCAGACAGGTAAAACTTATTGAATTTCATATCATAAGGCGTAGATATCCATTTAGACTCAAACTCGATTAGAGGGACTATTTTCTTGAATATCAAATATTATATTTATATTTCAACTTCCAATTAACATGATATCTGAGATGGTAATTCATGTTCACGGGTTGCGCTTATCGAGTTATGAGTATTAAATTATATGAATTAACTCGAATACAATCTGTTTAATTCAACGTTTAACATGTTAAATCTTAAAATCTTAATATAGCTTATATAATTAACATGTGATATGACACTATCTGCATAACCATTCAATAATTAATTTTTATAGGAAATTTGATTGGGAAACAACTTTAAGCAAACCGAAAAGTCCATTGTTCGATGTCAAAATCAGTTTAGGCCCAGTCTTCATACCCCATAAGGAGGCTATCTATTGGGCTCATGGGGATTAAGGTCTCGACCCATTTTAAGGTTGCCCATTACTGACAAATGAAGGAACCTTTATCGTTTTTCTTCCCATTCATTTCTCACCACTCATTTACTGATCGTTATTGTGAAGTTTTGCACCAAAAATAGAGTCCAATGGGGAATAATGCATTGGCCAGTTCCATGATTCTTCTGTCAAGTGCAGGCAGATTAGTTGAATAGTATTATTAGAATTAAATAAAGTTCTTGTCATTCTCATGAAGCATTGAGATTTTAGCTGCAGAAATAATTTGTACAAGTGTAAAATAGATAAATTCTATATAAACTTTGTTAAGAAGTTGACTCTACCTAAAAATAAGTATAAAAGAACTATTTGTTAATAGTGGGACCTACTTTTTATCTAAAAATTTATACAAAATTTGTCTATTTAAGATTTATACATGATATAATTGATGCGAAGTTGCAATTTTTATTAGCAAAAGCGAAACGGTACACCTTACAAAAAAGCTAAAATACACGTAGTATATATAGACTCAGCAAGAGTACTGTAGTGATCAGCTCTATATATAGCTCAATACATATATATATACATATATATTATATATGTATGTATATATATATGTTGAACTCAAAGCATTTATTAAGGCGCGCCTGATGCTAATAATTAGGTTAGTGGTTCATGCATTAAACCCAGATTGCTCCAGCGCGCTGGAGCATTGGTTTTAAGGAGCGCCTGAGATGGAGGCTCATCACCTCGTTGGTTCCACCCACCAGTTCACCGCCGATGAACACCGCCGGCACGGTCGGGTTACACCCAAGCCTGAGAAGAGCTTGCTCGATCTCCCTCCCTCTCGGGATCTCATCCACCTCGTGGACTGCGGCGTTCACCCCAAACTCGGTGATGAAGAGCGTCTTGATGGTGTGGCACATGCAGCAGGAGCTCCTGCTGAAGATCACCACGGGCCTCTCTGATGTCATGTTTGAGACTCTGTCCATTGCCGATATTGCAGAGGCAGCTAGCTCTAAGATATAAAGATATTGACACTTCTGATACAGTACTTTCGAACCAACCTAGATTAGGGTCCGAACGTGCAATGCCAAATTAGAGTGAAGGGTTTGGAAAACGAAGAAAGAGCAGAATAATTAGGAGAGCGATCGAGCAATTAATGCATGTAGGCAATTTTGTGAGGAATGTGAAGTCAGTACCTAATGAGGTTTTTGCTGTGGGAGACTTGAGCCCCAAGAGCTGCCATTTATATAGGACTTTCATCAATATTGTGGCCGGGTTTGCAATATTAATGCGCAGCTACCAAGGAAAAGTTTGATCTGGTGGTGAAGGAAAAATGAGAATGTTCCTTTAGATATTTCAGTCCTAGTCCAAATTACACTTTGATCATTACTTGACAGCGATTGAGGTTAACCAGACAACTAAAGTTGCACAACAACGAATCTTGGCATACGATTATAGTATCTAGGGACGTGTCCTTGATCGCATTATTATCTACTAGTGCCTACAGTATACATTGTTGAAGATAATAATATAATCTTATCTAGATTTGATTTTTATAATGTTTAAGATATTTACTTTTTTTTTTTAATCTTAATTTCATTTATCTATAAATAAGGACGTAGGTCTTATATTCAGTAATAATTCAGAAAGTAAAAATGTAACTATCGAAGTCTCTTTTTCTCTTTCTTTCATTTTCATCTTTTTGTATATTATATTTTATTATCTATCATGGTATCAGAGATCTTAGTTAATACTAAGCTCTATCAAGTGGAATATTTATTCTTCTGCTAGATTTACCTCTCACAAAATTTTTATCGCAATTCAATTATGTATCTCAATCGTCTCAAATCAATGCATTTAGAGTATCTCTATGAGCCATGAGACCTTTTTATTGGATCTTGATCTGTTGTGGGTATTGTTTGAAACCTTAGATCCAATATTGGCATTTTGATTTTGGTCCAATAGTTGACCAAAGCCATTTATAACCATTATTGGTTAGAGCTCCAGGT
This sequence comes from Carya cathayensis, assembly GCA_011037825.1. Lineage (NCBI taxonomy): Eukaryota > Viridiplantae > Streptophyta > Magnoliopsida > Fagales > Juglandaceae > Carya > Carya cathayensis. Next base: position 2,214,197 of record QGSO01000181.1, read on the forward strand.
TTGATGTTCTAGTTACCAGCCAATTCATCAATAATACTATCATCTCATCGACAATCAATAAATGAATATGAAAATTACTCTCAAGTTTTAAATTCAAGATTTCAAAATTCTCAACCTTCAGTTTGATGGGATGTTAAAGATAATATAAAATCAATAATTTGATTTGATATTATCTTGATTTAATTTTCATAATTATCAAATCATTTTGATTTAATATTATCTTGATTTAATTTTCATAATATTTAAAATATTTATCTTATCCTATCTCAATATAATTTTCCTATGATTAGAGATGCATGCATTATACTCAATAATAATGAAAAAGTAAAAATATAACCTTCAAAATCTCTTTACCCTTTCTCTTTTCTTTATTTTTTTATATTATATTTTATTATCTATCAGCATGCTATTTGAGAGAGAGGGAGCTTCTTTTCCTCTCTCTCTCTCTTTTCTTTCATTTTTTTATATTATATTTTATTGTCTATCAGCATGCTATTTGAGAGAGAGAGCTTTTGATGATCCATATTCGTTTTTCTTGTACGTAATCACGAGGGACTCGAGGTAAGGGCCATTTTGCATGTACACAGTGGACCCAAGTGGTCGCTTTCATTGGGTTTTGGACACACTCATCATACACTGACCATTCTTTTTGTTTTCTCAGCATCATACACTTACCATTCGATGTAATAATTAGTTCACCCACGTAATTATGAACCCCTTAATGGGGTGTATATATATGGACTAGTTGTTATAATATAATATAAATATCACATTTGACTATTTTTATTAGTTAATTTCTTTGGGATAAACGTTTATTATTTAACATATAAGTATTAAAATAAGGATAATGCTTAATTAGTGAACCGATAGTTGACCAATTTTTTTTTTTAAATTTTTTTCTTAATGATTAAGTAAGTAAATATTATTAAGTTTATGTATTTTTTATAATAAAAAAATATTTAAAGATACTAAAAAAATGAATAAATGAAAAGCTAAAAAAATAAAAATATTTGAAATGCACTAATCGGTTGTATTTGTAGGAAGTGTCCAAGTTTCTACTGAGAAAGAGTATGAACCCACGTATAAATTAAGAGAATGTTGAAATATAATTCAAATAATTAAATTCATATCTTTTTGATAATTTAAACTTTTGGATGGAATATTCTCAATTTCAACTCGTAATTCGCACCGTATCATGTTTAGTAATCCGAAGAGAGTACGTACATTTTTTTATCATGTGAGTTTTTTTGCCGTATATATCTATCATGGAGCTAGCATCTGCTGAGTTGGAGGAAGGAGTAGGACTTATCCAATCGGGACCCCTTTTTTTTCAGTGGCAATTAGATTCGCGTCCAATACAAGAAAGGGATAAGTACAGAGAAATTAAAGCCAAGTACTGAATGGAGAAGATTTCAAGGAAAATGTTGTTCAAAAGTCCCACACACAAGATCAAGATGAAACTCCAAAAATATTCAACAGCCATGCATGGTAAAAATTGAATAGGACATCCATCTTGATCAATGATGTACTGATCTATATTATATCAAAAATTTTAAGTGCAGTCATTTTTACGTACTCTTTTGTACACTTCAGTGATATGATTGGTTGTGTATTAAAAAAAATTTAATCCAACCAATCATATCAATGGAGTACACAAAAGTGACTGTATGTAGCATTACTCGAGAAGAGTAATTTTATTATTATTATTATTTTTATATTTTTAAATATTTTTTTTAAAAAAATTCACAACATCATTAAAAAATATTTTCTTAATCACTAAGTAAAAAAAAAAAAAATAGAGCGAATCGGGAGCTAGATACTATGGACCATTTTCGGTGGGTTTAGGATTTCTCTTAATATTTAAAAATTCTCTATCAATTTTTAGGAAATCTCTCTATTGTCGTAAAAAAATATTCCATTTATTTTTTGTTTAAAAAAAGAAAGAAATTCCCGGTCCGGTTGTCGTCAAAAAGAATAAAAACTTCTTATTTATAAAAAATGAACTTGCTTTTCTAAAGCAATGGACCATAAAATTATACTCCATCGTTGATGTGATTCATCGAGAGTTGTGATCCATATTATTCATATTTTTTTAATCTGTGAGTGGTAAGTTCATATATGTACAAATTCACTACAAGAAAATTATTTAGTTGTAACTCATCATTTCTTGCGAAAATAATTATATTCTATTAAAATAAATATTAATTTAGTCGCAAATAGTTATTCTTATTGCATGTAATCCGTCACAGGTCATTTTTTTTATAGTGATAATTATTCAAAAGGTAAACTCCTGATCTCCCGGGTTTCGCTAATTAATTTGTTGTATAGCTTCCTACGTGCGTATACCGTGATACTGATGATGATCAGCCTCATGTCCTAATTATTCCTTTATTAATTAAGCACGAATTGCACGGCACTACAACTATATATAAAAAGAAGTACTACTTCATCTTAATTACGATGATCAGAAGAAAATACAAATTAGAAATAGAACTGCGCCAAAAGGATTATTCGTAAGTACGTAAGGTAGTACTCATGCAACTCCTCGTGGAAAATCTACCAATATTATGCTTGAAAGCTATATATAAATGGATCATATATGCCATCTCTAGAAAGATCTTTATCAAAATAAAAGGCTTGTTTGCTTCTTCTTCTTTTTTTTGGATTTAACTTTTCGTCACCATTAATTACTTTCGAATCGTACTGCTTGTACACAATTAGTGGTCATATGGTAAAAATATATATATATGTCATGTGTGTCTACACATATATATTTATATATATACTCTAGATCTATTGTATCATTTGTATGGCCCAGAAAAGAATATATCCTCCTTCTATATGTATCCATGTACTGTCACATGTCGCCAGGATAGCATATAATTATATATATGTCATGAATCCAAGTGGCTCATCCATAACCTGCCCAATTCAGAGGCCAGTCCAGTTTGTAGCTAGGGTACTTACTTTACCGTACGTAACTCGTACGGATCTCTCGTAGTACTTATACGTCATCTTCTAATTCTCATGAATAATCACAAGCATACATCCGGCATGCATGATGTGATGAAACTAATTCCTGCACCATCATTCAGATCGATCAAGGTTCGATCGATATATATATATATATATATGAGAGTATCCATGATCAAGATTTCTACTTTGCTAGGTGATCAGAGATCAGTACATGTAATTAGTTGCACACATACATGCATACGCATGCATGATGCACTTTCAACATGCAGGACACATGAGGGATCAGGATATGAAAAGAACATATATAGGTACGAGATCGATATATCAATCGAGAAATTAGGATAAGGTCCATAGAAGAAACAGAGATCAGAAGTTGGGGTGGTGGCCCGATCAGGTGGGGAAGGAGTGTCAGGCTACTTTTAGCGCATGAAGATAAAGAAGATTAACGCAAGGACGGATCCTGGCATCACATATATTATGGTTTTAGGTTGGTGAAGTATGACGTGTACAAATTGCTCTTGGATTAATATTCCACTCAAGAAAGAGAGAGAAAGGGAAAGGGGAAAGGCCCAGGGAACCATATTTTATATTCTTTGCCTTTATCACTTTTTAGATACGAAACAGAAAGAATACAACTCCATCCAAAATCTAAAAGCATAAAGAAGAAAAAATTCTCTATTACTTGGGTCATTTAATTCGATCGTGGAACAGAATATATACATCACCAGTGAAGAGATATGATCCATCGATCTATTCAGTTAACTTGTGTTATAATCATTTTATTTATTCTCAATGAATTGCGATTCTCGCCTGATCTCGTGGTGCATGTATGCATCCTATCTCCTAGCTATATATAATATGGTTTCGGATGCCAATTCACATGTCATCATCGCTATTTGTTAATCCATGATCATCAGCATTTAACACGTAAATGAATCTGGGATCTTTGGTCGTAATTTTGCTTACTACTCTATCTTGGAAACGAGAGTAACGTGCATTATAATCATGTATACTGATTAACATGTGATATGTGGAATATTGTACGCATCTCTCAAGCTTCTGAGGTAAGTAAAAGTTGATGTGATCGTCGTACGTCTAGGCTTTGTATATATAGACATGCAAGAGAACCATAACTTCTCTTTAATTGTAAAAGGTTTTGCAAAATTTTTGTTTTTTGAAGCAAAGGTTTTGAAAATTTGATTAGACAGTTTGAACCACGAATCATGTTCATGATTTGAAACAAAATGTGTTTTATATATATATTGAGAAGAATATATATGTGTGTGTGTTATCTTGCAGAAGTATATGTTCTCCGGCCTAGATCTTATATATTATAATATCATGTCATTTAGTGTTGTTAAAAGATGGTAAAATAAGCGGAATGCTCGATCAATGCTAATAAATTATTGCTAATTGCAACCACAAGCATTTATATAAATATTAGCAATCTGTCGATTATCCATGCAAGCACACAAGCATATTAGCCCCAAAATAACCAACTAGATGAAATTAACTTCATTTTTCTTGGAAAAAATAGTGTGGCAAACCCTAATGGCCTGTCATAAGTAGTACAATATGGTAATAGACCTTTAAAGATATATTTTAAAGACTAATCGTTTTCTTAGATAACATATTAATTTAAAGAAGAATTATACTCAATGCAGGGCCTTTTATTATATATCTATCTAATGGCTCAAGCCCCGGGGTTGTTTCTATTTCCCCACTTTCGTTATCTCCTTTAATTTGACAGAGATCGATGGCCTGGTGCTACGTACATAGACATCATCTAAAGCTTAAGATCAAAACTTTACGTGGAATCTTCATGTGCTCAGAGCCATGCACCAGCTGGCTAGCTGGTTATTCGGGGATGCAACTATTCGTGCGCGACTACATCGATCTATCACCCTCAGACCCTCTCATGATCCCACGCAATCGTCATTTATAATATAAAGTTGACATTCCCCACCCACACATAGTAATCGAGGGCAGGCATGCAACATTATATATATAATTTACAAAAAAAAAAAAAAAACACTAGTGTAGTACCGTACGTTCCATAATAATATTTTTCCTAGTGATCCATGCACTTTCGGCAGCGTTTGGCTTATCTCTATAGGGTCGAAGATTCTTGGAACAACTAGGAAAGATTGTTAGCAGCAAGCCACACAAGTCTCTATCAAGGGTACTGATCACTGATTTGGACCCAGCTAAAATCCAAATTATATATATATCTGAGGGAACCTTCACCTTTTCATCCTGATGATCTCTTTCGTACATGCATGCTTCGGATTAAGTAAATAAACTCTATACATATAATAATCGATCCACGTACCAACTTTTGCTTCCCCTAGACGTTATATAAAAGGGCCTTTAGAGCTAATTCATAATTTCCATCACAAACCTAGCTGCCTTCTAAAGTACTAGATCTCCTCTCAATCTTCATAGCCTGCATTTGCCATATTTTCCATCACATCCCACGATCGCTAATTACCTCTAGCTATTTTGGAGTTTATTCGTCTTCGGAAAGTACTACAAGCTGCTAGCTTATACGTACATTTATACTTCTTTTTTAGCACAGCTAGAGAGAGGGAGAGAGAGAAAAGCTTCTTCAATTGTGAGTACTTAGCAGGGCCATCAATAATATCAATGGATCGCATTGTTAAAATTGCATCGCAAAAGGCAGTGGTGATCTTCAGCAAGAGCTCGTGCTGCATGTGCCATGCAATTAAAAGGCTGTTTTACGAGCAAGGAGTGAGCCCGGCAATTTTCGAACTTGATGAGGACTCGAGAGGGAAGGAAATGGAGTGGGCTCTCACGCGGCTAGGATGCAACCCCTCAGTTCCGGCAGTGTTCATTGGGGGTAAATTCGTGGGCTCTGCTAACACTGTCATGACACTTCATCTCAGTGGCAATCTAAAGAAAATGCTCAAAGAAGCCGGAGCTATTTGGCTTTGAGTAACATGAATATTACAGATCATTTGCCTAGCTCGATCTATCTAGCTAGCTAACCCCCTGCCCTAGACGTTCTATGTTTCTGAATAAGGTTAACTCAGCTCTCTTTTTTTCCCTCTTAATTGAGTCTTTCCACCACTTTTTGTGTAACTTTTTTTATTTCTACCTATAACTAATAACATCTGGCGGCTCCAGTAGGAACAATTAATGTCATCATGTGCCAAATAATTATATATATAGAGTACTCTCATGTGTACGCAGTTCATATACTTAAAATCTCTAAATTTTAATTGCACACTACTACTTTAAAATTGGCCGGCCGGCAGTACTTGTACTATATTTAATTACTACTACTTGTATCAAGAATGGCTTTTGTTTCCTTTCGAAACTTGATCCAATTTCACATTTTCATTCCCTTAATTACATGCTCTCGCTCATGATGATCATGCACATGCATGATCAAAGGCATATATATAATATATATCATTATTAACGTACGGTTATTATTATTATTATTGATTTCTGGTCACAATAATATTAGTGCAATATCATATATATATATATATATATATATATATATATATATATATATATATATATATATATATTAAGCAACTATATTCTTGTTAGTGTTGTGGGGATCTTGGGGAGGGGGTTTCATCGGGATGATGGCCTCGCGCATTTATGATGATACAAATATATAATAAATTGCCCTATATATATATATATATGATCGATCCACCATCTCCCTTGTTACTAAACAAAGTGCATGATTCCTTGCACGAATATTGCGTCCTTCTAAGCTAGAGTACTACTTGTTTTAGTTATCTATCTCTGATGCATCACAATAGCTTGTCCTTAGCTTTTGAGACAAGCATCTCGAATTTATATGCTACCCTAACTAATGAAGCTTTTGATCTCTTTCTTCTTCTTCTTTTATTTTTTTTATTATTATTTTTTTAATTTTCTCAAATGCATGGACCTTTTCTGATCTCTGGTAAACACTGTTTTCATTGGAAAATCAGAAACCTCATTTGGAAACCATACTACTTCAAATGATCTATTGCATAGAGCTTTTTAACACCATGATATGCAGGCCTATATGCTCTCCCGCGAGATCCCTTACCCATCATGATTATCTGTTACGTGCACCTGGCCAAGGCTAGCTAGCTAGTTGGAATAACAAAGTATTAAGTCCCGTGTAGATAGTAAATGTTTTTTATCTCATCTCATCATTATAATTTTTTTAAATTTTTATACAAAATATAATAAACAAATGAACATGTTTAAATTTTAAAATAATAATAATATTAAAAAAATAATATTTTAACAATATTTTATTTAACTTTTTTCTCAACTCATCTTATCTAAACTCACTATCCAAACGACACCTTAGTGTTGGTTGCGAATTCAAGATTTCAGTTTCTAATTTTGACTACATGACATGAAGGGGTACTTTAATTAGCTAGCTTATTATACAACTCGTTGCAATTGTTAAACAACTCGCTAGAAATAATATTCTAATAACTGTTCATGATTAGTAGCAACGAGATTTTATCTTTGCAACATTTTCGTTACAAATGCAACTATTTTCAACGAAATATTTTGTATCATTACAAATGATGCATTATTAGCAATAAAAAAATATTCCTTGCAAATGTTCGTTGCAAAAAATCATCTGTTGTAGTGTACTTATAGTCTTATCAAAGAATATTTCTACTTGTAAATTGTTGTAGATGCCTTAACATAACATGATTTGATTTATATATACGATTTCCGGACCATACATGTTCTGTCCAATTTTTCTGTAGGAGCGGTTTGGCATCACGTACGCGTCCATGACTTCAAAGCAAACTAAAATGCATGTGGGGTACAATGGGCGGGGGTATCCCTATCCGCACAAGTTCTAGACTTGCCAATTTGAATGGAATGATCAATCGAATTATTTTTTTGGAAAAAGAACAAAAATATAAGCCATTCATTATTAAAATTAAACATTGATCAAGTCCGGAATTGATAAATTAGAGTACTGTAAATTCAATTGGGAGATGATGATCGATTGGGGTTTGGGTCAATTTATCTAATGAGAAAACCAAACATAAGCTAAATGTTGGATGGCAAGATCAAACTCACTCTAACCTGCAGATGGTGTTAAAAATATAATACAAATAATTAAATTTATTTTTTCATTCAGTTTAAACTTTTGAAAAAATTGGTGATTTTACACGATATCAAAATAGAAATCCTAAATTCAAACCCTAAATCTACAGTACCCTACCACATTCAAGACTTTAAAGAAAGTCTTCAAATTGGATTTGGCGAAATTTGAAGTACCGTTAGCTAGTTTGAAGCATATTATAATTAGGACCAAATTGAGTCTTCAAATTATTTTCTTTTCTCTTCTTTTTCTCTAAGCCAGAAAGCTCTCTTTCATACATAAATCAAATTGATGAGAGCGTAGAGAAGAAGATCGATAAAGAAACACGGAAGCCATCAACCACCATTTGAGAATTTTTCTACTTTTCGAGTATATATCCATAAAAGCAGAACTTTTAACTTTTGGGGTATATATCCACTATCCCCATCCATCAATAGCCACAAAATATTAATTAGGTTCTCCAGGAGAGAGAGAGAGAGAGAGAGAGAGAGAGCTTTGATTAAAATGCGCCCAGGGCCATGCAGGACGTATCGTTGAAGCCAAAAAAGAAAAGAAAACCGAGAAAAATACATAAATGTTCATCAGGGATATATATCGTTTAATCACAACAGCTAGCACGCCTTGAAGGAATACATACTTCTCGTTCATATATGCATGTACTTTGATAGACCTCAGTGACCAACACTACTCGAATTCATTTTACGATCTGCAATATTATTGATCAATTATATAGTTATGCCTATTATATATGGATTAATGATTATATATATGGCCAAACTGAGATATATATGTGTGTGTGTGTGTGTATGCCATTGGAAAGCCAGAAAGCGCTACCAGACCGAAAAGAATAAAAGACAGAAGGAAAGAATGAAAGAAAGAAAAGGAAGGAAAGGTAGAACAACGTGGTGGCAAGCAAGTATTCACTTAATTTGTCCATAATAGAGTACGTGATCGATGGAATTGGAATTGATTCCACTTTATCTAACAATAGAGAAAGCCACTATGCCGATCCTTCACGCGATCTCATGCATTCATGTGGCGTTTTTTTTTTTTAAATCTAAAAAATATTGCTGTTCACGTATGCAACACTATACTTCCAAATAGGGCTGTGCAGAAAAGTTGCCAGTCCGTCTGTGAGACCCAATCCGACCCGATTGAGAAACCAGTTTGAACCAACTTGCGGGCCAAACCTGCTGAATGTCATAACAATCCGACTCTCACCATTTATTTTCTTTCACACTATGTGATTCTTCTTCGTTTTATTCCCAACAAAAACCAATCTTCACGAATCAAGAGTAAAGTCCCAACACCGCAAGCAACCAAGATTCAAGACAACCAAGATTGGCGAACATAGCCACGTAAATTGATGATAGTGAAACCCGCGTAAAGACAACCAAGATTTTCATCATCAGCTACGTAAGTCCCTCTCCCCCAACGTTTTGTCTATAGCTTAGATTTTCAAATAGCATTCTTTTGTTTTCCTTCTTTCTCTCCCTCTTCCTTCCTTCTAAAATCCAGTTTCTTCCCTCCCCACCATGATCCTCCTTCACTTTATTGCCTAAAAAACCACATTTTTCCTGTATTCTCCCTCAAAGTAGTTATCTCCCTCAAACCACATTTATCGCCCATAATTCTCTAAAACTTTCCTCCATATCGCCCCTAAGTCGCCCAGTACTCTAACAACCCAATCCCTGTCGTTCCCAATGGAGAAAAAGCTCTACATCGATTCCATCGGCCTCGACTTCTTTTCCCTCACCAACCACCAACCTCCAATCGTCTCCGCATCCCTCTCTGACGTCAAATCCACCATCGATTACATGACTTCCTTGGGTATGATCTCTTGATAATAATACAGGCACTTACTTCTTGGCCAGTGTTAGTGGATCTGAAAATCATTGTTGAATCAGGTGGGTGAATACTTCCCCCATGCTATATTTGAAAAAGTATACATAAAAAGAAAAACCCATTTGATAGTCTCGAAAACTTGCTTCAGACTTTGACAAGAAACGGGTTGACTCGTCTTGGGTCGGGTTCTGTTATCCTTGGGACCGGGTTGGCTTGGGTTGGGGCCAAACACAACCCAGGTTGGTTGGGTTGCAGCCCTAACTTCCAAAACTTTAATCTAATTTTGTTCTATTCTGGAGGCACTAATTTGGATCCAAAAACCAGCTTGTGCATGGCATATTAATGTTTGCAGTTCTTGTTAGTGAGTAAATATGTATGTACATATGCATGCTCATGATGACGAGGGGCCGGGTTTGCTTTCAGACTACAAATTTGGAGACTGTAGGAAAATATTTCCCTTTTTATTGAGTTTTTAAATCACAACTTTAGACTAATTGGCACCTACGACGTTAATTTTCAAACGATGGGAAAGTTTATGTATTGTTCGTGGCATCGTGCACTTTTCCATGGGTCATATATATATACTAATAAAGCAGCACGTGCGATGCACGTGTGCTCAGTCAATATTTTTCTTAAGTGTAATAATTTAAAAAATTTTCAATTTAGTTATAAATTGACAGAATTTCATATATATTTTAACAATTTTCTTCCTCTTCATAATAAACATTATATATATTGTTTGCAAAATATTTATAGCTATAACACAGAACTCTAATAAACATAACTACAACTATACACGAGTACCATGTACTTATATGTTACAACAGTCAAAAGTTTAAAAAGAAAAGTCTGGAAACTCATTTTGCTGTTCCTGGGACATTATTAATAGATAATACAGTAAGCTTGTTTTGACGTAACCTCCCTGATTCATTCATCTGCGTACCCAAGACTATGATCCACTCATTATTTTCAATGTTGTTTGCAATGTTTTCAAGATAAGGCAGATGTTCCTGTTACAATGAAAAAACATATAAAAAGATAATGTATCAAAATTTTTAAACGTATTTAAATGTATAGATTTTACCTCGTTTGTATGGTCTATAAGATCAACAGCTATGCATCCCAAAATTTCCTCTGCCAAAGATCCAAAAATAACCACGGGTGTCGATGTGGTATCATTATACACATCTAAGTAAACTCGACACCTGACAGTAATAAATAAATTATCATTTGTTAATATCACCAAATAAAATGTTCTAACTACCATGTAAATATTTTTAATTTCAAAATATGAGGAAAATGTTTACCTTGCCTGTGCAATTGCTGCATTCTTGCAACTATAACATACAAAGTTTTCACCGAGCTCATAGCCAGTTGCCTTGTTGCAATTTTCGCATGATACGTAGTGGAATGACTGGTGAAAATCAATCATTCTAAATTTGCCTCTAACCAAATATGTGGACCTCTGCGTTAGGACAGAATAATTATGTGCACTAATCAACATCTAAACAATACTATATAGAAGGATTCGAAATTAACCCTTATTACATAAATTAAATCCAACCAGCAATCAACATTTCAAATTGAAGCATATGCACAGTTCTGAATCCACAGCACACAATTCACAAATTCACATCCTCCATTTCCATTTCATTCCAAGCAACCTCCAATCTCCATGTTCCAAAGAGTGAAAAAATGAATTGTATTCTTTAAAATAAGAAACTTGGCTTTAAAAAAAAGAAAAATATACCGCCATTGCCGGAGCATATATCAGTTTTTCTGCGATTTCAGATACTTTTATGATTGGATTGGTAGAACTACTTGAAGCTGATCCAAAACTATTTCCAATTATCTCTTCCAGCAATTTATCGTTTTGTGCTGCCCTGAAAATTTGAATTACTAAATAAAGTTAAACATCAATAGAAACAAAGAAAGATTTACAATGAAAAAAAAAACATTAAATTTATAGTGTATTTAAATAAGTTATTTACCATGTACGTAATGCAACAGAAGATGGACTTTTTTTGACGTAGTTCTTCTTTCTTCTCCTCTGATTGAGCAGCGTACCAATTTTTTTTACCAGCACTATTTCCAGATTCTTCAAAAGTTATTTTTAAAGAATTTTAGATGCAAATTAGTGAAGATACAATTTATGAAATTTTAATGTTCTATGTAATAAGATTGGTTTACCAGTTAGCATTCTCAGAACGAATCACAAATTTTGCAAGAATTTGATAGACTAAGAAGACATAAATAACAACTTGTCAAACACGCAGACATACAAAACATAGAAACGAATATCCAAGGAAAGATAAAAAAAACAAGCTTGCAATTACCTATCTCTAAAGCATAAAGAAATATTATATATAACTAATAGCATATAATCAACATTCATATCAAACCAAATATTAAATAACAATCTTATTGATTTGTAAAATAGCATACACAAATGAATTCATAAAATAATACAAAATAAATAGAAGAACATTTATTTATATGGATAACAACAAAACATACCTCGAGATAGAGGACAAATGAAAGATCAATGGAAAATGAGCAGATCACGACCCAGCAAATTGAGGAGCACAAAGACAAGGACACAGGCAACAACTTTGCTGTAAATGAATATATTATAAAGCATTATACAAGCACTCTGATAATAAATTATCATTTATTAAATAAGACTGTATTAACATATTAGAAATTAATCTGTTAGTAACGTTAATATAATTTAATTTGTTAACACTTATTTTAATAAGATTTGTCATATTATTAAGACAAAATAAATGATGTAATGAGTATAAATTTTTTTATGATTAAAAGTAAGATTTATATACCAACTGAAAAGAATGAGATAGCACATGTTGCACATACATGATAATATATTAATTAAAACATAAATGCAAATTATATTTTGTTTAAATAACAAATGCAATTTAATTGTTTAGATAACTTTTTTTAAATGACAATTTACATTTAAAAAAATTGTAATAAATTTTCTATAAACTTTTTTCGAAATGGAATAAATTTATATACTTTATTTATATAAATGCAAGGCACAAAGAACTTTTCAAAATATATTAACATTTGTGTATCTAAGTTAAAAAAATGTAGGGAAAAGATGATCTATTGTTGACAAATTTGTAAAAAAAAATTACATCAAGATTTTTTTAAACAATAACAAGCAATGATATAAATAAATTCAGTATTTATAAATTTTTTTTTAAAAAAAACTTCCTTATAGGCTATTGCAAATCGATTATATGTTCAAGAGCCTGAGAACTCTCAAGATTTTCATGTATTTCGTGCGAATTTAATAATGTCATCTTACCAATTGGCATAAACTAATGTTTAAAATTTTCTTATATTTTGTTTTTTATATTTTTATTATATAAAAAAGTATAATAAAAATATTTACTGTATGCACAAATGGAAATATTAGAGGAACAATATTTTCGTCTATTATTTTTGTATGCCCTAATTATTTATAATAAGATTTAATGTTCAAAATTTTTTGAAAACTATTTTTTTTCCCTTCTGCATTTTAATTTAACTCATTTATGAATTTTTTTTTCTCATTTTCCCCTATTGCACAGCCAACCTCAAACAATGCATCATCTTTTATATTTTTCCATAGGACATTACACACTGTAGATAATTGAAAAAAATTGGAGCCGTTCGTGACCCGACAAGTGCTGCAAAGGCTTGAGGCCTAACTCTATGAATTTAGTGTGGTTGGAGATTTAAACAATCGCCTGATGTTGTTGATAAACGAGATTGAAGGCTCTGAGTTTCTATAAAAAAATCATTTTCACTCATCGGATACAAAAAAAAATCACATTACTCATTGGCCTGAGTTCTGTTTTTCTATAACGATAGAATGGCCGAGCAATTCTCTTTCACTAATATTCCAGACTTAAATCAGGAACCCTTGACGCATCAACCATCAATCTTCTCTCCTGAGGCCGTCAATACCATGATAGGAGCAGAGATCCGTTTTTCAAGTATGGCTGATTCTGAGATTGTTGCAGAATCAAGAATGCTCAGTAGTCAATATGTTGCCTCTGTTACGACCATGTCTCGAAGGTTAATGGCGAGGGTGAGCGAGATTGATCATCTTAACATCCAAATATCTGAGTTACGACAGAAACTTACTAATAAAGATAGAGAAAATAAAAGACTGAAGCAAAAAAATAAAGAGTTGAAAAAATTTAGAGATTGGTATGCTCATGATCTGCAACCACGAATAGAGGAGCTGGAACGAGAAAGGGTTCAGATACAATGTCAACATCGGCAGATAACAGCAGAGGTTCATCGTTTATTAGAAAAATAGGGACAACCTACTGTTAATCTCGCTGGCTTAGTAAGAAAATTTTTGACAATGTGTGTCCAACCTATCTTGTATTTCTTTTGACTAAATAAGATTTGAAGAGACAATAGTTTGTTTTCTTCTTTATGCTATCTCTATAAAATCAGTCTTAAACTTAATCCAATTTGCATCAAATCTTATTCTCATCTCTATAACTCATTTGCATTCTTTCAACATTCTCGCTTTAAGTTTTCAATTCTTTTCTCAATGGCTCATTCTTCTAACATTCTTCTAGATCCATCCATGAGGTATTCAACACCTCAACCTCCTGTCTTTTATGCAGCTGCCATTGGTGCCATGTTGCAGCAAGAAAATAATAGTTTGGCTAATAAGTCAGACTCTGATGCTATCTACGACTTGGTGAGTCTCGGGACTCGCTACTCATCCTCTATTATTGTTTTTTTCCAGCGAGTACAAGCCAAAAACCATGAGGTTGAAAGGCTTAAAGAACAAATTGTTGTATTTCAACGAATTGTTCAAAAGTCTCACACAAGGAAAGGAATCTTTCGGTAGAAGAATAAACAGTTGAAATCTCTATTGGATTCTTCATTTCGCTTGCCAGTTCCCATGGATAGGGATGACATGATATTGTATGAAGAGAATGAGCGTCTCAAACATGAGGCTAAGAACCTCAAGTTTATGTAAAAGTATTTAAAAAAATATCTCTATATTTTTATGAACTCTGATCTATCTTTTAAGAGATATTCATAATATGCATCATACCTATTTCTCTTCCCATCATAAACTTGTTAATTTAGTGTCATTAGTCTCCTGCACTCTATCAATCACTCTTCCATTGAAACTAAAGAAACTAATCAATCATATTTTCTAAGATTAAAGAAACTAATTAACAAGGTTGTGGTTGGAACGATAGACAAAAAGGTAGAAGAAATCAAACCGAACCATTAAAAAAAAAAATAATAATATAAATCAAACGTTGAAGAACAAGAGACAAAAAGGTAGAAGAAATCAAACTGAACCATAAAAAAATAATAAAATAAAATAAAAAAAACTTGAATCAAAAAGAAAAAAAAAACTTATGAACACAGATAGAAAAAAAAATTGTTCTGTGGATCTGAAAAATAGAAACTTAATATACATCAATCGAAAAATAAGGAGGAAAAAAGGTGCCAGAAATTAAACAGATGGAAAAAAAAAGATTCAACCGCAAATATTAAAATCCTAGGAAGAGCCGAAGAAAAAAGAAGAAAAAAAGTACAAGAAATCAAACCAAAGAAAAAAAAAAACTTGAATCGAAAAGAGAAAAAGCATACGAATACAAATTGCAAAAAAAAAAAAAGACTAAGAACACATATCTAAACAAAACGCAACATTTAAAAAAAATTGTGCAACAAGAAAAATACAGAAGAGACGAGAACAAACAGATTTCTTAAGATCTGTAAATAAACGAAAGAACATAAGCCAAAAACAGATCTCTTCAAATCTTTGAACTGAAGAAGAACATACCTCCTCAGCTGCTGAGATTCACAGAGTAACTTCGTCCAGTATATTTTTTTTTAAAGTTAGAATACAGAGAGTAGAGACTTTTTTGAAGTTAAAATATGGAGAGTAGAGAACGAAAGAAAGAAACATTGACATTTAAATTTCAATCGGATTGAATTTGTCAGACAAACTGATAAGCTTTAACTATAAGAAGACATTAAAATCAAAAAATATTGTAGCATCCAGATTGGGACTTATTAATATAAGATATCTTATTATATATATATATATATATATATATATATAATAAGTTTTTGGATAAGTTTTTGCCAAGTTGAAAGACTTTGGAGTTTGGAGATCATATCCCTAAAGCAGTTTGAAATATGCACACCCTCGATCTGATCTCCCTCTTGATTGATTTCATAAATCAACCACACACCTGCACAAACAGTTAAAAAAAGGTTAAAATATCAAGTGGGTCTATCCCCTTTTTGTGGGGAATGAATTGAGTATGGTATTATTTCACCAACTCCAAAGTCTTTCAACTTGGCAAAAACTTATCCAAAAACTTATTATATATATATATAATAAGATATATATATATATATGATCATTTATTTGCAGATCACATTATACAAAGTCTCTAAAGCAGTTTGAAATATGCACACCGTCGATCTGGCTTTCAATTGGCAAGCTGATACAAGCAAAAGCTCAAACTTATCTTATTATTAATTTATTTGCTCCACGTTATTTTATTATCAATTTGTTATCTACCCCTTTTTTTATTATATCTTCTCAAACCAGCCGTTGAAAATGGTGACATCATTGGTCCCTTGTCTCAATCCCTAGCCGCTCTCGCTTTCAATTGGCAAGCTGATACAAGCAAAAGCTCCAACTTATCTTATTATTAATTTATTTGCTCCACGTTATTTTATTATCAATTTGTTATCTACTCTTTTTTTTATTATATCTTCTCAAACCAGCCGTTGAAAATGGTGACGCCATTGGTCCCCCGTCTCAATCCCTAGCCGCTCTGGCTTTCAATTGGCAAGCTGATACAAGCAAAAGCTCCAACTTATCTTATTATTAATTTATTTGCTCCACGTTATTTTATTATCAATTTTTTATCTACCCCTTTTTTTATTATATCTTCTCAAACCAGCCGTTGAAAATGGTGACGCCATTGGTCCCCCGTGTCAATCCCTAGCCGCTCTCGCTTTCAATTGGCAAGCTGGCGAAGCCATGCGGTTTTTTTGTGTTCATATGCATAAAAATCTAATAGCTCCAACAACAATAGAAATCGCAAATTCTTACCAAATCATCCAACACCAATGATCCTTGAAGCCCTAGCAATCCTTGCACCTTCAGTAGCCTAAATATAGGCCAAACAAAACAAACCACGGCAAACAAAATACAACCCAGAAACAAAGGGTTGGGAGATCTGAGAGATCCTTACACCCAGACCCCACTGCTGCGGTTTTCCTCATTTTTGTTGAGACCAAACACTACTTTGTGTGATTTTGTGGAGGGTTGAGGTTGTTCTTGGTGGAAGCTTGATGAAATAGAGAGAATGGATGAGAGATCAGGACCGAGTGACGAAGAGAGAATGAACGAGAGGGAGGTGGAATAGAGGACTTAGTAAGAGATAGAGATATATAGAGAGAGGAAGAGTGTGGTGGCTGTTGATGGTGGAACATCGGCAAGACGGTGAAGCAAGGAGAGAAGAGGTAGCACTGAAAATTTTGAAAAAAAAAATCTCACCTTTAAGTAGATCAGAAAATGGGCTGCGGTGGGAGAGAGAGGAGATGAGGGTTGGGCTACTGCAGGAAGAGAGGGAGATCTGTGGTGTTCGACGGAAAGAGAAATTAGGGTGGGGGAGGGAAATCGAGAGCAGAGAGGGAGAGAGAGGAGATGAGAGAAATGAGAGAATATATTTGTCTAAAAAACTGTTTATCAGAAGATGGTAAAAGACCAAAATATAAAAAGGCTAAAAACGTAAAAGTGTCAGTAAATGAAAGGAAAACGGAGGGATTAAAACATAAAATAGTAAAAGTAAAGGGGCAAAATTGGAAACAAAAAATATTAGACGAAAATCCTGTAGCATCCAGATTGGCACTTATTAATATAAGATATATATATATATATAAGAAATGATTTTTACAGTCTTAGATTTAATAGTAGTGGACCTTACTTTTTTTCAAATGAAATGCATAGAACTTGCATACAGGGTTGGGTTTGGGTAGTGAGAAATGTTGTGAATAGTAGTGAAAAAGTAATGAAAAAATAATAATAGAATATTAAATAATAGTGAAAAGTAATAAATAGTAGTAAAAAGTAGATAAAAAGTAATAATAAAGTAATAAATAGTAGTACAGTATATTGAGAATACATAAAGTACTTTCAGTACCCAAACCCAACAGACTATATCTAGCATTATTCATATATGCATATGTCTGTTAGGGCATACATCTTTTAGAGCATTCACATTGGCTTCCCCATAAAATTCCCTATTATTTAACTAAAAATCACATTCCCTAAAATTTTTCCTTAAATTTTACTCATCTTTCAAAAACCTCTTATATTACATTCCCTAATTTTTTCTCTATTCTATTAAAATAATATTTCTTTATTCTTTCTTTATTACTTTTTTCTCTCACCTCCCTTTATAAACTTAACTACAAATAACTTATAAACTTAAAATAATAGTTTGGAGACAAACAGTAGATCTCTATATTTAGAGATTTTCTGTAGCAATCACATCCATTCACTCCAAAATGGAGAATGGGATAGGGAGAAATCCCCAAAACTTTTTCTCAAAATTTGGAGAATTTAAGCTTTTGCGGTATGGAACGCGGATGCTCTCACAAGTTTGTTAAATCTACAAGCAATCATAAGTCCTACCTAATTTGAACTTACTTCTTTGTCAATTTCCTGAAGCAATATACATGCAAGATGATCACGGTGTTCTTAAAGCAAGCTTAAATTAATATAAACAACCAATTGCATAGATATCTGGTTTTTATTTTTTATATATATATATATATATATATATATATATATATATATATATATATATATTTTTAAATAGAGTGAAAGAGAATTTATCTCGACTTATCTGGAATTTGTGGCTTCGTTTGCTAGCTTCAGGATGGTCATGCTGATCCAGCAATTTATGTCGTGGACCTTAGGTTCAAGTAACTGGGCTTCACCCCAAGTATGTAGATATCGATCACTGCAGCACTTCCAATTATGCACATATCACAAGCACGCATGTTTAACGGCAGCAGTGCATCACTTCCTCTGAAATTCGAGAAATGATATTTATAATTATATATTATATAAGAATAGTATATTTTTTTAAAAAATAAAATAAATATATGATTTATATGAAAAGTTAAATTTTTAATAATAAATTTTACTCTTTTTAACACAAATATGTGACACTTATATAACCTATAATTATATTTAATATTATATTAAAAATTATATACACTATTTAATTTTCAGATAATTGTTAAAATAAAAAATAAAAAACTCTCTTTTGGAAGAAAAATAGATGATAACCAATCAAACGGTACTGATTGATGAATGTGGATCGAAAACAATCCACGTGTCACCCTTTCAAAACAGAAAGTTTAATAATCCCTAGATGTTTGGGGATTACTGCTTTTTAAGGTGTTTGATGATCTCTAGGCCATCCCAACCTATCATCTTCTTGGGACGGCCTGAATCGTATGTTCAAAGTTAATTGGTCAACAGTCAGTGACCTTGCTTAGAAAGCCACGCGGTTGGCAATGATTGGTTTGACCATGACCCGCAAATCCTGCTTATTCAGTACTTCAGCGCTTTGAATGTGTTTTAACATAACTGTAAAGATACGTTTACGTCTCTTGAAAGAGACTGTTTTATTATTATTATTATTTTTTTTTTTTCATCATTTTGCAAATTTTGCTATTATTTAATTCTCGATTAAAAATTTCAAAACATAACTTTCTTACATTATTTAGAAAAAAAATAAATTCAATTAACCTAAATAATTAATTTTTTTTAATTAAAATACATAATTGTATTGGTTGAATGAATTTATTTTCTACTAAATTATATAAGAAAGCCATATTCTAATATTTTTAGTTCAGATTCAATAAGCAAAAGGAAAAAAAGAGAAATTGGATAGTAAAATAGTAGTAAAGAGGGTATAAGTGTATCATTACCCTTTATATAAACTATAATCCTTTAAGGTACAGTTTGGATAGTTAGATGAGATAATATGATTTTAGATGAAAGTTATAAATTGAATAAAATATTATTATAATATTATTTTTTAATATTATTATTGTTTTAAGATTTGAAAAAATTAAATTATTTATTATATTTTATGTAAAAATTTAAAAAATTTATAATAATGACATATAATATTTTCACTATTTAAACGGAGGATTAAGTGTCTAACTTGTTGTTCCGATAATACAATAACTTAATTAATTATTCGATGTTAATTAGTAAGTATACAAAAAATCCCCAAGCCCGTGGAATTAAGAATAATATTCTGCATAAGAGGATCAAAACCTTGGTAAGGAAATCGGTTTTAATACAAATTTATTCATTTATCTTCTAATAATTAGATGTCATATTAAAAATAATAAAATAATAATAATTACAAAACTTAGATATGTTTCTAATGTTGCACTGCGCAATTAACCATTTGTAGTTGAAATTTGCAATCTACTTTAGGAAATTTATTTGGGTTTTCTTCATTTGAGTTTACTGAAAAGCAATGCTTTAGCCCAAAGATTTGGTGTACTTTCAATGAAAAATGATAAATTTATAATTAATTTATAAGTATTTTGTAATTTTACATAGAAAAATTCTATTTATCATCATCACATCACACATTACATATAATTTTTTTTTCCTTACTAAATGTGTCGTGTATAAATGATGAGTAGAATAACTCAATTAGTTTCGAAAAAATAATAATTGTAACGTGTGGTATGTGAGGATGATGAGTAGCAATAATCTTCTACTTAATATAAAGGGTAGTTCCGTAAAATTAAAAATATTTTTAAATGAAATAACATAATTATATTGATTGATTTAAAATATATTATAAAAAAATTGAAAATATATTGTTACTATTTTCAATTATCTCCCAACAAACTTGGAAAGTCGTTTATTTCTCCCAAAGACATGTCAATCACCAATTATTTAATTTATATTTTAATATAATACTGTTTGGCAGGAAAAAAAAAAACGTTTAAAAAAAGGATGAATATGCTATGAAAAGAAAGATGTTAGAGATGATCAACAGAAAAGACCGATACAGTAAGTAGTATCATGAATGAATGACAATATTTGCTTCGTCATTTGTCGTGATTGTATTAGTGTACTTTAAGGTTCTCGGCTTATAGTGCCTCATGAACCATTATTGTAGAGGGCCAACTCATCTGTGTTTAGAGTTTTTCATCTAATATAAGTTGTGAATTTTATTGAAATGTGTTTAACTTTTTATATTAAAATGTATAAAGTAGATTGAGATGAGTTTAATATTTTTTATGAGAAATTGAAAAAATAATAGATTTGATTAATAATTAATTTGAGATTAGTTGAATTTAGTTGAACAACTAAACTCAACCTAAATGCGGGC
Organism: Carya cathayensis; assembly: GCA_011037825.1. Lineage (NCBI taxonomy): Eukaryota > Viridiplantae > Streptophyta > Magnoliopsida > Fagales > Juglandaceae > Carya > Carya cathayensis. Next base: position 2,235,584 of record QGSO01000181.1, read on the forward strand.
GAGTTGGGGCACCACTTGTGCGACCCGTCTACCTGGCATCCACCCACAAAATGAAACGGGATGTTTTGGTTTTGCAAAATGGGGCGTTGGTGGACGAGAAGGAGACGAAAATGAGATGGGGGGCAATTTCAAGAAAGAAACGAGGACATTGTTGCAACAAGCACATGCTCTGGAAGGAACACGGTGTCGCTTATCTTCTCTTCCATCGGCAGACACCCAGTCAAACTCACCACTCTAAGACAAAGGAGGCCAAGTGGGCATCCCATAAGTTGCTGAGATGGGAACATTTTGGGAAGCAAGAAGTGAAATGGAAGAGAGAGAAAGATGACTTGAGGAACTAGGTTTGTGGGTAGAAGTGGGAGATGTAGAAGTATGGGGAGTGTTACCGGAGGAAGAAATGGGTTCTTGGTTAGCAGCGCCAACAGCCACAGCAGTAGTATTTGCTCTTCCAACTATCCTTAACATGCTCGTAGAAAAATGGAGAAATAAAATTGATGAAATTAAACGTAAAATTGACAAAATGGTAACAGTTCCATGAGGATATTTGTTCCACAAATTGGTGATAGACAAAAGAAATTAAGTGAGTTAAATTGTGCACCAATAACTCCTATTTATAGGCTATCATGCACCAGTTGGTAAATAACACAACTATTGATAACTCAATGGTTGACAAATAACACAATCTTAAAAAGTGACATAATCTTTTAATTAAATCAAAAGACAGCAATATGGCACTATAGTTTTACACAATTACTTTCTGTCACATTTCATTCTATTTCTTCTTATTAAATGATTAAAATAATTTTCAAAATAGAACAAAATTGATATAATTAATAAATATAAAATAAAAGAGAAATATTTTAATGATTATAGAAATTAAATCATAAATAATTTTATAATTTGATGTAATATATTAAATTATAAAATTATTTTTAATTTAAAATAGTTATAATTAATCACATAAAATGAAGTAAACTTATAAATTTAATAATTTGATGTAATATATTAAATTATAAAATTATTTTTAATATAAAATAGTTTTTGGAAAAAAGTCACGATTTTCTAATCCCTTGTCCCTTCAAAGTTCAAAGTGACGCTTGGTCACAAATTAATTTTTTAACTTAATAATTAAAGAAGTAATTTTAAATATATTAATATATTTTTTTATTTTTTAAAAATATTTAAATATATTAAAAAATATGAAAAAAAAACTAACAGTTAATTTGAGCGATACACTCTGAATAGAAGAGTATCACCGCTCTATAATTAATAACATAAAATGAAGTAAGCTTATAAATTTAATTTTTCATAATAACCCAGTATCTACAGCACTTCTCAAAATGAAAGTTGTAAAAAGTAGTAAAAAGTTTTCAACACTTCTCACTATTATTTATTACTTTATTATTATTTTTCACATATTTTTATTACTATTCATTACTTTTTACGTAATTATTATTACTATTTATTACTTTTTATCTATTTTTTATTATTATTCACAACTCTCTTCAACACTTCTCAACACTCAAACGCATCACTCTGAAGTCGCTCTCAGTCTGAACTCGAGCCACGTTAAGACAAGGGCAAAGGTGAAAGTGACATTACGTGGAGGACTATTTCGGTTGGGACTTGGGCGCTATCATCATGTGGCGTTTGACAACAGATCGTGCTGGAGAAAACTTTTTTCCAATCTCTCTCTCTCTCTCTCTCTAATCTGCGCTGGAGAAAACTTATTGAGAAGGTTATTTGGTTTTTATTTTTTTTCATTTTTTAATTCATTTCTTATGTTTTTAAACATTTAAAAAAATTATAATATTATTAAAAAAATATTTATTTAATTACTAATTAATATAAAAAATTCAAGATTCTCGAAACCTATTCTTGAAACTCCAAACATTTTACTTTACAAAAAGGTATCAATTAATGGAATGCATGATGCCGAGGCAATCGTGTGTGAACCTGGCTAGGACCACATTTTCTATTGAAAAATTTATTTATAAATATAATTGTATATTAATATGTATATTAATTTAATATAATTAATCAAAAAATATATTTTATTAAAAATAATATTAATTTAAATTTTAAATATAAAAAAATTAATATTAATATGTAAATTAGTATATAATTTTATAAATACGTAATAAAACTATTTTCTTCTTCTTTTCATTTATTTAGACTGAAACAAACGCACGTGCATGCATGCCAGCTTCGTTTGTGCGTCTCCTGTTTTGTCCACAGGGCCTCTCAAAGCGCACGCATGCATGGTTGGTGGAGATGGAATCAAATTTTAGACCCATCTTTTAGGTTGAAGTTCGAGAATTAGCCATCCATTTGGTTGCATAGACATATATACGTGCGGAAAGTTGAGTTTGAGTACTGAGTTGATTTCAGATATTTTGAGAATGATAAAAAAATAAAATATTAAATAATAGTATAAAATAATAAAAAATATATAAAAATTAATAATAAAATAATAAATAAAAATAAAATATGTTAATAATATTTCACTATCCAAACCGCCCGAACTGCATATGAGCCTAAAAGGGTTTAAAATGCGTTGCTTTTGTTGGTCCAATTTTAGATAATAAAAATATTTTATCTCATTTCCTATCATCTAATTCCGTTAGTATAACTTCTCTTAATTTTTAAAATAAATATAATAAGATTAATAAAGATAAGTAAAGGAACATTATTTGAACACACCACGCACGTTTTTTCATGGGAAAAAGAACATCCATGACTTGCTTTTGAAGTTTCGCATCCAACAGTTAATGATACATATCTCCGCAGATGATGTGATAATAAATATTTTTCTAAATTATGACCCTTTTTGATGCACATGAAATCTTGTAGCTTTGATGTAAACAATTAATTCCTTTTTATTTTTGGATTGCTTTGTTTGTTTTGAATTATAGTAAAAAATAGAGTCTTTTATGGTAAAGTTTTTAATTGTAAAATTGAGTTAAAAATATTTATTATTAAAAAATTATTTATTACTCAGTACACATACATTTAAAACACTTTAAAGTAATTAGTTATGGTATTTTTTTAAAAATGTAGTGCTATTTGTAGGAGATTCTCAAGAAAAATCTCAATTTAAAGCTCGTTTGATTCAGATTATATTTCTACTCATTTCATCTTATCATTATAACTTTTTAAAATTTTTATATAAAATATAATAAACAATTCAATTTTTTCAAATTCTAAAATAATAATAATATTAAAAAATAATATTCTAATAATATTTTATTTTATTTTCAACTTTTATCTAAAATTATCTTATCTTATCTCGTTTTACTATCAAAACAATCTCTCCTGTTTTTTCAAAAAGTAGAATTTTAATTTTTTTTTTCTTTTTATGGGCTTAAAGCAGTGTTTTCAAATTGATTCAACCATACATTTTTACTTTAAAAAGGCTTTTAGACTGTTTAAAGTAATTTTAAATGTATAAACTCAAACCCAAACCGATAGTCGAAAGTGCAACTTGCATAACCTTAATTTGTTAATAAAGTTAAATAAAGGGTCGCTGATTCGTCAACGCCTTTTTCCCCTTACAAGCAAAAGACGAATTTGCACGACTTTTATTTAGAAGATCTAACCATTAATGGACACATTGACATATATGATAGGGAAATAATGTCCCATTTATTAAGAAAATCATACACACTAATAATTAATTAGAAAATAAATGCTAGTTAGCTCCTGCACCACTCGAAGTCACTGAGTTTGATCGTTAGTGCATTTTGATTGTCTAATATTTAAAAAAGTTATCACTAATGAATTTGTATATTTTTTAACATTTTTTAATATAAAAATAAAATAAAATGCACTAGCAGTATTATTCAGCGGTAATATATGGCTAGCTCAGTAGCCCGACCTTTAAATAAATTACCACTAATATATGTGTGGGTATTTTTTTATTAACATTTAAAAAAAAAAAAAACAGAACCACCCAAAATATTGCACTAGGGGTACACTCGAGGGGCTTATAAGTAGCACTACCCTAATTAATTTACCATGCCGATACAAAGTACACTCCCTTAAAACAAGGATAAACAAGATCTTCTACAATTAATAGGCCGGTAGGAGACTTTATTTTAGACACTATTATAATTATATTTTCAAAGCGATACGATAGAATAACGTTATATATAGTTATAGGGTGCGTATGCACAGACGCAATCATTTTAAAAAATAATAGGGTCAATTATTAAACAATTAATTATTATTATTTTCATGTAAATCATATATTTACTTCTTTTTTATCAAAATGATTGTACAATGTTTACCAACTCCATAGTTACAAATATATTTTCTCATTTAATCAAGATCACTAAGAATAATTGATAAGATTTACTAATCTGATAATTTCTCAAAATGCAAAATTCATGACTTATCTCTTCCCTTTTTTTAAAAAATATAAATAAAAAGAAAAAAGAAATATCTCTTTTTGCATGTTGTTTAATTGGACTTGCATATATTTCATAGAGTCGGGTTACTCTGCCACCTAGTTCTTATTACTGGGTGTGCCGCAAGTTTAATTTTTTTAAAAATTTTCTTTTCATATTTTTTAATATATTTAAATATTATTTTTTTAAAATAAAAAAATACATCAATACATTTTAAATTATTTTCTTAATCATTAAATAAAAATAAAATAAAATAAAATTTACCGAACCATACACTTACAATACCGGCCAAGCGCACACAAGGTTTATCCTATTTCATATACGATTAAGTACAACACGGGCACAAAATTCTAATGATTACTAGAATTTCTTGCATCCATACGACACCTTTGTATTAATTATACATTTTTTTGACTTTTGAGTACGTCACCAATTTTCAAGATGTGTGAAATCAGGTTTTTCACTAATCACGTAATGCATTGAAGAATTCTACAATATTTTTTTTGGTAAGATAATACGCTATAATGGATTTTTTTTTTAATTCAATATATTTATAAAAATTAAAAATTAAAAAACAATAAGTAGTCATGATTCGGAAGGTTGGAGACCACCCTATCGACTCCTGACGCCGAGGTGGCCACAAACCATGGACTGTTGCAGAACCACCCTTTTGCGATGGGTGGATCAAGGAGCAGGATGGCCGTAGAATCACTCATGACTGGCCGTCTCGCTCGCAAGTATGTTGGCCAACCACCTTATGTTAAGTTGGCCCAACCACCCCTAGAGGAATGGCCAAGCCTAACCATCTAAGCCACCCTCAAAGGGTCGAGCTGCCATCTAAATATATTTTTATTATACATTTTTAAAAAGGCTGATTCATTGTGTCTATTACATATTGTAGGCCTTGGTTTATGTAAACTATCTCATTTATACTTTAGAGTGTACGCCAAGTTATGTCATAACTGAACATAAACTCTTTTGTGATTTTATGAAAATAAGTATTATATTAAACTTCGTTTGGACAGTGAAAGTGTTTCATCTCATCATTATAATTTTTTTAAATTCTCATATAAAATATAATAAACAATTCAACTTTTTTAAATTTAAAAACAATAATAATATTAAAAAATAATATTATAATAATATTTTATTCAAATTTTAACTTTCATCTCAATTCATTATCTAAACGGCACTTAAGAGAACTATTACATCTACTCAAAAATTATTTATTTATTTATTATTTATTTTTTACTTTTACAAAAGATAAGTTACATGCTGACTTGATAAGTTTTGGTATAAAAAAAAGTTAACTAAAAACCTTTACTTAAAAGATAATTGATTGACACGTTAAGGTGTAAATCTCTTTTGTAAAACTCGGAGAGACAAAGTAATTATAATTTTTTTTTTAAAGAAACTTGTTACTGATGGAATAAATCAATTACAAAGTTTGTTTAACAAGATATTACATGAGATAAACTTAACTTAACTAACTGATATGTCACACAATTTCCAATTCTAGGAACCCATGACACCTTCCAATTTGACCTCCTATGAAGTATTTCTTTTATATCATCCACAATTTGCCCAAACCGAAGCCAGTTTTCATCCTTGTTGTTCATTGCTTTTTGAAAGCACCTATGCATCACCTTAAAAAATAACATTACCGAGATTACGTTCTTTACACAGATCCATTACTCTATATAATGCAAAACATTCGGCTAAGACTGCTTTTGAATGGAACGACTTGTTAACAAAAAGCGAGGCCAATATATCCCCTTCGTTATCACACACAATAACTCCAATCCCCATTTTCCTTGCATCTTCATCAATTGATGCATCCCAATTGGCCTTAATAAATCCCTTAGCTGGCCTTTTCCATCTTTTAGTGGTGTTTGTGTCAGATTTCACTTGATTGACCCCCCGTCCTTTCTCTTGTACATTATGAAACATCTTCATTAAATCATATGTTCCTTGCATTATTTTCCTGGGATCCACCGTCTTACCTTCAAACAGAAATTTATTTTTTCTTAGCCATATTTTTCACAAAGAAACAACTACCCATTTCAACACAGATTCTATCAAGCACTCACTGAGTCTCTTCCACAACTTCAAGAAATTAGTTTCTTTCACATTCCACTTCTATACTGGGCTGGTATTATCCACCCATATGTCATTGGCTGCAATACACCTCCATAACACGAGTGACTGTTTATTCCTCTTGCTTACAGATTATACATAAAGGGGGGTCATTAAGAACATGTTTATTGTATAGATTTTTCCTTGTTGGCAGCACATCTTGACGTGCTTTACACAGAAAATTCTTCACGATCCCTAGGACCTCCAAGCTCCATAGCTTCTCCCAGCATTTTTCTATTCCACTCCCCACTGAGGAGTCTCCCTGCTGCAATTTCTTCTGTTGTAATGCAGTATAGTAGCCACTTTTCACATAAATAGTCCCATCATTGGTATACTCCCATTAGATTTTATCAGATCCTCCAAGAAAACTTATCGGAAGGCTACAAATTTGCTCAGCTTCATCCTTCATGAATATCTCTGAGATTAGTTCTTTATTCCAGTAGTCATCATCAACATTAATAAGCTCCTGAACACATGCATTTTGGTCCAAAACACTAACTTGAGATTGTACACAGAAAGTTGATGGATAATGAAGCCATTTATGCCCCCAGATCTTTATATTCTGGCCGTTACACCTCCACCTTAAACCTTCTATGAACCACCCAATTGTAGCCCACAATCTTCTCCAAATCAAAGACGGACCCTTGCCTAATTTAGCCTTCATTATAATCTTCTTCTTGAAATATTTTTCTTGAAAAATCTGAGCAACCAATGAGAAAGGAAACAAAGTAATTACAATTAAAAAGAAAATATGACAACCCTTTCAACCATAATTTAAAATTAAAATTGTATGGATCCCCCGAGTCTCCAAGATATCCTATCAAGCACCGTGCTGTTATTCAAACCCAACCCCATCTTATTCGATTAAATGGCCAGAAATCCAAAAACTAAATAAGAAAATGGTCATAAATGGATGGAATCATGAATCTTTCTCGTCTTCATCTCTTTTCTCATCAATTTTTTTAAAAGAGAGTAACATTCTTTTTATAAATATAATTTTATAATAAAAATAAGTTTATAATCTATCTTCTTGGATAAATTTACTTGTATTTATAAATTTAATTTGAATATATTTGCCGCTAATGAAAAACATTTGTCTCGAGGCTTTAAGAATATCGGTCACAGGCGTGGAAGCGCATCCCTTGAGTGGGACCCACTTCCGACCGTGATGATGGTTTTTTACCGCTGCCCGACCGTAATTTTTCCCACATTTCGAGGGTTAAGAAAGTTAAAGCAACCCGGAAAAGGTGAGGTGGCATCTTCGTATTATTACGTGATATTTCCTATCGTAATTTGGCGTCTAATTACCAAATAATTGACGTAATTCCAGTTTTAACCCTCAAAGGGTCCAAGACTCTCTCTCTCTCTCTCTCTAATATTTCCTAAATGGTTTTTCTTATTTGATTGTTTTTTTTTCTTTTTGTTTTGCTCTTTCTTTGCCTTCTCTTACACCTCATCAGTTTCTTCGATTTGTTGATCTGCTTGTCGGACATGTTGGTCTCGATCTTACCCTTTAATGGCCACTGAAAATCCAAGAAAGAGAGAGACAGTGAGTGAGAGAAGAAGAGAGTGATCTGTTTGAATTTCTGAGCCGGTTTTCGGTACGAGAAAGATGGAGAGTGAAAGATAAAGAATTCGAGCGTTTTTCTTTAGTGGTGTTCGTGGGCGTGACTTTGATTTGGTTGGATTTGATATGGGTGGGTGTTTTCCTTGTTTTGGATCATCCAACAAGGAGGGAAGTGGTGTGAAGGAAGTGGCCAAGAAGGATTCTGTTAAAGAAGGCTCAGCCGGTCAGTCTAATCATGTAAATAGAGTTAGCTCGGGTAGATTCTTGTTCCTTTGATTTTTTTACCTGTGGTAATTTTCCGGTTTTTTCTTCGGTCAGTTCGATTTCTTTGTACGCTTTGATTGTGTTCAATTTTTTGTTTTTATGGCTTTGTATGAATTGTTTTTGTTATGGTTATCGTTAGATTTTGTTGTCACTTTGATCTGATGCATCTGTGGTTGTTAAGTCTGGCTTCACTGGCTTACTAAACTCGTTGCTTCTATGGTTTCATTCTTGCAGTTAAATGGTAAATTGTTGGTCAGACGATTTTCTTGTTTATTTTTTATTTAGTTGTCAAGAACATGTCTGGAGATCTGGTCTCGGTTCTCAGAGTTCCAATCAGCTTGCTTGCTTTTGGTAAAAACGTTTCTGCTGCTTCATAATTGTCAAACTTGAGATAGATACAGATGATAGTAAGTGCATTTTTAACAAAGTTCTTAGATTTCCTGCAAAAAATTAAAAGATGATAAAATTTGATGAGATTTGATTGGAATGCTTTATGACTCTGTAAAGATCCTAGTATGCAATATTAAATAAAGAGCTTCAACTTGAAATTTTTATTGAAAACTACAGCTACATTATTTTTTTTTCACGCTTTACAAGCATGGATTATTCAGCCTGAGTAAATAACCAACAAAAATGTGTTCTCCCAGGTGATTTAGAATTCGTTTCCTGACATCTTTGAAGGCAGAATTAAATGTGGAGACATATAGGTCCCCTTAATTATTGTGTTCATGAATTCATGCCCTTAGGTCATGCTATTGTGTTACACAACTGTACCAGTATGTCCTCTATGCATATCTAATTTCTTTTCCTTAACCTTTTCTTTCCCCCCTTTTTACTCTTTTCTTCCTACTGACAGGATGGCATCTAATTCAATTTTTTTCTGTAGAAAAATCAAAATCTCGAAGTGGTTCAGATCCTAAGAAGGAACCAGTTGTTCCAAAAGATGGACCAACAGCTCATATTGCTGCACAGACATTTACATTTCGAGAGCTTGCTGCAGCAACAAAGAACTTTAGGCCAGAATGTTTGTTGGGTGAAGGAGGGTTTGGACGTGTTTATAAAGGTCGGTTGGAGAGCACAGGACAGGTAATTTATGATCGGTTAAAATGGTGCCGTATTATGATTTCTATGAATACGATCTAAAGTAAGGTATACTATGGCTTTGATTCTGGATCTTATTTGACATAGAAACCTCTACATTGTTCTGCATTTCGGTATGATATAGTCATTGCTCAATGACTGATTCATTCCTCCATTAAACCAAATCTATTCCTTTTATAGCTAATTTGTGTCAATCTAGTCTCAAATGCTCTTTTTCGATCCCCTGTTTGATGTTAACTTGTTTTTGCAGGTTGTGGCTGTGAAACAGCTTGACAGGAATGGCCTTCAAGGAAATCGAGAATTTTTAGTGGAGGTTCTCATGCTTAGCCTCTTACACCATCCAAACCTTGTCAACTTGATTGGTTATTGTGCAGATGGAGACCAACGTCTCCTTGTTTATGAGTTTATGCCATTGGGATCCTTGGAGGATCATTTACATGGTTAGATTCCACTCCTTATGCTCAAATACAACTTTTGTACCTTTTGCTCCTATTTGAGTTATCATTTTATACACCTACTCGTTTATAGGTCGTACCATGTTGTAGGCTTGTAGCATGTAATTAAAAAATCTTTAGAGGTTCCTATGCCATCGAGTCTGTTCATTATAGACTGTCCATTCTAACACGCATAGGCAATGCGCTTGTATATGTCCTGTATACTTGGTCTCTTGCCTATTCTTATGATCAATAAAATTTTATTTACCTATAAAAAACATATATTAATTAGGGATTCTATTAAGGCTCTCTATGTGTATAAAACTTAGAAGCGAAAACTTTGGATAGTTGTTATCTTTAAGTATTTATTTTTTCATAAGTAATATGTAGATTCTGTGCTCGTGTTTTACATATATGCATGGAGGTGACATGGATGTGCATTATTAGAGATAATTATTCCTTCTGTCAACTTTTGTTCCAAATTATCAATTTATTAGAGATAAATTTTTGCATTAGTTGCTACTTATAAAAAAAAAACTGTTGCATTAGTTGCATGATGGAAGTATTATAGTAGTTAAGAGAATTGAAAGCGTTTTAGTGGTTTGGTGGCCATTACTGCTTTCCTTTTATTTCTCATACCAACTCTACATCAGAGAGGGAAGGGGCTGCTTATGGTTTTCCCCAGATAATTAGTGGCTTGTGATATTTAATATATGTCCACTTTTGGGGAATGTTGACTTCAAATATGAGAGAGGGCTACCTCTGCAAATGTAGACCACAAGCCCATTGGCCTCTAATGGATCAAAAACATGAATTAATGAATAAACATGAGTATAGAGCATCATCATTTTCTTCTTGATTTTTAAGAGAAGAAAATTGTGTTAAGTACCACATTAGGTGGGTGGGTGGATTCTGGAAATATGTTTGTGCTTAGTCACCCATTGGTTTTGTATTAGACGGATCTGGTCTTTATGAGTGATTTTAGAGAGCTCCAATTGTAACTTCAGTTAGTTATTATGCAATGCAAGATGAACCTAGCGCTTTCTATGTGTCATGTCAAATGGTCATAGATTTTACTCTGCAGTGCAACATGGACCTTGATGGATTCTTAAGAGATTTGAGTGAGGCTATTGTGTTATTTCAGATTATGAAGATGTTGTGTTACATTGTGTGGGTGGATGTTCTATGACCCACATTGGTTACATGAAAATGAGTTTTACAAGTCAATTCGGGGAGATCTGATTTTAACTTTGATTTGTCCTTTTAGTTATAGCTCCAATTTTGCTGGCGGTTTTGTTTTTGCCCTAAATTGTGACAGTCTTTAAAGATATTCTTTGACAAGATAAAAAAAGGCAGCTAGTGCTTTGAATGCCGTAGTTGTTTCTCTGAATACATTTTGAAGGCCATGAAGGGAAAGAAAGTTGACTATGGAAATGCTAGAGCTCTTGAGACATTGGAATTTAATATTTGAATGGAGAAATGTATTATAATTGAACTTGCCACACAATTCTAGGTCTTAAAATAGTGCCGATACTGTTATTTTGATTAATAGTGGCTTTGGGCTTGTATAATTTGGTACTTCTTGCAGTAGCACCAGCAGAAAAGACTGTTATTGGAATTTGGCAGCTGATAGCTGTAGCGTTATTGTTATTTCTGCTGTAGTTGTTGCTGCAGCAGTTGAATTTGGCACGGCATTGGGAGTAGTAAGTTACTAACAGTGGCTGCAGTAGTTATTTTTGTGGCAGTGGCAACAGTAATTAAATTAAATGTGGATACGATAAGTTGTAGTGGTGGTAGAGAACTTTGACTAGTGGTAATTGTAGTCGAATCTCCGTGCCAAGAAAAAAACTTACATGATGACTTCAGATGGTTCTTTGTGTTGCACATGATTTTTGTTTCTTCCATTAAATACCGGTGTTAACATTGTTTCAAACTGGGGTAAATTCTACTCTTTTCTTTTGTATGTTGCTTCCCCGCCCTCCCCCGCTGCACTGGAATCGTCTGTCTAAGAAGAAGAAGCATAATATGAGGGGGTGCACTTTCTTATTAGTAGCATTAAGTGGGAGATTGAGAGTGATGGAGTTTTTCCCACTGTGTTGTAAGAAGGCTAACTTGGTTGTTGATGTCAAAATAAGCAACTACAACTATAAGCAAGATGCTGTGCAGAAGGTCTTATTGAAAGAATCTCAACATGATGGTTCATATTGATCTGAGTGGCTAGAACTGGTGTGGCATTTAGAATCGTAGGTGCAAAAGCAGCTTAACTTGGTTTTTCTTGTAAAGGCAATCAGGTAGGGGACATCTTAGAAAGATGATGCTGGTAATGTCAAGTTTAAAACATTGCCACACAGAAACATTGGTTAGATATTCTGAGCCTACCTACATAGTTGTGTGAGACAATTGTATATGTAGAGCTTACTATGCATCTAGTTTTCTTACTTAGTCTTTATAGATGACCTGAATTTTGCCATGTTTTGTTCAGCAGAGATTACAGGTATACAGCCTTTTGTACACATCCTGTATACTTGAGGTCCTTTTTTTTTTTTTCCACATTTTTGTTTCTTCTAACAAAATTTTGCATAGTAAAATGAGCCTATCAGTTGGATTCAGCTGAATATTTTCATAAATTTCATATGTTCGCCTGTTTGTAACAACTGCTTGAATTTGGCCGCTGATACTAAGCATGTTTTATCACCTCAAATGATGGTGTGATGCCCTGTTTGTACTTATTGTTTCCGATTTGTGCCTCTGTTGCATATTTGCTTTCCTCCCCATCAAGGAAAGCTGGTCTCCCAGTTCTCCGTATGGGGAATATGAAGTATTTATCTTTCATATATCTTCAGTAAAGTAACTTTCTTAGTCTTCCAAGCTGATATCTGAGCTGGGAACTGGCTTTCAAACCTCCTTCCAAGTATGTGTTTTGAACACCTGACTTTTGATACTTCTATTGAAAATCAGGCCTGTAATTTCAATACAAAGCTTATTGACTTACTAGTTTCTTGAACATGCATATTGATCAGTTATAGTATATAATACGAGACTGTTAATCTAGTCACCATGTTATCAAGAAGAAAGAGGGGGCGATCTTTGGTTTGGAATCTTAGATAGTGAGTAGAAGTCGAGAAATAAGAATAGACACAACGTGGATGATAAAATGAATGAGAAAAAATCTAGGGAAAGGGGAAACGCAGAATTAAAAATGAAGCATTTTTAAAAAGCTTGAATCTTGTGCCTATTTGGGATAAGATCGGAAGATTTTTCTGAGACGGTAGTCAGGTACTATCATGTAACGTATATACATCAGGGTTTCACAGTGGAAAAAGATTTTCAAAACGGATGATCTAGTTGGAAAAGAGCAATAGAAAATAAATGGTTGCCAAGGTTTCAGTTATAATGGCTGTAGCTGGAGCTTGATGACAACAGCTTCTTCTTGTCAACCCTAATAGTGTGTATAATGTGTGTCCGATAAAACAAAAAGGGGTAAAATAATTGCTTTATTGCATTGTTACTTATCAAAAAAATTGCTTTATTGCATTGTTATGCTTTGAGTTCATTTTTGTTCCTCGCCGGGAGTATGAGCTATTTGGTGAGGGAGCTGGGTTTAAAAGGGTTGGGGACTTGGCTAAACCACTTAATTACTAAGAAGCTAATGGCACATACATTTAATTATCTTATCTACAATAAGCATCTTACATCCACAGTGTAGTAAATGTTTTGTGAAGGTCAATAACATGGTATTAAACCCACATACATACATACATACACATAATGACTTTATCAGTGTGTTATGGGATCAACCATTGGAAAGTGTATTTCCTGATGAGTGAACAAATAGAGAGAAGAAAGGGGGGGGGGGGGGGGGGGNGGGGGGGGGGGGGGGGGGGGGGGGGGGGGTGAAGTTGTATGCTGAGAAATTTTGAGTACCTGGCGAATGATTTGTAGTGACTTTTGTCTTGCTCATGATAGTCTAATATTTTAGTTTCAATCATTAGAATAACTTATATCGCCAATGTTGAGTGATCTTTTAGGTTTTGTATATTTTAATTCTTAACAAAGAAAGTAATTTACTTAACAGCTTGTTTTGCTTAAATAATTATTACTTCCAAAGATAAACTTGCCAAATTGGAGTTCTACAAGTGCTTTGTGTTCAGAAATTAATTTTCAACTCCTCTATCGTCAGTACTTGTATACCTAACCCAAATTCATATTACACGTCTGAACTTTCATCCTGATTGCAATTTTCCTTTCCACTTTATTTTCAGATCTTCCTCCAGACAAGAAGCCTCTGGACTGGAATACAAGGATGAAGATCGCAGCAGGTGCAGCCAAGGGGCTGGAATATTTGCATGATAAAGCAAATCCTCCTGTGATATACAGAGACTTAAAATCATCAAACATCCTTCTTGATGAGGGCTATCACCCTAAGCTTTCAGATTTTGGGCTTGCCAAACTAGGTCCTGTTGGTGATAAAACTCATGTGTCCACACGTGTCATGGGGACTTACGGTTATTGTGCTCCCGAATATGCTATGACAGGCCAACTCACTCTTAAGTCTGATGTGTACAGTTTTGGGGTTGTCTTTCTCGAACTTATAACAGGGCGCAAGGCAATTGATAATACCCGTGTGCCTGGAGAGCATAATCTTGTTGCGTGGGTGAGTATTTTTCCCTCTTAAATTGGACAAGTTATTTAGATTACATTATGAATAATGGCTTGGTCATCAGTCTTATAATTATGGATTGGTGTTAGTTGTCTCTCTTTCTTTTCCTTGAAACAAAAAGGAGGAAATTTATGTGGTGTGTGTATTTGCAGGCACGACCACTTTTCAAGGATCGTAGGAAATTTCCCAAAATGGCTGATCCTCTACTTCAAGGCCATTACCCAATACGAGGACTCTACCAAGCTCTAGCAGTTGCAGCCATGTGTTTGCAGGAACAAGCAGCTACTAGACCTCTAATAGGGGATGTTGTGACTGCTCTCACATATTTAGCCTCCCAAACCTATGACCCAGATGCAACTGCTACTCAAAGTAACAGAGTTGGTCCATCTACCCCTAGGAACAAGGATGAACGGAGAAGCATGGTAGAAGGGCTGGATAGCCCAGATGAGGCTGGACGTGGTGGGTGGCATGGTTCCCCTTCTGCTTATAAAAATTCCCCTGATTTCAGAAAGAGAGAATCAAGGGAATCAGGTGCTGGTGCAGCACTAGCAAGGATTGACATGGGTGGTGGTTCTGGGAGAAAAGCAGGTTTGGATGAGTTAGATCGACTTGAATCTCAGAGAGACAGCCCCATTAGAATTGGGAGAGCCAGGGAAGGCCCCAGGAATCGCGATTTAGATAGAGAAAGAGCTGTGGCAGAGGCAAAAGTATGGGGTGAGAATTGGAGAGACAAGCGGGCCAATGTGATGGGTAATTTCAACGGTACAAATGAGTAATGCACCAAAACTCTTGACGGTTTGGAGTCTTCTGGGGAAGAAATGAAGCATATCATTCTTGTCTTATATCATTGTTGTTGAGCAAGGAAACTGAATGCATAGAGTATGTAATAATATACGAGGAATCATAGTTGAAAGTGGTGGAACAGGGGAGGGTTCAGTTGGTGATTTGGTGCATTTATGGGTAAAAACTGGGCAGAATGATGCCTGGAACATATCCAAGTTATGTATTTAGGAAATTCAGGAAGTCTATGTAGAGCAGTGAAGATGTCTTATTTTTGCACCCCCAATATATATTGTCTGTGTTTTGGGGGGGGGGGGGAGTCGTGGGGGTGGGAACCTAGTGGGTTTGGTGTGAGTGTCATTACAACTTGTACCTTCATACAGTTTCTCGTATATGGATGTCTGAGTTATGTTTTCGGCTTATACAGAAAGGTTTGATCATGTTCTCTCTCTCTCTCTCTCTGTTTGAACTGGCTTTATTGAATCACAAATATCCGAGGGGTATAACTAATAACTACTGTGTTATTGTAGGAATTCATTCTGAAGCCATAGGATGATTATAATCAAATATTTTGCGGTACTTAAAAGGAGTCACGCAAACGAGTGGGTCCTGGTTTAGCTAATAAAAGACCCCACCTCCACTCAATAGCCATTCGAGTCTCCACTCAAATTTACACGAGATTCCATATATGTCGAGCTTCGCTCGCCTAGACATTGCTTGGTTTACAGCCTTTCCTTCTCTTACGAAGTTTCTCCTTTTCTTTCACATATGGAACTCAAATAAAATACAATGAACTCATTCTTACCCACTTCTGATCTTTAAGCCTTGCCAAGAAGCTCACTCTTTTTTTTTTTTTTTAGTAAGAAATTTTTTTTATTAATATTGTGAGTGATGATATTCACAAACACATTTCTCAACATTATTTTTGTAAAATACCCCTCATTTCAAAACATTATTGTGTAAACCATCATAAAAAGTGGTGTGTTTATCATTTTTCTTAAATCATCAAACTCATAGAGAAAACAAAAAGAGGAATAACTAGGCCTTTCATAACTCTGCCTTTAAGGGAGCTAATACAATATATAATTTTCAATAGATGAAGTAACTACAATGTACCAAATACCTTAGGTTTAGAGATGGCTCCTATGTATTGATTTATAATAATTCCCGAAACTAGTTCTTAACCTACGACATTTTCAAATCCATCAGTGTGATGTTAATCGATCCCAATCCCCTAAATATGGGTATCATAACAAACTCTAGTATGAAATTCTAGAGCAGAGCCGCTCCTTGCCACACTTAGCCCTACATCAAAATTATAATACGTGTCATCCTGCCTAAAAATAAATTTTTTTTTAAAAAAGTCAATAATTTACATCATTTCCTCCGCTTTCCCTGCAAAAGAAAACATTCTTGCTTCAGTAAATATGTAGCCAGTAACTACAACATTAAAAGGAAGCAAAACTCAATAATAAAGGACTAGATTATACCGAGCTCACATAGTCATCCATGGTCAATTGCTTCCGCTTCTTTAAGGAACTGGGACTGTCGGTTTGCCTAGCCAGAGCACGCTTTGATGGTGTCATGCTCTGAGAAAAATGCAATCAAGTCAGTATGAGTAGCAATTTGGATGGATGGATGAAGATTGCCTTGATCACACCAAATAGAGGATCCAAATGAACTAATGCATGTGAGGTGGGAGATGCCCAATGCCCATGTTTTTGACAGAAAGATAAGGAAGAATGGATGCATGGCGGTTTTTGAGTATCAAATTGAACCTTGGCAAGCTTCTTCTCTTTACGGGCTTGTCTCTCCCTCTCGTCGTACTCTTGGTTTTCCTTCTCCACCAAGCGAATTAGAGTATCACACCTCCTTGCAAGTTCTTGAGTTGTGCGAGACTTTACAAACCAATCAAAACGAAATAAGGGTGATGTTCGAAATGCAGCCTTCAACTCATCCCAGTTCCCATACCCAAGTTTGTGAACCATGCATATCTGCAGATTGTGTAGCAGGCAAGAATCATTCATCGGTATTTGAAGATCCCACAACTATACCTAAGTTTGCATAGAATGTTCTTGTTTTTTATGGGGAAGGAGGGAAAAAGGGAGAGAAGTGAAGAAAAATAAACCGCACCATGAAACGATCACATTCTTCATTGTACAACTTCCCTTTGTTCTGACCATATTGAATCTTGAGTTCCAGCCATGGATTCTTGTACCTGTCCAACTTCTTCCCAATGGCTTTCATGATCTCGTCCTTGCGTGAAATTCTAGCCTCCCCTCTTTCGATGTTCTTAATGATCCTATCATAATCTGGAGGAGATGCATTCAGACTGAATTAGATCTAAGATTAAAAAATAAAAATCATCTGAAAAGCTATAACCGAAAGTTTATCATGTTTAAAACCAAACCAATTAAAAACAAGTGCAAAACTAATGTAGTTCTCTTGATCACGATTAACAACAGTTTAACTCAAAGTGCATGCTAATTGCAGTTCTCTTTCTCCAAAACTGAAGGTCAAAGTTAGTCAAACTAATTAAAACTATTTCTTCAAAACGTTCACATCTGCAAAACTAGACATGGATATTGGTTCTGTAGAAGCAATGATGCATTTGCATCATGATTAAGGGGCCTGGAGCCCACCAACAACTGTAATGTCGTGAACTCCAGTTAAAAAGGCTCGAGTTCAAGGCAGCATGCATAATTTTTAAAAAACTGTAGTACATATCACAATAATAGAAGCTTACATTAGCTTCTCATTAAAATATCTTTTCACTTAAAGTGACATGACATAGTAATGGATGTTACTCACCGTTTAATTCTTTGTATCTTTCTTTGAAAGCTTTTGCATATCTTTCAACTTCCTCCTCTGTTTTCCCTTCCATCTCAGAAGCAATACTTTTTATGTCAATTCGACCATACTTCTCACATGCTCGGATGAAGGTGTTGAAATCTTTTCTACTCCATGAAGAAAACCCCTAGCATTCATCAATGGCCAGACTTAGGAAAAGATAACCATCATAAATCTTTTCTACAACATATAATCCACTTACCTCTTCTAATAGCCGCTCCTTCTCTTCCAGCTCTTCAGCAGTCAATGGATCTCCAACCTCTGAATGTAGATGCTCGTTAGAGAACATAATAAAAAACACAAGTCAGGAAAGGAATGCCATTATCATGGAAGATACTCAAAATACCTTCAGGTTCATCCACCTCTATTGTGTCTTTCAACTGATTCTTTTGATGCGTTTGCTGAAAATAATCAAATAATAAAATAAATTATCCACAGATAGTTTCATTAGCTGCAAATAATGTCATCAAATTATACAATAAAAACAAAATTTCAACCAAATATGCAGGATATTTGTTGGAGCTCAATGTAACCCACCATCAGATAGCGCACTTCCTTTTCATATAGCTCACTCAGCCTTTGTGTATTAAAGAACTGGAAGTCATGCCTGACAGCAGAAGAAGAATAAATAAACATTCCTAGCAGTTGAGACTACAACCCCAGCTTACAGTGCAACGTGTTTCAAGAGGTGCTCACAATTGAGGCATCCGAGGAATTCGAGGCTCTTTTGGTTTTGCCGGGCCCCCTTGACGCATTGTTTGCTTAAAGTATTCAGATTCTGAATAACTAGAGAGGACAAAAAGAGAATTGTGTTTCATATAATGATGGAAAACCATATCTGCAATATGCATAGCTTAATTGTACTAAGAAATAAAATGCTATTTACTTTCGCTTCCGCTCTCTCTTTGGTGGTTCAATCCAATTATCACTAACAAGCTTCTTGAAGTCGACCTTGTTCTCGTCCTTCAGCACAAAAATAGCACACAAATGGCAGTAAGTTTCTACAGAATGCTTGCAGCAATACAGGAAAAGTACAAGCTGAACAGCCTATTGGTTGAAAAACAAAGCACGAAGGAATCACATTTACCTTCTCATCATCAAAATCATACAGTTCGGCAGCTGCAAAAACCACATCAATATCAGGATTTTACATTTTTAAATTGTAAAATTATTAAAGCAAAAAATATCTATATTTATGGGGAAGAATCCTTGTAAGCTATATGCATACTGTCATCCATTTTAAACTTGATTGCATCTTCAGTAAATTTCTTCATCTTGGCATCGAGCTCAGCAGTCGCCTCTTCTCCTTTTGCAATAATTCTGTCAATGTCCTCATCTGTAATTGTACTGTCCTTGGAACTGAAAACCATTTCGGCACCAAACCTCACCATCTGGAGGAGCTCATCTTTATTAACAGCTGCATGCACAAAAATGCATCAGCAAACCTTGACACAGAGACTTAAAAACATGACAAGATAAGACACTTTATCATGAGAAAAATGTGAAACTGCTTACTCTTCTGCTCTGCTAATCGTCCTTGCTGAATCACCAAAGCATCAAGTGCAAGCTTTTTATATGCCCTCTCAATCACTTTTTCCTCAATAGTATACTGTTCCATAAATAAACTAAAATCAAATTGACATTTATTGTTATTACTTAGCTTCTCATTGTTCATAATAAATAGATGAAGATGCAGACCTCCGTGCAGAACCGAAAAACTTGAACTTCTTTCTTCTGACCAATCCTGTGAGCACGGTCCTGTGCTTGCAGATCGACTTGTGGATTCCTGAGAAAATCCCAAGCATCAACAAAACCACAAGTGAAGGAAAAGAAATGCACAAATGCATACCAGACCAACACAGCAACTCCAAAAAAGAAAAAAAAAAGATGCTCACCAGTCACTATCATAAAGAATGACAACATCTGCCGTAGCAAGGTTAATACCAAGGCCTCCAGCTCTAGTCGATAATAAGAAAACAAATTTCTCGCTTCCTGGCTTATTAAAAGCGTCAATGGAAGCATCACGATCTTCTCCACCAGTATTACCATCAATCCGGCAATATTGATATCCACGAAACAATAAGTAATCTTCTAGAATGTCCAGAAGCCTGGTCATCTGAATATAAAAACCAATGACAACCACATTATAAGAGACAGGAAAAACAAAAAAGACATGGCATCACACACGACTTTGCATTTGATTTTTTTTTTTTTTTTAATGGCATTTGAAAAAATATATCATGAATCAGAAATGTGTTGAATAAATATTAGAGCTGAACATAGTTATCAATAACATATGTAATTGTATAATTTTGAAAGAACTGACCTGTGAAAATATCAGGACCCTAGAATCACGCTCTTTTAGTTTCGGAAGCAGCTTATCCAACAAAACCATTTTACCTGCAAATGAAAATTATTGGTGGATTAGAGTTGGTCATTTGTCAATGGATAATCCCATATAAACTCAATGCCTTGTCTAATAGATGGAGTACCGGCATTTGTAATAAGATGATCTCCTGTAGTGTAAGGAGGGCCAGGTTCAGCACCTTGAAAGAGATATGGATGATTACAGCATTTACGCAATTGCATTGCTATGTTCAGGAGGCGCTTCCGTTCTCCACCAGCATTAACAACCTCAAGATCTTTCTGCAGCAAAGCCTTGTAATAATGTTTCTGCATTTGTGACATGCCTACTTTAAGAATGGTTTCCTTCTTTGGAGGTAAACCTTTCTCAACATCTGACTTTAATCTTCGGAGGAGAAATGGACGGAGGACCTTATAAATGCAGAAAACAAAAACTAATCTGTCAGCTTAAACGGTAGCATGTTCATGTGTGAGTGCAAAATAAAACACATTATTGCTCTCCAATTGGAAGGTTTTTTAACCTACCTTATGAAGTTGCTGAACAACTTCCTGCTGATCATTTTCACCAGAAATTTGGAACCATTCATCAAAAGTTTCAGCAGAACTAAATATCTCTGGCAGAAGAAAGTTGAGAAGGGACCAGAGTTCATGGAGATTGTTCTGCACAATACCAAGATAACATCACACTTTGATTATAGAAAACAGTACCCAGCAGATAAATATAAAGTCCCAGAAAAGAAACTGATCACCAACTCCCCAAAGATACTGAAGTCAACTAAAATTCATGGAATGATATAGTTATGGCCCTCCCAGAGGCACAATAATACAAATGACGATGAATAACTCATCATGAAGATCAATAAGAATCTAAATTTAGGGATGACCTCGAAAGGTACTCGGAAAATATTGTGCAGTTAATTGAATCTTTTCCTCCCACTACATTTTTCTTTGCACTAAATACTGTGCAGACCAAATTCTAATAGAAAATTATGTTGGTTTTCTCTACAGCCATTTTTTCACCACTAATAAACTTAAATACTACAAAAATGTCATGGTCATACAGACATAATACCTTTTTTTCAACTTATATTCTCAATGTAATGTCAACTTTTACTACAGCTTCAGGTAGAAGACACTGAATACATTTGTAAAATAATTAACAACCATTTGCCTGAAGTCTGCATCATGACCAACAACATAACCATGTCTACTTTCAAGGATAACCAACAAGTTCAATGAACATGGATCCACATTTTCCAACATGTCAAGCTGGCAAGTATCCACACCAATGAAGATTACAACACATACCTGAAGCGGTGTGCCTGTTATGAGAAGACGATAATTAGTATGATATAGCCTCATTGTTTTAGAAAGGAGTGAGTTCTCATTCTTGATCCGATGAGCTTCATCAATGATAATATAGCGCCAGCTGAAACGACGCAAGGAAGACTTCTCTTTAATTGCCATTTCAAAACTTGTTACACAGACATCAAACTTGCCAGCCACCAGTAAATTGTCACGTATATGAGTCTGCAAAAATAAGAAAATGACTAACTATTGAGCAAAAAGGTTCTGGTGACCACACCACTAATTCAGGAAAGCAAAAATGACTCACTCTTTCTTCAGGATTTCCAAGAAACTTTACGGCACGTAAAACTGGGCAAAAACGCCGAATTTCATTCATCCAGTTGCCAAGAGTAGATTTTGGTGCAACCACCATATGAGGGCCAGTAATTCCTCTGAACTCATGCAAATATCCCAATAAGGAGATGGTTTGCAACGTTTTACCAAGGCCCTGGATGAATAAATCAACAACTTATCACCATATCATATCAAGTAACCAGAAGCAATGTAATCTCTTATCTGTGAGAAAATACAGCTTGAAGGACCAAGGCGTAAAGTAAGTGATCCTATAGAGAAATCACACAAAATAAGTCAATTCTAAAAGGTACTGCATACCATTTCATCAGCAAGGATTCCGTTTATACCGTTTTCATACAGTCGTATAAGCCAGTTTAAGCCAGCAAGTTGGTAGTCCCTCATCTTCCCCTGTATACCTAAAGAAATGAATCAATAGATAAAGAAAAATCAGGCTAATCAGCACACAAATAAATACTCCACAGGGAACAGGACATAATCTTTCTAACAGATGAGCAAGTCCTAAAAAACATACAATCAAAATCTCAAACTAGCACATAGCTAATAACAGCCAATGAACACCTGAGAAAAATGGGGACAAACAATTAAAAAATTCTTCATGAATCGCTTTTGCCACCTTGTGCTTGGTAACCAAGGTTGCTTGAGACAAAAAAATATAAAAAAAAACATACATTTAGTGAGTTCACACTTTCAAACACCAAGATCTACAGTCATCTAAACATAGTAGCGATTTAAAACGAAGGAATTGGACAAGTAAAAAAGATAAAAATGTGCCAAAGCAGAAATTTTAGTAATGATGAGGAAAATGGCACAAAAAATGATTTTTTATTTTTTTTTATTTTTTATGGAAAAACATTAAAAAAAAAAACAATTGACTAACATATCAACAAACCATTTTCCAACATATGGAAAAAAAAAGGAAAGAAAGAAGAAGAAGAAGAAAAGAAAACAGAGAGAGATAGAGTCACAACAATTTGAGGGCAGCCCTAAAAGGGATAGCTGAGTCATATAGATAAACAGATGGCACATACAAGAGGGTTGAGTCACCAGCCGTGTGTTTCCTGTCCCAGATAAACCATCCTCTTCCTCCTTTAGACATTCTTCATCTTCTTCCTCTTCAGTTACTTTTGATGCATGGCGGCCCCTACATAATAAAGATGGAAGAAACATCGCTAATGAAGATTGAAATGCTAATGGATAATACAGCAGGCCAAACCAAATTGTCTCCACCCAAAACTTATAAAAAAAAATTGTCTCCACCTATAGGTTTTCTAGAAAGATAATGCAATTAGCACAGGTGGCTCGTTATATCATACATGTCAGTTGGATTGAACCTGTGTTGGAATGAAATATATCTTGATTTAACATAGATTCAAATCAAAATGACATGTTCTAGTGAAATACAATAATTCCAACACACTCCCAAAAACTAGCTGTTATTTTAATCCACTCAAACTTCCAACAGGCTTGACTTTACTTGAAATCCCAGGTTCTAATCAGCCATTGAGCTTTACATCAACGCAGGACCATACTTACATAAAACAGATTCATGTCCAAAATCAAATTTTGAACATATTGGCCATGAGGGTTGTGCACGCAACAATAACAGCTAAAACAATACCAAACACGAAAAGATTTGTATGGCAAAAGAACTTATTCTCGGACGAGATTGTATAAAAAATTAGATGTAAACAAGCGAGAGTAGAACATTCCCTTAGGATCAATGGAGCTGGACAATATATGTGATTCATTTAAGAGACCAGGAGTTATACCTTCCTTTCGACTTCTTTTGAGATGCAGATTGATCACCTTTGGCAAAATGCGCAAACAACTCAGTTTGCTGCAGGAGATACTTCAAGCGCCCCTGTCCCTTATTGTTCTGCAATTAAAATAAAACTGCCTGTCATATTCAATAGTCCATAAATTACGCAGAGCAACGTAAGTCCCATATATGAGGTGCGCACCATATCCGCATCAATTGCAGCATTTTGTGCGTCCAGAATTTCCTGAATCTTTTGTTTCTTCATTTTCTGCATTTCTTTGAGTCTAGCCCTCTCACGCTTGCTAATTTCGGCATTGGACATATCCTTTACATCCTGCAAGTAATCCCGAAAGCATGCAGAAGATAAAGGTTCTACACGAAATGATGACACTGAAAACGTCGACTTGAGAACAAATAACCGAGCGAAGTTTCACTTTATTATTTATTAACCATATTGAGCTACTTAAAGTGATAGAAAAAAAAAAAAGAGTAAAAGATATTAAGAAACAAACAAATTGATAAACAATAGATAAACTAATACTTGAAAACCTTCGATTGCCCATCATCTAGACCCAATGCGACAACGCATAAGCTTAAGTTAGCATTATACTCCAGTATTGCTTGATCTATGTTTTCAATATGTCAAAAGCGCTCTAGCGCAACAGGTTCCACAAGAAACCGTAGCGAACAGAGGCAAGCCACCGCTAGATCCAACAAACAGAAAGTAAAGACACGTACGAGCTTTGCCTATGGCATGATCATGATTACCTCATCTTCTTCGTCGGCATCGCCGTCCTCGGGAACGGCGTCGTCGTCCGAGGCGGGAGAGTTGTCTTCGTCGGAGCCGGCCGAGCGAGCAACGGCCTCGAGCTCCTCCTCGTCCTCCTCTTCGTTGACCTGCACATTGACCTGCTCCTCCTCCTCCTCCTCCGACGAATTCGAGCCGTCGGATAGGGCTTCATCAGATGACGCCTGTGGCTTCGATGGCTTCGCCATGGGTTCGGTTTCTCTCGGATCGAGGGTTTTCCTTCGTGCGTGCGAGTCCTTCAACTATTTGCGTCCGTATGTGTGCGCGATAAAACGGACCGACTTTTTAATTAATTTTAAGCCCCCTTCCAAATGAAAATGGAAAATAGTGAGGAGGTTGGAGTAATTTATAGCCGTTCGATCGGTAAAGTGAAGATGTGCGGCTCGAAAGCGTCTGGGTCTGGAAAAGAATATGGAGAATTTTCCCGCCAACATGAGGGAAATGTGTATTTCCCGCCTACCGGTGGCTTCCGGCCTCAGGTAGCTCGTAAATCGATCGTATTTCTATGTACAGTGGTGCGGTGATTCAAGTTTATTTTGAGATGATATATATAATATATATAAATATTTATTTTTTTCGATCCATTTTATGAGCTCCATAAAAGTGTATATTCTTTTTTTTTTAATCTTTATAAAATTCTGTTTTAAAATGAGTATATTTATGTAAAATAATATTAATTTTACATCTTATTTTTAAAAATATTTTTTGTTTAAAATATAATTATATAAAAATATTATAACTCAATCATTTTTCTTTGAACAGCATCATCATCATGCCATTGAAATTTAAAGGGAACTCCTTTCTCGTAATAAATTAACCAAGCAACAAATTAGTCCAAGCCCAAGATCAAAACCGAAAACAAATTCCCCGGGCTTGCGCTTGGGCTTGGGCTTGAGTCAGGATTCAGTAGAGGCCCTGATCTGAAGTCCAAAACCTCACCGAAAGCGACTGCCCGAAAGGGACAAACTGAACTTCAACGAAACAAAAAAAGACGCAGATCAGCACGTGCAGTTCTACGGTTTTTGCGTTTAGATTAGAGAAACCTACCCACCAGTCACCACCGGCTTATTTCGTTATCGGTACTATTCTTTATCGGTGTCTCTTCCACAATTAGACATTGCTTTACGTACGGACCCAGTCTGAAGCAAAGGATCGGAGCAGCCGTCAGTTGCAGCCTTTCCCACCTCTACGGGCACGATCCGGTCGTCGCTGGAGCTCCGATTTCACCGTGCAAGTGGGTGGTCTAGGTTTGTTTTCCGTGCCATATACACGGTCAATTCGAAATATAAACCTAAATTTGTTGTTAATTATCTTATTTTGGTGTCGTTTTCAGAATATAGGAGGGAAGAAATATTTAATGAAAATTTGTTGGTTATCGATTCTAATATTAATTGTTTTTCCCTCCATTTTTTTAGACAGATTAATGGGAAAGAGGAGGTGGTTGATATCGTCAATATTTATATACCTAATTGCTTTCTCTTTTGGGAGAGGTAACAAAGGAACTTTCTAATCAACGTTCTCTCAATTTATTTTCTTTTAAATTTCATAAGATTCCGTAGTTCTGTCCTTCATTTGAAGCCGTAATGATACCGTGTGAACATGTTCTCTTTTAATTCCGGGCGAATTAGATGAATGCTTTTGTGAGAAACTTATATGTACATTTGGAGGTGTTAATATGTATTGATTTTCTTTCAGGCAATGTTGGGTTCTTGGATTATAGTTGCAAGTATAGTTGCTGGGTTACTAATAATCAAAACGTATTGTTGCTGGGTGATGGAAGTACTTAATTATTTTCGGGGAATGGAAACTTCGAGTAGCGATTTTGACTATTTTTTTTAATTAAGTGATATTTGATTAACCTGACCAGGCTTTACTCAATACTCGCAGTTTTCAATCAAAGGAGACAAATCATTTGCCATGATTTTTGCACGATTTTCGCACATATAGAGTTAGTTATTTAATCTGGCATTTGAAATTTGGACAACCGGGAATAGCCCAAAGTCTTATTGAGCTAGCTTTAGTTGGTCAAGCCTATTGGAGACTTTATTATACACCTCATTGCATGCATGTGTAATTATCCATGTTGAGAGCCATGCTACTTTAAATTGTGTGAGCTGCCATTTCTAAAGCACGCTGTTCCTATAACGGATGTACTCTATAACACATCATAATGAAGTTTCCTGGTTGACTTGCAGAACTCAGGGTCAAGGAGGATCATAGCTCCATTTATAATCATACCCTGGCCCGGATATTGGTGTCGTATGCATCTGCTGTAAGTTACAGGGGGAAGTTTTAGAAGATCATCAGTGGATTTTATAATAGATTAATGTCCTTAGTGTAGTCACATCATTTGCCATGTTAAACAGTTAAATTTCTCTAGTGTTGAGGTCAGGATCTTAGTGTTTTAAGTCTTTCTAGTTTGAGTAATGCATGACACAGTTTTAGGGTGTGCAAGCCCGTGCACTCCCTTCGAAAAAAAATGGAGGCTCACCATTAAAAGGTGGGTTTTTTCATGTGGGTTTCAGATTTGCCCACTTTTTTCAAAAAGAGTGCGCTGGACTTGCACACCTTAGGACTACACAAATCATTTCCCTTTTAGTTTAACAGGATTTACTTGGAGGAGGTGGGTTTTTTCATGTGGGTTTCAGATTTGCCCACTTTTTTCAAAAAGAGTGCGCTGGACTTGCACACCTTAGGACTACACAAATCATTTCCCTTTTAGTTTAACAGGATTTACTTGGAGGGAGACGCATTCTCAAATAAGAGGTGGCATTTAAAGTTGAGAGAGGCCCCATATGAGGTTTTGAGCTCAGTTTTTTTTTTTTTGGGATAAGTGGTTTTGAGCTCAGCTTTAAATTAGCAGAATGTTGGGATAGACAAGTCAATTTCTCCAATGTAAGTTTCACTTATAAAACATTTCTCCAATGTAGTTTCTGCTCAAGCCACAGATGCCCAGTTGATCCTGGTTTAAATGGAGAGAATGAACTATTTAGTTGTTTCTAACAAAATAATTAGACTAGATTATGAAATTTTCCTTAGTTATCTGTTGCTTGAACTAAGATGATCTTATTTTTTCTTTATAATGCAACTGCCAAGACTTTTAGCATCAGATAATATAGCCAAGAGATTCTGTAAGATGAAATTGGTGACCCAAAGAAGCTTTTGCTCTTGCAGGTGTACGTAGCAGATTTGACAGAGTTATTTACTTGGACATGTGCAAGATGTGATGGTTTGATCAAGGTACTTAGATTGATATTATTCGCTTCCTATGTTTAGGTGATTGCAAGAGTGGGTTTTGAGTTTTGTAAATGCTAGAAGATGGTGTTTTGCCACTTTTCCTACTAAAACAGCTAGACTGGTGCTTTTTTAAATGGAAACAGGAATTTGAAGTCATAGAGTTGGTTGTTGACATTCAGCACTGCTTACAGGTGCATGATCTTAGCATGCTGGCATTTAAATTAGCATGTCCTTTCCGGTCTTATCTTGTTATTTGTTTACTTGAGTTTTCTTTGGGCATTGATATTACTATGCCTACCCACTGCAGGGTTTTGTCGGAGTGGCAAAAGATCTTAATGCCATCATAATTGCATTTAGAGGAACTCAGGAACACAGGTAGATATTCTGGTGGCTTATCTAGTAGTAATTTATGTTCAGTAATGTTTTTCGGCCTTGACTGGTGAATGAAATAGGAAAAAGGGTTTGTTCATGAGTTGTGATGATTTCCTGGTATCTATTGCTCCTATGTAGTTAGGGCATTCTTTGTACTGAACCTGGCTTTTATGCCTATTCTTTGATTAATACAATTTGTTTACTTATAAAAAATAAAAAAAAGTGATGGTTGGCTGATAGCCACACTGCATACCATTTGGCCCCAAAAACAAAGAGATGGAATTAATTAAAAAGAAAAGGAAAGAAAAAAAAATAAAAAAACAAGAGTGTATTCCCATATGATTAAACAAAAATTTGCCACATGATTTGCACAAGCATGTCATCACACAAGCACAAGATTATAAAGAGATTTTTGTGTGCATGGTTTTGATTCACTTACCTACGCTGATAGTGATATGTGTTCATTGGTTTGTGAAAATGAATGGAATGGCTTTTGGAAGGGTTACCCGAAAGCCCATAAAGTTGACTCATTGACTTGTTACCCCAAAAAAAGGTCCTAGGCTGATATACACAGCTTCAAAATCACAAGACCTTGTTAGATGAAGTTGAAGATAACTTCAATTCTTTTTTATCTTTCCTTCCACAGTGCCACTTTGTTCATTCAAAAATAGCTCCATTCCATTTGCTCCCTCGAGAAATGTATGTTTGTCAATACCTCAAGTTATGACCTGCCTGAAAGAGTGTCCCCTTTCAACTCTCAAATTATCTGTTGGCTGAGGTGCCTGGATGATCCTTAAAGCTATATCTATTCAAAAGCATTAGTTTTAAAAATTCAATTGTTGTCTTGTTGATTGTTGGTGTTTGTTTTAAATCTAATTCACTTGGCATTCCAAGCTATTATGCCAAGTGTGGTATGCTCAGATGATGTTCTCTAGTTGATGAGATTTACTGGCAAAATGATTGGTACGTGAAGGGAGAAATAGTAAATCATTTCTATCAAAATCATTTCAGCTTTCACTATGAAACTGGGTTTGCCCAGAGGCCTCCTGGGTTTTCATCTTCCCTGAATCGGTTGCTAATTAACAGTTGAACTGCATGTGTACAGCATAATGAATTGGATTGAAGACTTGTATTGGAAACAGCTAGACTTAAACTACCCTGGCATGGATGATGCAATGGTTTGTATTGCAGAAATGTTTTGTCATATTTATATTGGAGTTAAAGAGTATGAGCTTCCCAGTAACGTTTTATTCTTTGTAGGTGCACCGTGGATTTTATTATGCTTACCACAACACAACCATACGTCCTGCAGTTTTAAATGCTATTAAAAGGGCAAAGGAGTTGTATGGAGAAATTCCCATTATGGTGACTGGACACTCGATGGGAGGGGCAATGGCCTCCTTTTGTGGAATTGATCTAAAGGTAATCAGTTTTCTTGATACAACTGGGAAGTTTTTTGCATGCTTCATGGTTTCAATTGTCTCCATTGCTGTGAAGTTCTTTACAAATGCTCTATGGGTTTGAGCTGTGCTTTTCTATGATCAATTTGGAGTCGGAGTCTTAGCATTCATGTGTTCTTTGACAGTAGTGTGTGGACACGGAAATTGTGACCTGATACTTTGACATGTGTACGTGTTTGTTGGACTGATCTTCACATTTTTTGTCATCTGTTCCAAACACCTGCTTGTATCATTGAGTTACATATGCCTTTGCCTTTGCTATCCAGTTGTTATGTCTTGTGCTGCGATGTTACATTGAAGTATTTTTGGGGTGATTAACCTATACGGGCAGATTTTCACTTCACCTGGCCCCTGCCCTAAGTTTTTTTGGGGAACCCCCTCCCCACTTCCCAATGTGGATTTCAAACATTGAGGGCCTATAATGAAATGAAGTCCTGAGACAATTTTTTTTTTTTTTGATAAGTAATAAGATATTTTATTGATGAAAAGATAGGCATAGCCCAGGTACAATGGAAGAATACATGTGAATATACCTATTTAGGAACTAGTAACTGATACTTGATGTAACTGTTTCTTCACAGGTTAATCATGAGGCCCAGAATGTTCAAGTTATGACATTTGGACAACCTCGTGTTGGCAATGCAGTTTTTGCATCTTACTACAACAAACTTGTCCCAAAAACAATACGAGTCACAAATGATCGTGATATTGTGCCTCATTTACCTCCATACTATTACTATTTTCCTCAAAAGACATACCACCACTTCCCAAGAGAGGTAGAGTTTGCTGACTGAAGAGAAAAAACATTTATTTTCTGTTCTCTCTTTTTTTTTATGCCTTGTTTACTTCCTACCTGTTTTTTGATTCTAGGTTTGGCTTTACAACGTTGGATTGGAAAGTCTTGTATATAAAATCGAGAAGGTCTGTGATGGTACTGGAGAAGACCCATCCTGTAGCAGGTTAGCCTCTAGCCCTCTCTTATGATGTGCCCTTATTTTACAGTCGTACCTTTCCATGATAGAGTTCTGAAAGTTCAATACTAACAGTCTTGTCAGAACAGCTGCTACAAAGTACAAATTATTTGGCTATTTTGTGCAGGTCAGTGACTGGTACCAGCATCTCTGACCATTTAGTTTATTACGGTGTGGAATTAATGTCCGGAGTACCAGGAACGTGTAGAATTGTGATGGATCCTCGCATTGCAGAGTATGGCACAAGGGATCTTAGCGGAAACTTTGTCTTGTCCAGAGTTCCTACCACTCCAGTTATCAGATTGAATACAGAGGCAGGCATTGAGGGCAGATCCGAATTGAATTAATTTGGTCATAGCATGATCTCTCTTGCAAGATATCTTAGAGAGGACAGATTTGGATTGACACCCTGTACAAGTGTATTTACTTTATTGTATTTAGGGCCCTTCCGTAAGGTCCTAAAGCTGAATATTGTTGCAAAGGACTGGGAATGGGAAATAATTTTTGTATATATGAATTGTGTACATCTTCATCCTTGTTAATATGATCCAACGTTGTTTTCATTATGATCTATAATCTAATGAGTTCTGAATTTCATGATTTTTGACAAACGTGCTTCAAGATCGAGGGGAATCATTGGCATGATTGATCCTAAACGTGCATATTAAGCCGATTTGACGATGGTTCTGGCAGTCATGCCTGTCTGCCTGCCTGTAAGGGAATTCTACGTCACCGAGTATGCTCGTGCTTTAAAGTGATGCAATGTTTCGTTTAATGGCATCAAGCGCGAAAATGGCATGAACGTTTGTTGAGTTCCACGTTAAACCGTTTTGAGGTTTGCATAAATCTTTTCTCTTTTGATAATCATAATGCCACGTCAAACCTGTATTTTGCATGCGCGTATAATTTGTTTGATAGGAATGTATATTATATATATATAATGTTTTAGTTATAAAGAAATTATATAAAAATAAACACAAAAAATAAAGTAAATCTAATTTATCATATAAAGCTATCTCAATTTGTGAGTTTACTTTTATATAATTTTTTTTTGTAGTCGGAGTGCTTCTATATAACGCACTTCATTGATCTGATTGGTCAAAGTAGTTATTTTATATATTAAAAAAAAGTGACGCAGCCAATCACATTAGTAGAGTGTACAAAAAATATGCAAACATGACTTGCATATAAAACTTTTGATGTATATAATGGAGGGTTCGTACAACATGTACAATTTAACATAGGTAATTTAAATCACGAATCTTCCATGAGAAGAATTTTCGGCAGCGGCCTAGATTAAAATTGAAGTACATAAAAGCCCTGAAACAAGAAGCTTGACAGACAGACCAACAAACAAACAAAGCGCATGCAAATCTTCACATTATACTGATTCTTCCTTGATCACATTTTGCTGATCTCATCCTTGGTAGGAGTATCAACCTTATTTTCCTGCAAAAACAATGCCACATTTTTCAGAACGAAAATAAGGGACGTTGCCATAGTTTCAAGGAGGAAAATAAAATATTAGATCACACAAATACCTGATCCTGATGATCAGCAGTAGCATAGTTCTTCTCCTGATCTGAATTAGGGTTTGAAACTTTTGTTTCAACTATTGTCTTAGGTTCGACATCCTTAGTCACTCTCTGTTCCTCCACGTTTACGGGCTCTCCTATACGTACATATATAGCAACTGAAATATTCAATACTATGGTAATAATGATAAAAAAGAAAATCACATATGTTATAAACCAAGTTCAAATTGTATTGTATGACCACATTTAGCCATTAATGGTGTTTTTAGGTACACTTACCCCTTAATGGTGATTTTAGGTACACTTACCCCCCAATGGTGATTTTAGGTACACCTAACCTCCTTTGTACTCTTTACCATTGGATTGATGACAAGTGTAACAATCATAACCATTCTTTGTACCAAGAGATCCCTATAAATAGAGGGAGTCCTCATTTGTATAAGACACAAAAGAAAGAAGAGAAAACAAAATTCTCTAAACATTTCTCTCATATTCAAGATCTCTCTATCTTTTGCTCTCTCTCTTTTCATTAGTTTCATAACACGTTATCAGCACGAAGGTTCTGACGATCTTGAAGCTAGTAGGCTTATACTTCAAGTAAGTGTTTCAATATATTATTTGTAGTTTCCAAATGAATATGAAATGTTATATTCATTATTATTACTTGATTAAATTTTATGTTTATTCACATATTTTTCATACAAGTTTTATTTATTTTTATATACTTGTTATGAATTATTGATGATAAGATCTATCTTGGAATAGAAATTGAGCATCTCTGAAGGATCGATTTAAATCAATAATTTTATTGAGTATCTCATAATAAAGGATCTATTGATTCTGTGAGATAATTTAAGTGAGCAATATGTGTACCAAAAGGCTCATTATGATTTATGCACCTGAAGTTGCATAATTGAAAGTGTGTTGAGAAAAACCACTAAAGAATATATGTTTAAAATGAACGCCTCGAATATGCTCCTGAAGTAGCAATATCGAGTGTAAAAGTTCATAATATATTCTAAATTTATATCTGGTTTTCTAGTGGCTAAGCAAAATAATGAGATTTTGTTAAGAAATCATCAGTCACGCCCTACTGGTTCTATATCATTCCCTGAAGTGAATGGTACTAGATTTACACCATTCCCAGAAGCAAATGGTGCATTTTTTCAAAGAAACCGAGGGCATGGACGTGGTGATGAATATATTTATAGTACTTCAATGATTTCGAGCCAGAAGCTCCTATTAAAAATATTATCAGTTTTCTCTTTGAGATGATATTATGTTGATGAATCAAAAGTGATATGATTCAAAATATTTGTATCTTTTCATGATTATCTTGATCATCCAAAATCAATTATGATAAGTCGAATGATTTTCATATGGACGTCCATAAAAGAACCAGAAGATTCTTTTACTATAAAGCTTTACCACCAGAAGTGGAAAGAAAGTTTTACCACCAGAAGTGGAAAGAAAAATTTGCTAGAAGCAAATAAGATGAAATAATTCGACGTTATCATGATTATCATAGGTGAACTGGAAGTTCATATGATAATTAATGTATGGATGCAATAAGATAAAAGGTCTCATATTCTAGCTGCTAAAATCCCAGTGAGGATTGAAGTCCCTGCAGGGCAATTAAGAAATTTAGCAGTCTAATGAACATAAGACATGTATGAAAGCATGTGAGACCTATTGATACAAATGATAAAGCATCTCGGAAAGAGAAAAGCATAAAGAAAAGAATTTGGTGCTCCTGAAGAGGCCATACCCACAAAACAAGCAATAAAGTCCATCTAAAATTCTCTCATAATGAAAACTCCTGAAGAGTATAATACTCCTGAAGAGTACCTCCTGAAGAGGTTTTCATGAAATGTCTTCCCTTGAAGAGGGACAGGTACCTGAAAATAATGAGATCTCGATATTACATTTCATGAGTAAATGAGAAATTATGGAGAGAAATAAAACCGTTATCGACAACGTATTTTCATATAAGATGACATTTGATATTACTAGAAGTAATAAAGAAAGTGAGCTCAGAACCGTCGAAGAATACCGACGTAAAATATTGGCCAAAATAGAAATAAACAATTCCTGCAGAATTGTTATCATGTGATGCATATGGACTTGAAATCCAAACACCTATGAGGTGATGCTTGTTGAATATCAGTGGGTATTTGTATAAAGGAAATGAAAATGTGATATATAAATCACGAATATATTTCCTGCAGAAATAATATTGATATATTTCTGAAGTTAAAAAGATCATATTGAGATTTGTATTAACTTGATAGTTACCAAGAATTTGGGTATGCAAGAAGCATATAGTCCTGAAGTACATATTCTATCAAGTCTTAAAATCCTTATATGATCTAATGCAAGCTAAACGTATGTGGAACATACTATTTTCATATATTTTCAGTATTTATATTATATTTTATTGCAGTTTATATAGATAATTTAAATGTCATTGAGGCTCCAGAAGAGCTCATGAAAACTGCAGAAAGCAGGAATTGATTATGAGGCTCCAGAAGAGCTCATAAAAACTATAGAAATCAGGGATTGATTATGAGGCTCCAGAAGAGCTCATGAAAACTGCAGAAATCAGGGATTGATTATGAGGAAAAATAATCTCCTGTTATGGATGCAATCACATTCAGATTTTTGACTAATTTGGTAGTTACAAAAATATTGGATATGCAGTTAATGGATGTGGTCACTGCATATTGATATGGGTCATTAGACCAATGCATATATATGAAAATCCCTGAAGGATATAGAATGCCTGAAGCTTCTAATCTGAATACATCCAGAAATATATATGAAAATCCCTGAAGGATATAAAAATGCTTTAAGCTTGTTATCTGGTTACATCCAGAAAACAATCCGGATACATGTGGTATAAATGCATTAGTGAATATTTATTGAAAGAAAGATTTGAAAGTAATCCAATATACCCATGTGTTTTTATTAAGAGATTCCGGATTTGTTATTATTGCGGTTGATGATTTAAATCTTCTTGAAACTCCTGAAGAGTTCAGAAGAACTGCACATATTTGAAATATAAAACCCTTTGGTTTCAAGGGGGAGATAAATGTGCATGAGAAATAAAATAAAGCATCCAGAATATCTACCAGAAGATAGATACACAAATATGAATATTTGTGAAATTTTATTATCTTGAAGCAAAAATTACAGAAATTTGAGACATTTCGCCTCATTCTTTAAACGCTCTTGTTCTTCAAGAATCTGCATGGCATCTCTGTCTAAAGGAGTAGGCAATCTAAAAGAAGATTTAAGCAGAGATTTTAATTTCCTATTCTCTTGCTTTATTGATTCTATCTTCACGTTAGACTCCTGAAGAAGTCGCTGAAGGATAAAAATTTTCTCATGGAGTTTGTCCAAATCATAAGGTTTGGATTGTAGTCGCTGAGAAAATGCATAAATAGTTGAAGAGTAATGGGCACCGAGATTTACAAGCTCATAGATAGCTTCAACATCTGACTTATTAGTCAGATTAGCACCTGTGGTAGAAGCAGGAACAGCTGATGAGCTAGGTGCATAATACCTTATATATTGGCCATGAGAAGATTGCTGAGCCATTGCAGAAAAAGAATGCAGAAAGAGATTGCAGAATAAAAATGCAGAAAGAAATTGCAGAGTAAGAATGCAGTATGATTACAGAAAAGTGAAGAAGATGAGATGCGAATGAAGATGATCTGAACATCTCTTTTATAGAGAAAAACTAAGCACCTCTATTGATTCACGGCATCCCTCGTGAAGCATCTCTCTACAAGAGACGAGGCGTAGCATCATAGCCCTGCGGCGCCTGATAGCAGATGTAGCATTATAGCCTTTCGGCGCCTGACAGGTACATAAGAACTGTAAAATCCCGCGATGCTTGTCTGGCCTAAAAAGATGGCCACCGTTTTTGAATATAGAGGTTTGCGGCTTAATTTTGATAACTCCTCTAGTAATTATGTTATTTACAAGAACTCCAGAAGAGTAGTGAATTCAATGATCTCGGATCAATATGGTGAATTTCACTATAAAGTCCTGATTACTCCAATGGTTGCTCGATAATTTGATGAGCAGAAAAATCCATTTCGTCCTGAAGACGATGGAGAAATTTTTGGTCCTGAAGTACCTTATCTCCAGTTCAATTGAAGCCCTGAATATGTAATTATTTGGATCAAGTCCACAATTAGATGGATATACAGATGCGAGTTATCTATCAGATCCACACAAGAAGATCATTGCAATTCATGAGAAGAAAGTTGAAATTGATGTCAAGAAGATACGGTCAAGAAATAATCTGGTAGATTTATTCACTAAAGCATTACCAACTGCAACATTGGAATGCGGAGAATTGAAGACATATTATCATGTACTTTTCAGGGGAGTAAAGTCTTAAAAACTTGTGCTGATTGTACTCTTTTTCCTTCGCTAAGGTTTTATCCCACTGGGTTTTCCTTTGCAAGGTTTTAATGAGGCAATCTTAAAGCACTTGGCGATATACAGAATATTGTACTCTTTTTCCTTCGTCATTGGTTTTTTTTCCCACTGGGTTTTTCCATGAGAAGGTTTTAACGAGGCATATTCTTTATATGTGGTCATCCAAAGGGGGAGTGTTATAAACCAAGTTCAAATTGTATTGTATGACCACATTTAGCCATTAATGGTGTTTTTAGGTACACTTACCCCTTAATGGTGATTTTAGGTACACTTACCCCCCAATGGTGATTTTAGGTACACCTAACCTCCTTTGTACTCTTTACCATTGGATTGATGACAAGTGTAACAATCATAACCATTCTTTGTACCAAGAGATCCCTATAAATAGAGGGAGTCCTCATTTGTATAAGACACAAAAGAAATAAGAGAAAACAAAATTCTCTAAACATTTCTCTCATATTCAAGATCTCTCTATCTTTTGCTCTCTCTCTTTTCATTAGTTTCATAACAACATAAATATTTCCAGTATTATTGATTATTATTATTTTTTAAATTCCTAGGTAGGCGGGTTACATGTACAGCTGAATGTGAAAGGAAACTTTTATCAAGTGATATATAATATCTAATGGGAAAAATTAAAAATAATAATTCGGATTTCAAACGTGCATTTTTCATTAAAAAAACAAAAGATTAGAGCGCTTGAATCAGGAAGTTCATGATGTGAATCTTATGCATGGTTGGCTACAAACCATTTTCCTTCACTTGTTTCGTCAATTCGTTATCTCCAGCCAATTCTTTGCCCTCCACGGCGTCATCTGCTTTCACATGATTCTCACTCAACAAATGGTCTTCCTTCCCGGCTGCATGGCTCGGAGAGTAATAATCCGACTCTATAGACCGTCGTTCCTCAGATACATTAATCCCATCGATTCCCTGATCAATATCGTTTTTCCTCGGCGAGAAGTAATGGTTTGGCGAGTCATGGGATATCAGCCTCCCAGCTGCTTCCTTATCTTCAACATCGACAACTTCCAGCTTCCCTTGATCTATAATTCGTTTCTCATCGTCATCTCCTTCCTTCGCTGCCGTATTTTCATGAATGCTGTCCTTGGCATCCGTCGGAACTGCACCATCAAAGTCCTTGTTTTCTTCGTTCTGGGGTGCCGGTTGTTGTTGTTCTTTTGCCGATGAGTCCGCGGTGTTATCTTTGGTCGTACTGGTTGTCTCGTGGATGGTTTCTATGTCCTTGCTCTTATTGGGGTTGGAATTGGATTTCTTTCGCCGGAAAATGGTGTTTCCCGAGACAACATCGAGTTTTGATTCCCCACAACCCATTTTGCATGAATTTATGAAGCAGATTTTTCCGAAGAAAGGGAGCAAATCGTGGTGTATATATATATATTTTCTGTCCTGGAGCACATGCAAGGGAACGAAAACTTTGGTGTTTCAGAGTACTGTTGCTCTGTATTTGTTTTTCTTCTGTGATCGATGGAGCAGTGCATGGATTGCATGGGTGTAATTCTGGGGTTGATGCTCTGCAAAGGAACCGATTTTTACGTTAAACTTTTTGAAGGACTGTATGCATGGGAGGATCGAGGTCTATTTTTAGCTTAGTTCAGTGTTAAACAAATTTTCTGTTTGTTTCTTGTCGTGAAAACATTTAGACGTTTGAAAACGCGTCATGTCTGTTTTCTCTAAATATAGAAAGCATGGAATAAGAGAAATGGTGGTTCTAATCGTGAGTGCATAATTGTTGTATAAATATTTTTAAAAAAATAAATAAATATGAAATTTATAAAAAAAAAAAATAATTTTTTAATAATATATATATATTTTTTAAAATGACTACACTCTACAATTATATACAACATTACTCGTAAATCAAAATGGTTATACTCGTTTCATTTTTATTTTTATTTTTATTTTTTACTCTCTCAACTAATTATCCATCTAATTAATCCACTCCCATAAATCCGATCGAGATCATTCCAATCTAAATTTCTTAAATCTTAACAAATTTTTTAAATTCAAATAATTAAATTTTCAATTTTCACGTCATCATTCTTTTTACCCTAAGCATACATAACCAATCTAGGATTCTAAACTAAGTTGCACGAACTTCTATATAACTTTGTTTAATCGGCGCAGGAGCCTCTAGAACTTCATGTTCAAAATTGAAAATTCCTTGGAAAACCAAGGAATACCGCATGCTTCGGAAACCTCCCACTCCAGTAATGTCACACCAAACCAATGCATGTGGCCGTTTCCACTTTCCATGCAGCTGAAATTATTTATTTTAAAATTTATGACACAACAGCCAACACGAGGTCCCGAGGATAGAGGAAAATGCTCGTATGCTCTCTTGCTGTAAAGCAATGTTATATATAGTCATAAAATATATAAATGTAATGTAATTATTTAAAAATAAAATAAAATTTACGGTTGAAAAGTTAATTTTTTTTATGTAGGTCCTATATTAATTTATTTTTTTTAAAACGACTGCACGTCACTTGGACAATCACAACTACAAATATCATTTCTCCTTACCATGTTCTCTTGAAGTGATTCTTCGAGATTGTTGGTCACAAAATTTTTTTATTTTTTATTTAAAGATTAAGAAAATAATTTTAAATGTATTAATAATTTTTTATTTTTTAAAAATATTTAAATATATTAAAAAAAGTGAAAAGATAAAAAAAAAAAAGATACATACAATTAAAATGAATGATGCACTTTAAGCCGCAAAGTAGCACCGTTCAAACAAAAATGCTAGTCACTACTCTTTCCTCTCGCTCCTCTCACCCGTCCTTTTTAAGTAATAAGAAAAAGTAAAATCCTATTAATTTTTAAAATATATATATATTTGTCTGTAAATTAATAATCTAGTTTAGAATGTATAAAAGTGCAGTATTTTTTTATAACTATTTATATAAATTAAGTTATTTAAGTAAAATATTCTTCATTTAAAATATTGATGCTTATTTGTTTTTAATATTCTAAGACTACATTTAGATGTTAAGATGAATTATAAATAGTAATATCTTATAAATTCTACTAAGATGGGTCTAACTTTTTTTAGTTGAAATAAATTTAACTTTTTAGATTGAAATGTACGAAATAAGTTGAGATGAATTTAATTTTTTTATGTAAAAAGTTAAAAAATAATAATTTTCATAAATGATTAGTTTAAAATGAATTTAATTTAGTTTAACAATTAAACACAACTTATAAGAAAATATATTCACGTACACTAACAAAGATTATGCACAGGCTGATGGAAATTCACATCAAATTTGAAGAAAAGGCAACTTTTTCTTTAGGCGAAAATCACATTTAAATTTCATTTACATCTCCTACTTTCTTTTTTCCGCAACCCAATAAAATACTCATTACATCTCAAGAACAAGGTTGAATGTAAAGGGTTCCTTCTTCTTCTCTCTCTCTCTCTCTCTCTCTCTCTCTCTCTCTCTCTTTTATTTATGTATATAGAGTTCGAACTTCGAACTTAGAAGCAATCTAAAACAATAAATCTGGAGGCTGCTAAAATAATATAAAACCGGATTCGTTCGTCCCATCTTCCCATAAAGCGGGGAAAAGTGGGATTA
Organism: Carya cathayensis; assembly: GCA_011037825.1. Taxonomy (NCBI): domain Eukaryota; kingdom Viridiplantae; phylum Streptophyta; class Magnoliopsida; order Fagales; family Juglandaceae; genus Carya; species Carya cathayensis. Next base: position 2,276,010 of record QGSO01000181.1, read on the forward strand.
CTGCGTCCCGGAACTGTTCGTCACCTGCAAGGATTGCTTGTATTTGCTGCCCTGCTCACCTTCGCTGATTCCCAATCCGCTAATATTGCGGCGTCTGTCGCTCTCTCTCCAAGTCATCCCACTATGACCAGTCATTCTTCCGCCCCACGTTATCCTCTTCTCCCCAAGTTGGCGTGAGATATTATTGTACCTATTCATTTATTGTTAGAATAATTATTTCTTACTATTTGTTAGTCGATTTAAAATTCGATAATCTATATTATACGTGATTTATTTATTATTAATCGTTCTTTTGCGTTTTAATATTAATAAAATGTATCGATTTATTATTCAGATAATATTAAAAATTGAGAGCAGAGGAGTGGGGGGCCGTCTCCATTGCTCGAAGATGATGGCAGGGGACCCCTTTTCTGTTTGAGGATTGAGACAAACAATAAAATCCGTCCCCCCTTCCCAAACCGGGAAACAACCCGCTTTGTCATTGTCTTCTCTGCCTTCTCTTCCTTCCTTCCTTCCTGAGCTTTCTCTGCAAATCCCGCTCCAATACTCATGGAAGTCTCAGCCAAGGAACGCCTCGATTTCGGGAATATGGGCTACGGGTATTCGGCTTCTCTTCCCCTTTGCTTACATCCATTGGTTTCCTTATTTGTTCTGAGAATTCACGCGGGGTCTTGGTGTTTTTGACAATTTTCCCTGGTGGTTTTCATTTAGATGCAAGCATTACAGAAGGAGATGCAAGATTCGAGCTCCCTGCTGCAACGAGATTTACCAGTGTCGCCATTGTCACAACGAGGCCACGGTCTTCATCTACTTTGAATCGATAACGCACAATATAAATATGGTTTCTCAGATTGTTTCAACGTAATACGTTTGCTTTAGTGACTTCTCTGATCTGGGTTTTTGTTACGTTTTATGTATTTGATTGACCAGAGCATGTTGAGCAACCCCTTTGATCGGCATGAACTCGTTCGATATGATGTTAAACAAGTACGACTTTCCCGATCTATATGTTTGTTCATCTTTTCTTTATAATTTTTGGATTGTAAACTTTGTCATGAATTGTTAAGGATTAGACAAGTCTGTGTTGTTTCAGGTTGTTTGTTCAGTTTGTGACACAGAGCAGCCGGTAGGTGTTTTTCTCCTTAATGTTATGTAAATATTTCTGATCCTTATTTGTTTGCAGTATCTTAATTGGTTTCGTTCATATTTCTCTTCCCGTTCTAGGTTGCTCAAGTTTGTACCAACTGTGGCGTCAATATGGGGGAATATTTCTGCGAAGTTTGCAAATTCTATGATGACGATGTAATCTTGCAATCTCAAGTCAACTTTTTTAAAGGGAAATAAAGAAATTTCTGTTTTTTGTGTTTGATATGTTGTCCATATGAACCATGATGATATTTGGCAATTGGGCACGTGACCCCTGATTGTTATTTATGTAAACTGTTTATCTGGGTTCATGAACCTTGATTGTTGTTTCTTGTGTTCTTGTAAAGTATTCTTGTGTGCTTTTTATTGAGGAAAACCGTTATTTTATCAGACTGAGAAAGGGCAGTTTCATTGTGATGATTGTGGAATCTGCAGGTTAGTAATCAAAAAATGACTAGTGTCTCTTGTTTCTTTATAATTTAAGCATAACGAATTGATAATACAAACGGTATTCGGACCTGAATTCGGTTGTTTCTAACAGGGTTGGTGGTCGTGAGAACTACTTCCATTGCAAAAAATGTGGTATGCAATTCCTCCTCTGTAATTATAAACTTGTCATTCTGATTGGTTTCGTTTATTTAGTGGTTATCAGATGTACAATGTTGCACGGGACTTTCTTTGTTGTCTGTTAAACTGGAGCTACCATTTTCTCGTTTGTTTTGTGCATCTTTCTTTCGTATGTATAATTTATCTGTTGTAGTCCGAATTTAATTTCCATGTACATCCCAGATACATAAGTACTTTTCCCTGATGTTAAACGTTTATGTTTGTGCCATATCATGCAATGGTTTTTTCGCCATTGATGGTTTCTATTTTTCTGTTGGTACATCTTTTATGGTCCCGTAACTCATAGCTTTCTTGTTGATGGGTCATGCCAGAGGTAAGTCTTGTGCAGTGTATATTTTACTCTTTTCTTTTGCCTGGTTTTAAATTGCAGTGCTTGTTTACTTTTTTCCAAATGATTTGGGTACGCTACATGGGTCCTTTTTGCTGAAAATTTTGATTATGCTGCATGAATTCATCCCATGCGTAGATATGTCCATTTTCATCCTTCTCTTCATTTCAAAGTAGATTTTTTTCTTGTTAGAATATGTTATCCCCGAGTAATGGTTTTCAATCTTACAGGGTCTTGCTATTCGGTTAGCCTGTGTGATAACCATTTGTGTGTGGAAAACTCTATGCGGCACCACTGTCCAATATGCTATGAGGTGTGCTTTGTAGATGATTTATTTGTATATTGAAGGGCATTGTTGTGGTCTGATTTACTATTTTATTTTTGTAGTATCTTTTTGATTCACTTAAAGACACAACTGTAATGAAATGTGGGCACACAATGCATTGTGAATGTTATGAAGAGATGATCAAGCGCAACAAGTAAGAAATCTTGACTTTTTATTGCTTTAGTAAATTGGAAAAACATTTCTGTTTGCTTCTGGACTTGACTCTGTTACATCACACAGATACTGCTGTCCCATATGCTCAAAGTCAGTGATAGACATGTCTCGGACCTGGAAGAGAATAGATGAGGAGGTGGACTTATTTAATTGACGCTCATATTGTATATTGTTATAGTTGATCTGCATATTTTGAAGAAGATTCAGTATATGGTATTTTTCTAAAATAAACTAAAATTTCACACTACTTGGCTAATGAGATTATTTTTTCAGATAGAAGCAACTGTCATGCCAGAGGATTACCGGTACCAGAAGGTGCCTACTTTTCATTTTTGTTTGTATCTAATAACCTTGTTGCCAAACATTTCATGGATTTTTAAGATGCTCAAGCAGAGACCTAACTCCTAAGCACTTCGTTATCTAGATTATATTATGTTTACAGAGTAGAGAGTGTCTCTTAATTGAATATTACGGTTTTTGCATTCATCAAGCACATGCTTTTCACATAAGAAATTTTTATTTTTTGTAAGTATATTTGCACACACGAGCACAGATGTAATCTGAAATAATATTGAAGGATAAAAGGCAGGAGGGGGTGTATGATAACTGGGAAAGCCATTACTTGATACAGAATATGCCATTTTCAAATTTAAAATCTCGACTGCCTAGTAGTTAGTACAGAGAGGGCCTACCATATACTTATCTAATATTTTGGATTCTGATAAACTAGAATATCCCCATGGCCATACATCATTCTTGTAATGCCCTGATTTATTCTGAGCAAAATTACCTGGAAGACATTAAGAAACTGGAGCTGTTTTTTTGCAGGTCTGGATACTGTGTAATGACTGCAATGATACTACGGAAGCCTACTTCCACGTAATTGGGCAGAAATGCAGCCATTGCAAATCATATAATACCCGCTCAATCGCCCCTCCAGTTCCTAAATGAAGGGAATATGGTCACTTACAGGAATACATCCAGCCAACCGGTTGGAAAAAGTAAAAGCTTGCACCCTGCATGTTACACAGAAGGGTATCTTTGATTGCTTGCTCAATCATATTGAACTACTACTCGTATTTATTTGATTTTGTATTACTACACGAGATTCAAATGACTAGCATGCATGTGTGCGCCTCAGATACTCTTCAGGTTATTATTCTTCATTTATGGACTCAGAACCATATAATGAGACATTTGATTAATGTAAATGTTATATATGCAACAATTTGATAAGTATCGTTCAATAAACCGCAACCAACGCCAACCCAGATTCGGAAATGACCCTTCTCTTCTACATTGCTTGATAGAGCAGTTGGAAGTTCCGACCTCTAAAAATTGTTTGATTTTTTTTTTTTTTTTAAATAGCAGTTTTTTTGGGGCCTTTTTCCGATTATCTAATTTCAGTCTGAGTTTAACCAGCCGTGCAAGCCTTATGAAGTTATTTGAGATGTTAAGGTCTTTTAGATATTTAGATAAGTTGAGTTTTTTTTTTATAAAAAATAGTGAGTTGAGATAGTGGAGTGAGTTTTATGGGATCCATTTAAGATGAGTTTATATGTGTTTAAATGTTAAGATGAGTTTAGATATATTTATGAAAAGTTGAAAAATGTTGTGGATTTTGAATGTAAAGAGGTTTTTAGTTGAAATAAATTTATTGATTTGAGAGTTTCTTGGCCTTGTATGGATGCTTAAGAGGAATGAAGTGTGCATACTTACTAAGTCGATCAACCACCACAAAGATCACTTCATAACCCCCGCTTGTAGGTAAGCCTTCAATGAAATCCATTGACAACTCCTCCCAAATATTGTTTGGAATTGGCAATGGTTGTAACAATCCGGAGTGTTTAGATATTAGACTCAACTTAAAATATGATAACAAATGAGCTTCAGCTAAACAAACTTGCTATGCTATTAAGCGTGGAATATGTTTGGACCCAAGTGCCAAGTTCATCCGTCACGGGGTGGAAGTATTCCACTTTATTGTAAGTTGTTCTGATTTTTGGATCACATTTTCTACCCCAATAGTGTGAAGGTATTTCCACTTGAGCACAGGCCCCAAATGAACCGAAGAGCGGGGATCTTTCCAATTTGTTCATTCACACTATAAGATTGTTTCGTAAAATGTCCTCTTTATTTATTTATTTTTATAGAATCATGTTCAAATGACAAAGGGATCAGACGATAACTTAAAAATACAACTTAGCGCGTACACTAATCTCGCACGTTAGAAATAATTGTTCTATTATCATTTAATAAAATCTCAAATTCTTACAGTGATTTCTTTTCACATGATCTCATAGTAACCAAGAAAATTTCTTATAGTCTCTTTTTTCAAATTTTTTCATTTTTTTTCCTTACCTGTACAACTTTTTTTTATTAATTTGTTCGGTTTTAAATAAGTCTAATATTGATTTTATTTATTTATTACTGACTTCTTTAATTAATAATGCGCGCAATATTACTCATATAAAAGACCATATAAATCCACATAAGATTTATATTTCAGCTTTATGGATAGAGAAAATCTATTCATCATTATTTTTTTATCATCTTCTCATCATCTCATGATGTAACATTAAATAATAAGTTCATAAGTGAAACATAATAAATAGTCTCCAATCATCTAATTCTACATCATGAGATAATAAGAAAATAGATGATGAGTAGCATTACTCTCAGAGATAATAAGAGAAACAAATAATTGATTAAAATTACTAATTTCAATGTCATATAATTATCTTTTATTTAAAATAGAGACATAAAAGAGTTACAAATTTATCATTTTTTTGTTTTTTGTTTTTAGCTGATATTACACATACATACTACTTAAAATTCAACCCACATGATAAGCATGACCTGATCGATAGAAGAAGGCACTTTTGTTGAGAATAGAGACCAAGGCTCGAACTTCAAGACCTTGATTTATTGCGGAGTCTCAAACCAGAAAATGCAACCATCAAGATAAACATCAGTGCTCCAGCCACAGAAACCGCTATAGAAGCTGCTACTTGGCCACAAAATCTCTCAAACAAGTTACATATTTTTTGCCACCGCAGGTGAGTGTTTCCTCGGTAGCCAATTATGCCGATAGCCATGGAGGCTCCGTTGCAGGAGAAGAGCAACGCTACCATTAATATGTCGAGGACGAGAATCATGGAATGTAAGATGCTCGTCATATTGTCACCCGCCCTTTTCCTTGTGATTAAAAGAAGTACTAGAGATAGGGTCGCATATGAACATGCTATGACATTTGCAACCAAGAAGTACCTACCAATTAAAAGTTCATCCAAATGTTAATCTCCATCCTTTTCTTTTCTTTTTCCTTGGTGGTAATGGATTGGAAATGTTATATAAATAGACAGCAAGTCGGTGGGTAAAATATACTGTCTACATCGAATATCGCTTATATATTAATATTTGATTTGTAAGATTCAATGTTAATTTTAAAAAAAAAAAAATCAAATTATATCATATAACCATTTTGCTAGTTGTGTTATCTATGCCAGCTTGTAAATAGAATTTTCCTTATAATTTTTTCTTCAAACCCGAGTTTATAACACCTACAATTCTTATATATATTAGAATGTTAACTTGCAATTTTTAAATTAAAGTAATGTATAAGTCCTAAATGCATAAGTATTGTGCAAGTTTTTTGTAAAAAAAATAGGTTCTATTAAGAAAAAGTAAAATTTACACACTTTATTTTTCTTTGAGCCCGGGGTGGGGGAGGCTAAGTCATGATATTCTTTATTGCTGCTCAAGTGCTATGAATAAATCGTTATTTTTATTTATAATCAAATAAAGAACATAACTAAGAGGAAAATTAGAGCTTGAAAAACAAAAAAAGAACAACTTACACGAAGGCAGAGATGTAATGCCACCTAGCAGGAACGGGAACATAAAGAGGTGGTAGGCTTGCCACCACCACAGCTCGGACAACCTTAGTCTGCTTAGACAACCCGATAGTTATGGCAGACACCAAAGTTAGTGCTAAGGCCAAAAGCCTGAGGAGTAAGTCCACTGTTCTTTGCCTTGACACCTCCACTTTCAGCATATAATTCCCATTACTAGTCCTCTCTAACCCCTCCATCTCAGTACCTGTGGTGGCCTTTTGTTCTCTGCTAAGTACTATTAATTGAGAATGAAGATCCACGAAACCATATGGGAAGCTTAAATAGAGAGAGTATCAAAGAGAGAGAGAGAGAGAGAGTATCAGTAGAGTGCGTAAAAGAGTATACAAAAATGACTGCATATAGAATTTTTGTTTTATATACGGTGTTGTGAGAAGGAAAGTGAAGGGGTCCACGATTTGATGTCAAATGCAATTAGGGGAAGGAGGCTGAGTTGCGTGTGGAAGGAGTTTGTCGTCTAATTGTAATAGTACTTCTCAATATAGAAATGCTCCTTTTTTTTCTTTTCTCTTTTAATTTTTTTATTACTCGAGTTTTGGGAAACAACGTCCCGACTAATCTTGAGATATACAGGCTCTCTCAAGAAGATTTTTGCAAGTGCAGTATCTCAGATAATTAAAGGAAAAATTTATAGTACAGTCCGATGATCCCTAGAAATTATTTCCACATAAGGAAATTTGAACCTTAGACCTGGGGAGTATACCTCTAAGTCCAAAGTCTTTACCAGTTGAGTCAATCTCTATAGAAATGTTTTAGCCATAAAGAGATCTTACAAAAATAAATCTACAAATTAACGTAATTTGATCATATGTGATACATTATATTATAAAGTTATTTTTATTATAAAGTAAATTCAACGTATTATATAAAATCATATCAATTTATGAATTTATTTTTATGAAATTTATTTTTAACTATATCACTTTTGAATATAATACGAGAAATGGGTACCAGAAGTTTGAGTTGTCCAACAGCTAGTAGGCCGAGATTTGGTGCGAGTGTATACGCGCGTATAAGCAAGCCATGGTCATGAGGGCGTTGTTCAGAGGATATAATTTCGGCGGCATGCATTGAACATTCTGCAGATTAATATTGGACCGCATATATAGTATCCATGCATGCTGTTAAAGTCATAAATTTCAGCTAGCATATATGCAGTACGCAGCAGTAGTAGTATGGGCAAATTTCTACCTGATGAAACTTGACAACGACTTGTAGTGAATGTATTCTACCTTCAAAGTGAACATATCGAGAAATGTCGCCATATTTCGATCGGCTTTAAAAATGCAAATCAATAATTCATGTTCTCGTACTTTTATTGTTATTGTTATTATTATTACATCATGCACAAGTATGGGGTCTGGTCGATTTTTCCTTCTAATTTATTGTTCTCATGTACAGATACCGATAGATGAGATCGATGTCAATTTTAACGTCTGAATTGGAATATTGTCCGTAGACTAGACGTCGAGTACTTCTATCGTTCAAACTAAGCACAACGGGCATGAAGATCATCCAGAAACTCTTATTCACGAACTACTCCAACCAAGCATTCATGAATATTAGGCCAGCATTTTGTTTAACCATCCATTCTTTTATTCTAATGTCACTCTTATATATAATAAGAGTGGTGTGGACGTATTTGCCCAATGAATGTATATGCCCACAAATCCTAATTAATTGACCCGAAACTGTATTTTATAGGTCCCCCCATGCATGCAAGTACGTAATTTGGACGCAGCTGGTAGCTCCTATATCGCATGTGCATTCACATGATCATTAAAAAGTAGACAACCCTTTTGTACAGCCTTTTTTCGTTTATATGGAGAGAGTTCCTTTTCTCTGTACCCAACCGAAGGCCATCCTTCCATTTCCTCTGCCCAGATGAGGTTTAGCGCTTCAACTCCTCTCTCTTTCCTCCTATTCGGCCAACGCTAGAACTGTTTATAGTGTTTTCTTTCAATTATTTTATTGTTTTCCATCTATAACACCAAGAAGTGCCGATCTACTGCCTACCGGCTTCTTAAGATCACCACGCGCCTTGCTGGCAGACTCTCCAACCGTCGATCTGTCAGACGTTCGAAGAAAATTGCTCAAAAGAGCGACGCATGAGTCTCATGTGTAGCTCATCCCATGCGTGAGTTTCATGCGCCGCTGCGTTAGAGAGAGCCTACCGCCGTCACGCGCAGCATCACTGGGATTAGTGGCTTTGGATCTTTCAGATCCAACCACCATCTTATTTCCTAGATTGACGCATGAACCACACACGCCATCAAAGATAGTGAAGGTCTTATGCCAACGTATTGACACGTCCTCCGATTGCTATGTTTCTATGTTCTTGCATTCCCTAACAGTCAGCCCAAACAAACAAGATGCAATACAAATCGTTTCACTACTACTTTTAGTCGCAGTCAAATAGTTTGTTTATCAGACTATTCAAAAACCATTACAAGCGGCTTATCCTTAGTGAAAAATGGGTGGGAGTCAATTTTTGGAAACAGATCCATTTTCTTTTTATTCCACTGGTGTTGCATTTGTTTATTTTGGGATAATTGTTGGGGACTCCCACCCCTATTGAATTTTGTATCATGTAACCACTTAGTTTATCTATGAATCTGCTTGCTTAGAAGAAAAAAAAAAGAATACACATGATCATTAATTGATCAGGTGTTTTGTCAAAAAAAAAAAAACTATTTTCATCGGTTTTCAATATTGGCAGTATTTATTATATCGCATGTGAATGCACATGATCTTTTTTTTTCCCGACTCGATTTGATTCTGACCTGTAATTAATTCTCGTTTTTTCATTTTGTTTTTTTATTTTGTTTTTTTTTTTTTTAAGTTTGGAGTCAAAATATTTAAATATTTATTTTTTGTATTTTTGTTTCCAATTGCATGTTCTAAGGATTGGTAAATCCAAATATTTAATAATTCATGGATTATTAGTTAATGTGATCTACAAAAATAAAAAGGAGGATGGTACTCTATATTTTATAAAAGAATGTCGTAATGTTACAAAATGAATGCCTCGAGGGTTATAATAAAATATCAATAAAGTCTAAAATCAAGGTGCTAAACGTATAAAAACTATAAACAAAAAGTTATAATAGTAATAATTCTTATCAATACAAGCACCATTCGCAAGATCCTAACTACAAACAAAATTACTACCATCCGTAGCCATCTCACCAGTTACCATCAAAGTCAACAATATTCATCTTGTACAAACACATACTACAACATAAATAGCTTTTTGCAAGGATTGGAAAATAATTGTTGCAAATACTTCAATTTTTGTTGGTAAAGAGTATTTGCGATGAAAATATGTCGTCTCGCAAAAGCCGTGTTGGGGAACGTCTATCCAAGGTATGATTTTTTTTTCCTTACAAATACTTATTTTTAGTCACGATATTTTTTTATTGCAAATGGATATATTATCACTGGTATTGTCCATATAGGTAAAGTGGGTGGCTGTAGGAAATAGTTGGTCTTTTACCAATGAAATTACAAAAGTAAATTCCCTTTTGCAATCAATTTTTCTCGTTACAAAGGTTTGTTTCTAAAAAATTTATGACTTTTACTAATGAATGCCAACGTTGTAAATATTGTTTTGCAACGAACCCCTATTATTGCAAGTAGTTATTTGCAACGGTTGCAAATTTTTTAGCAACAAAAGTCCAACATTGCTAATATGTTTTTACAATGAAAGTTTTACATTGCAAATTCTTTTCCTAACGAGAGGTATTGTTGCAACTATATTTTTGCAACGTTGCAAATTAATTTTCTAGTTTAGCAAAAACTTTTTCCAACATAACTACACTCGTTGCAAATATATTTGTGACTTATATTTTGTTCCAAATGTCTGCATTTAATGTTTGTTTATGCTAAATACCATGATTGCGAATTATCCAGCTCCTATCATTGACCAAGTCCTTACAATAAGCCCTAGGTACGCACCCATAATATTGCATTTAATTCACTTTAATTTTTCTGCATGATTTCATATGCATATACATGATACATATAATGCAGTACATGTTATTGCAGTTTGTACCAGAGAATTAACCTCTAATCGCTTATGTATCATACATGATTACAATATTCCTTCAAACATTACTAGACTTAAACACATTACTGCATGAGGACATCAATTTATTGCCAACAACTATGCACCATGTACCTGAGCATACCTCTTACAATCTCATCTTACATTTTATTTTTTTATTTTTTTGCAATCCCATCTTAAATGATTACACTGTGAATCATGTTAAAAAAATTATGAACTAAATCATGTACTGCACAAACACATCATTTTTCTACAATACTGAAGTATTTCTGTTCATAAGCTACAAGCTAGCACATCAATTTCATTCACAAATTATTACAATATATTGTTAAACCACTTCACATCATCACTTCAAAACAGTTCCATTATAATATAAAGTCAAGCTATACAAACCTCACAACAACATTAAGACGCAACTGCCCTATATATAATTTGAAGAGTAGTTCCATAGAAATGTACATGATGCCTTAATCTAATTAACTTCATTCCTAATAGTCAAGCCTTACCCATTTCTTCGCAAATAGCCTCCCACTTGTTACCTCGGCCATGACCTTGCTTCTTTGTTTGTTGCACTACATATAATATACAATACAAACCCCTTACTAGAATAAACATATGAACATCATTTTCACTATTTTTTCTATTTATCCATAAATTTTTCCACACTCCAAATGAATGTGCTTACTTGGTGGAAGAGGATTAGATGTGGCCACTTTTGCCAAAACAGCTTCATGATGACTCTCAAATACAGCGTCAGGCGGCTTCATGGAGTCATCATCAGACTATAACTTAGATTTAGTCCCTACCTAATTGGCTGCATGTGGCTGCTTAATGGGCAGCAAAAGTAAAGGTCTCTTATGTGGCCTTTGTGCTATAGTACCCAGCATCTCTTGACTGCAATTTCTTTCCTAACGGGCATTGTGGACCACCATGCTACATCTATCCTTAAATGTAAGGATATTTAGTTATTTTGTCCTACCCTTAATACAAATCAAGTATACTCATGGCTGCAATGCACCCTAATTTAAACAAATTACATTGGATAGTGCAAAATTAAAGAGTTGTCCAAGGCTATATGTCTGCCCTACTCTAATCCATATCATCACATCTTATCCAATCACAATATTCAACTTTAAACAGTACCGACATTACATAAAAATATCCAACACTATATCCATGAACTTTAAGATTATGTTATCTTCACTGCCAAAATACTCCTACCAAAAAATTGGTGTGCTACCAAAAGACATGAAAACTTGTTGTATACAAAATATGAGAGAAATATCCGAATAACATTTTCTCTTCTTCGTCAAACCACGTGGTTTCCTACTAGCCTATTTCTAATTTTCCTTCTTTAAACCAACAAATAAACATAACTTAAATCCAATAAACATAAAGTAATGCTCTTTAACAATACATATGGTAGAAGATGAAATACAAATGGTAAAAGTACCTTTAGTGGATTACTCTTGAATGTCAATTTTTAATCTATTTTTCATCCAAACTTCACAAGAACCAAGCTTTTACCAGTATACAAAAGCCCCCAAAACCACTTTTTTGAGAACAAAATCAGATAACCAAGAGGAAAACCATCATTATAAAGAAAAATAAAGGCTTTCAACTAAGAAATAAATTATTCTATACCTGGATATAGGATGACCCTCTTTTCCTCTTGTTATTATTACCATTTTCCAAGCAAGAAAATGGCTCAGAAGAAAGAACGATTGAGAAAGAATTATTGGGTTGCCACTCCCAGATGTGCTAGTGCGTGACGATGTGTGTGTCTGTGTTGAGTTTCACAGATGGGGACGTCGAAGGCTCAGAGGGTCAACATGCAACTTTCCTTGGACTAGCCCTACCATAAGTGTGTTGAGTTTCACACCTTTAAGGCGTTTTTTTCATTTATTCAATATACATTGTTCTCCCCTTATTAAATCCTAAACAGCAAGTGCTTGAAAAAATATCTCAGTAATAGTTTATCCATTCCTTTGCTTATTTTTTCACATAAATATTTTCTATCCTCTAGTGATTTTATTTGTGAGAGACTCTCATGTTACTTTTCACTTACTTTTGAAACTTATTTGTTATTCACATGTTTTTTTTCATTCACTTATTAATAGTAATACAAACTATACAAAAAAAAAATCTAACAATTTTATATCATTACTTATTAGGTACTTTTCAGATTTATTCTTGATCTATAAATTTTTTTAGAAGTATAGAAAAATATGAACAAGCCGAAAACAATTGATTCTTTTTTAAAAAGAAAGATATGCACAATTTGGAAAGTAATATATGTTTAGAGAGCTCAGTAACAACGGAACACGATGGTTCTCTCACTGATGAGCGTCCCTCTAAAGCTTCAAGAATCCAATAAACATAAAGTAATGCTCTTTAACAATACATATGGTTGAAGATGAAATACAAATGGTAAAAGTACCTTTGGTGGATTACTCTTGAATGTCAATTTTTAATATGTTTTTCATCCAAACTTCACAAGAACCAAGCTTTTACCAGTAGACAAAAGCCCCCAAAACCACTTTTTTGACAACGAAATCAAATAACCAAGAGGAAAACCATCATTATAAAGAAAAACAAAGGCTTTCAACTAAGAAATGAATTTTTCTATACCTGTATATAGGATGGCCCTCTTTTCCTCTTGTTATTATTACCATTTTCCAAGCAAGAAAATGGCTCAGAAGAAAGAACGATTGAGGAAGAATTATTGGGTTGCCACTCCCAGATGTGCTAGTGCGTGACGATGTGTGTGTCTATATTGAGTTTCACAGATGGGGACGTCGAAAGCTCAGAGGGTCGGCATGCAACCTGCCATAAGTGTGTTGAATTTCACACGTTTTAGGCATTTTTTCATTTATTCAATATACATTGTTCTCCCCTTATTAAATCCTAAACAGCAAGTGCTTGAAAAAATATCTCAGTAATAGTTTATCCATTCCTCTGCTTATTTTTTCACATAAATATTTTCTATGCTCTAGTGATTTTATTTGTGAGAGACTCTCATGTTACTTTTCACTTACTTTTGAAACTTATTTGTTATTCACATGTTTTTTTTCATTCACTTATTAATAGTAATACAAACTATACAAAAAAAAAATCTAACAATTTTATATCATTACTTATTAGGTACTTTTCAGATTTATTCTTGATCTATAAATTTTTTTAAAAGTATAGAAAAATATGAACAAGCCGAAAACAATGGATTCTTTTTTAAAAAGAAAGACATGCACAATTTGGAGAGTAATATACGTTTAGAGAGCTCAGTAACAATGGAACACAATGGTTCTCTCACTGATGAGCGTCCCTCTAAAGCTTCAAGAATCCAACCTAAAGATATGGATGCTACCTCTTTGGAACATGATCTAGGATTACGTCCACAAATATGAAAATTTCCTACTAACCACAAGATGAGATCCGACGTGCTATCTTAAAGCTAGTTCATATCAACCTAAACTTTCAGAATATTCACTTTCAGGAATAGGCAATTAACACTACCAATTTCAATTTTCTTGATTTCAAAAATATTCAAATTGGTTAGAGTACTCACTATCGGAGAATGCTGTATTTTGTCTTACATGCTATGTTTTTGTTAAGAAATCAATAGACCATCCAGGATTAGATGCATTTACCAATAAAAGGTTTTGACAATTGGAAAAAAGTGAATAATAGAATGAATTGTTCTTTAATAATAAGGGTGAGTTTGGCCCGATCCGGGGAGATTTTATGGATCGGACCGGATTGGACCGGTTTGGTCTAGGGTTTTCCCACCCTGGACCGGACCGAACTCCATAAGGACCGAGACGGTCCAGTCCGGTCGGTCCACCTTTGACTTTTTTTTTTCTTTAATCCAATGGCATTTTGTTTAATACTTATGTAATTATATTGTGATATATTTAATATATATACATATGGTATACTATTATATATATTAGTAATACGCTAATATTATTAGTCTATTAGTATATAGTAAATTAGTAATAGTTATTAACTTATTTTCTATAACTAATAATACACTAATACTAATACTAGTATATAGTTATACTAATCATAAATTTATAATAACTAAATCATTATAAGTCTATAACTATACATATTTAGTATCAATGTATTATTATACTCTTTAATGTATAACTATTAACTATAATATATAGTACTAGTATATATCAATATATTAACATATTATAAGAGTTATGGTATAAATTATAATATATCATATATGTATAAATTTATAATAGCATTAGTATAGTTAACTTAATATGTAATATGTTAGTATTAAATCACTATAACTACATAGAGTATTAGTAATATAGTATTTAATATAACTACATAGAGTATTAATAATAAGAGTATTTTACTATTATTTAATATAATATGACATAGAGTATTAATAAACATGTGGGGTTTGAAGAAATATAGTAATACTATTATTACATATAGTTATTAGTTATATGTATTAGTAATATATATCTATTATTATATATTAATATTACTAATACATATAACTAAGTTACAAAGTTACTAATATATATAATACTAATATATATTAGTAATACACTAATACTAATACTATTAGTCTATTAGTATATAGTAAATTAGTAACAGTTATTAACTTATTTATTATAATTCATAATACACTAGTACTAATATTATAACTAATAACTAGATGTAATAACTAATAACTAATAATATGTAATAACACTAGTACTAATAGATAATAACTAATAACTAGTATTACTAATTTACTATATCTCTTCATTGTCTTCAAACCCAACACATTTACTAATACTCTATGTAATACTATATTCATTTATTAAATAAGAATAATACTCTTATAGTCTTATAATCTTATTACTAATACTAGCATATTAGATATTAAGTTAACTAATACTAATAGTCTAATACTCTTATAATCTTATTACTAATATAGTAATACTAGCATCTTAGATATTAAGTTAACTAATACTAATACTAATACTAATACTAATACAATTAGATATAGTTATAGAATTATAATGATTTAGTTATTATGAATTATGATTAGTATACTGTATAACTATATAATAGTATATTAGTATTAATTTAGACTATTAGTAATTTAGTCTTAGTATAAATATTAGTATTAGTATAAAATTATAAATATTAGTATTATAAATATTAACCTATTAGGTTAGATAAAAATTATAAAAATTATAATTAATTATATACAATTATAAATATTATATAAATAATAAAATATATTTTATATATATATATATCTTTTGGGTCCAGTCCGGGGTAAAAAACCCCTAGACCGGGACCGGACTGAAACCTATCGGTCCACTAAAATTTGGACCGAGACCGACCGGACCTACTTTCGGTTCGGTCCTATCTGAAATGGCCAGTCCGGTCGGTTTTGCCGGTTCGGACCGGCCAATACTCACCCCTATTTAATAGGATATGTGGGGAGAAGTCCAACTCACCATGTAAAAATGTTGTGAAATATTGTGAGGATCTAATGAATCAGTCAAAATATATTTGGTTGAAAAATAAGTATCACAAGAGATGGAGAGTAATCGATTGCGACTCAAAACTTCGATAGATAGTGTTTGACGGCTTACGTTCCAATCTTGTGCCTTTAGAGTCCATGATGAAAGTTTTAACTAAAAAAAATCAAGTTAATTTCATTGAACTGATAAAACTTCTAACAAGTTGAGTATGCTCCACAAAATGCCAAATATACATCACCTAAAATTGCAAAGGAAATTTTGCATATATTTGCAAATAAAGCGTGAAATGTGATTTTCTAAGAAATGAGAGATGCTAAATTTTGTATTCTCGTTGATAAAGCTTGGGATGAGTCCAAAAAAGAACAAATGACTATCATTTTGAGGTTTGTTAATAAAGATTGTTTTATCAGAGAGTGATTTTTTCATATTGTGCATGTCAAAGATACTATGGCACTAACTTTAAAAAAGGAGACATGTGTTCTTCTTTCTCATTACTACCTTCAAATTGAGAATATTCGAGGTCAAAGATATGATGGAGGAAATAATAATATGTATGGTGAATGGAATGGATTACGAGATTTATTTCTTAAATATTGTCTATATGCATATTATGTGTATTAGTGGGCTTATAAACTACAATTAGCTTTAGTTGCAGGCTTTAGAGAAGCCAAACATGTTCATCAGTTCTTTGTCCATTTGACATCCATTATCAATATTATAGTTGGTTCTTCTAAACATAATGATGAATTACGATCTGCTTAAACTGCTAAAATTGAAAGTTCAATTGCTTCCAATGAGATTGAGACTGGAAAGAGGCAAATCAAATTGGTATGCTACAACGAGCTGGAGATACTAGATGGGGATCTCATTTTCAATTTGTTTATAGCTTGATGAGAATGTTTGGTACTAATTACTCAATTATCAATACTATATCAAATGAGAGATCAAATTATTCTCAACGTGATAATGTTGAAGCGGCTTATATGGTATTGACATCTTTTGAATTTATTCTGATATTACATATGATGAAAAAAATCATGAGAATCACTAATGCACTTTGTCAATCTTTGTAACAAAATTTCCAAGACATTGTGAATGTCATGAGCCTAGTTTCAACCACAAAAGTACTCACTCAGAAGCTGAGAAATAATGGGTGGGAGTCTTTGCTTAATGATGTTAAAAAACTTTGTGAAAAACACCAAATCCTAATATGAATGGTCATTACACTAAAGCTCAAGGTAAATCTAGTCGTCAAGTTGACGAGTCATTAACAACAATGGAGCATCATTTTAGGATTAATATATTTATTGTTACAATAGACTTTCAGTTATAAGAATTGAACAATATATTTAATAACCATACAATGGAACTTCTCATTCTTAATGTTGCTTTAAACCCTAAGTACATACAAATCATTTAAAATTGATGATATATGTAAATTGGTTGAGAAGTTTTATCTACAAGATTTTATTGAGCAAGAAAATTTTCTTTTCTTTTGAGAATTCAAATGCAGCATTAAGAACTCGATATTCTAACGCATCCAGATTTTCAAGATATGTCTATATGATCTGAGCTATGCAGAGGACTAGCAATTTCATAAAAGTTAAAGATTTATTATTTAATTGATACGTTAATTCGTCTAGTATTAACTCTTTTTATTTCTACTACCACTACTAAGTGAGCATTTTTTACCATGAAACTTATAAAAACTAGAGTGTGTGCTCGAATAGAACATGAGTTTCTTGTAGATCATTTGCTAGGTTATATTGAGAAAGAAATTGTTAAGAATTTCACTTTGGAGATGAGAATAGATGAACTTTATTCTATAAAAGATTGTCGTCGAACTTAATTTGAAGGGGAAATCCTGAGTTAATATTTCAGTTTCTTTTCTTTTTATAAATGTCTCTAGCAAACTAAGAAAATTCTAAGGAAAATGATCTTATAAGATGATTTATAAACATATATTTTTTGTATATAAATTTATGACGTATGATTATTGTTTTTCTATATAGTCACGTGCAAAACAGCTTGCGGCAATGTCTGTTCTAAGCGTACATGATCCATATAAATCTCAAATAGAAATTAGAATTGATCTGGAGTTGATCTCACAGTCATGGGGGAAAAGTAATTAAACACAAGCTATATAAAACTCCTGTTGTAGCACACTCCTTTAGGCTATATCCAACGGAACATGTAGCATCCACAAAATGCTTTGAGCCCACCCAAAACAGAAGGTACAAATATCTATATGTAGAGGAGGCCCAAAAACTGGTGTCTGGGCTGGCCTTTGTATTAATAGACTTGCAAGACAACTCAAGCGAACTCAGCTAAGAAAATGAAGTTTTTTTTTTTTTTTAAATGAAGTTGAAATGAAGATATTCCAAATTAAAGTCAAGAAAATCCGGAGTTTAAACAACAAAAATGAAGATTCCAAATTAAGTTGAATTATGTAAAATGAAGATAAATTCCTAGCATCTATCAAAGAAAATGATTCAAGTCTAGCCATGGCTCGATGCTTGGGGTTCATTTGGCAACACAGTTATTCTTAAATATTCTTGTATATTTTATTATTAAATATCATTTAAATATAAAATACTTTTTAATTTTAAATTTTTAACTTTTTCACCTAATCATTACAACTTTCCTAAACTCCAAACAAAATATAAAAAATAATATTACGATTTCAAATTTCAAAACAAAAACTATATTCAAATAATTTTTTAACTTTATAATATTTTATTCAACTTTTTTTTCTCTCTCTCATTTTTCAAGACCTAATAAAACATCTTAATTCAAACTATTGTGCTACTATTCACATATATATTAAAATATTCTAAGTATCCAAATGTGCCCTTGATCTAACGAAGAAAATTATTATACTGCAATTATTTCAAGGGAATTTTAGGATTTTTTTATTTTTGTTTTATTTTAATGATACATGTTCTTTAACAGGTTGATTCATCCGTGTGGTCTTTGCTTTAGGAGAAATATTTTAGTCACAAAATAATTATAAAAAAGTAAATTCATAAATTGACGTGACTTGATGTGTGGTATGTTAGATTATAAAATTATTTTTATTATAAAGTAGATCTAATAAATTGTATGAAACCATATTAATTTATAAGTTTACTTTTGTATAATTTATTTATGTACATAGTATTTCTCTTCTTTTATACATGTATTGGGAGTAGAAAATTATGATTATACCATAAAGATATACTTATATTTTAGATAAATGATATTTATAGTCATAGAGTGCACAAGCGTCACACACTCATTTTGAAAAGAGCGAATAAATTATATGGAATTCATAAAAAAAATTAATTTTTTAATGATGAATTTCACTCTTTTTCAAAATGAATGCACAGTCATATTAGTTTGCACGTGTCTCATTTTTATTGCATGTATATCAACTACGGGTGATAGGGTATCTTAGAGCATTAACAATGGTGTAGGCAAATGTAAAAGTAAAATTTGGCTAAAATCATATGTCTTTGCCATTTGAGAGAGATTTTCACATTGTACTATCTATTTATTAGTTAAAATAATAATAAAATATTTTTTTAATAATAATAATATTTTTTCTAAATTTTTTTTCATAATTTACAATTATATTGACTATATATTAATTAATAATTTAATTAAATTATTATTTTATATTTGTTAAGAGAGATAGGAAGCAAGTGGGAGGAGAGAGAAATAAGTGATAAAATAATTAATAAATGATGAACATTATCCATCTATATATGTAGAGATATGCATTTTATAAGAAAAAAAATTGCCTTTAACTATTTGAACGCATTTAATGAAATTGTTAGCTAAATATTGATTGTTTGGCGCACCATTACTAATGCTCTGAGCGTCGAAGTGACAAGAGGTGAAAAAGGTAATCATCATGGATGAATACAAGGAAGCGACAGATTGCAATTAATGTTGAGTTTATAATTAATGTGCAAAGGCCGCTATGTTGTGGGTTTATCGTATCAACTTATTGTTTGTATTTACAAATGAAATGAAACGGAACGGTTGAGTTGAGATAAAAATTAAAGATTAAATAAAATATTATTAGAATATATTTTTTTAATATTATTTTAAATTTTAAAATTTTTAAAAATTAAATTATTTATTTTATTTTATATAAAAATTTTAAAATATTATAATAATTAAATAAAATAAGATGAAATGAGTTAAGAAATGTTACAAAAATAAACGAGACCGAAGGTGTAAAGAAATCCATAATGTCTCTCAACTTCTTGGAAATATATATGTTTTAGCTAATTCTTTTGAGTGTACTCGTAGGGTATTTCAGATTTTTTCAATCACGTGAGATATTACTTAATTTACTTTGTAAGCAGACGGGCTCTTACCTCCAGACAAAATATTTTCCAACTTCGTTGGCAAGTTGTGTTTTGTGGGCCGGGTTTACTGATCTGACCAGTGACCAATATGGGGCGAGATACCAGCCACGTCCAAAGCTTTGAACTCGTTGTAATTTCTCTGTGATATGTCGAAGTGGCATCGAGGGTTCACCCCAAGACAAATTGAAACCCCCTGCCCTCCTTAGAAAATTATCAAAAAAATATTTTGGCCCTTAAAATAGAATAAAAAACTTTATAAAAAATCCTTCCTAGCTCTACCCTTAAAAGGTGGACCACCATTTTAAAAAATGTTGTTCGAGTAAAGTTCTTGATCAGCATCATTAAATGTTTAGTAAATATTCCGAGATTAACTTCATGTGTCTGTACCTTTTGTGTAAAACAGGTTTAGTCTTTTAGACAGTGAGATGAGAATTTTTAAAATTTTTAATTTTAAATAAAAGATTAAAATATTATTTATTATTTTTATAATTTTAAAAAAATTGAATTGTTTATTATATTTTGTGTAAAAATTTAAAAAAATTATAATAATAAGATAAGATGAAATGAGAATTTTAAGTCTCATCCCACTTACCATACCTGCCCTAAGGAAGAAATTTGAATATGAGCAAGCAAGAAGGAGAGGGAAAATACAAGAAATAAACAAAGATTGGGTACGTAGCTTTCAAGTAAATTTCGAAGAATTTAAGGTTGAATGCATTTCTTGCGGTGCAATCCGGCCTCGTTTAGTCCCATCGCAGAAAAAAATGCAAAATTCCCCTTTCCAATTTCTTGTATACCTTCCTAGAGGGCAGAGAGATCAGTACAGTTCACCTAATAGCCATCAAATCGATTGATAAGTTTTTGAGAATGGTAATGGCTGAAAATGACCCCAATTGATCATGGCTATGTCATATATGCTCAACTAACGACGACTATACATGACTGACTCAAGTCCCAATGGATAAGCTCGCTAGCTCATGTTATAATTAAGACGTGGAAAATGTTGAATATATATATATATATATAATTTATTAATCTTTCGGACAATATATATTAATGCGAACAATGTTATTCTTCGATTTAAATTTATTATATTTTTTAATTATAGAGTATGGCCGGCGTGGCACATTTAATTAAAAATGAAAGACGTGATGATCATGATTATTTCTCGAGGTAGGTGTTCTAATGGGAAGTAGGTAAATTGGGTATCACATGGGCATGCATATAGACACCTACCTAATAAAATGGATCCTCATACAATTATTGAGGTTTGATGGTTAAGTCGAAAGAAGAGAAGGCGACATGCACCAGCTGCTAACTAGCTTTATGTTTCTTGTACGCCTACCTATAGTTTTGATATTTTGATTAATCGGACAAGGAAACCAACCCGGTTTAATTAGCTTCAATTTGGTTTCATAGATCAAAGCAAGCATACATGCATGATTGAAACACTTTCACTTACGTGCATGTATACATATATATATATATATATACTAGTAAATGGACTATGTGCAAGGCACATATGACCTGTGAATTCATATGTAATAACATATTAACTCAATTGATATAAATCACAAATAAAAAATTGATATTAAAAACAATTTCTGCAGTATTGAGGTTCGAAAGTATATCTTTTATTCTTTGAAGATATTGATACCCTTAATTCATATGATAGTAATAGTAGTCATGATAGAGAAACACCTCAAGAAAGCCGTATACAAAATCAGCACAGTTATTTGTGCAAAGTCTTCGAAGATGCTCATTCATCCAAATTTCCACCGCTCCATATGTGCTTGCCATTGTGTTTATAATCACCAAAAAAAAAAAAAAAAAAAGAATACATCAGCAACATCATATTCAATATGATAGAGGGAAGAAATAACAATACATATGCATCCCACATGCAAAATTCAAGAAAAAAATATAAAAAATATAAAAAAATTGACACTATGAATACAAGCAAGCTTCCAAACAAATTGACACTATGAATCCAACGTCAGTTGTACTAATTCCATCCAATACATCCAATAGAAACAAGCCGATACAACCTTGTATGTAAAATATGCTTGTAAGTATGCTACTTGATAATTGAAAATATGAGCTTTGGATGCCAAATCGTTTCAATAAATCACCAAAAACATTTTAGAATAATTATTAACTAAAATGGTTGACAACTTCAATGATGTGATCTGCCAAATCATCCAAAGAAGGCATAGAATCTTCTCGATAAATTGCAGCAGCTCCTAACTGCAAGAACTCTTATGAAAGGGCGAAAAGAACACTGTAAAAAAATAACATTAAGTTGCAATTGAGTACAATTTATTTTATCAGATATAATAACAGCCGAATAAGAAGACTAAGTCAATCAATCATTAACACACCTCACGTCAGGGAGGACTGATATGATAAATATAGAAGAAGGGGAACGACAAAAAAGCCACCTCAGGAACAAAGAATATTCCTTGGAACAAGAGTACATCTACTAAAGATTATTGATATATATTAGAATCATAGTTGTGAAAGAGTATTGGAAGACAAGGGGAGAGATGAGAGGCAGAGCACAAAATCTTTAGTCTTATCTCCTGTATATATGTGCCAAATGAAAATGAAAACTCTTAACCTATTTAGGCTCGATCTTCTGGACCCGAAAGACGTCGTCCCAACTCAGATATGGTTCAACGGCGGTGAACCTCTGGAGCCACAAGGCGGTCTCGGTGGAGCGGCACTGGTTGAGCAGAGACGTGCACGTACGGTTCATGATGATCCTGGCCGGTAAAAGAGGCTCCGCCTTTGAGTTCGTGCAGTGCAGGATATGCATCACTTTCACCCTGAAAACCTGCTAGGAACAAGTTCGAATCCGCATGAAGAGGAAGGAGAAGTTTCTCAAGGAATGAAAGAAGTAAAATTTACACACGTTGCACTTACAGAGCAAAGAACAAGAAGCATACCAGAAATGCCGAGATTCAGGAGGAGGACGATTCGAAACACACCGAGATTTTTCTGGAAAGTGAGAATAGAGAAGAGTAGAGCGGAGGAAAATATGAAGTAGATTTAAGTCGTTTTCAGACGGTCGACCAAAGAGATAAGATCATATTTGGAAAATTTTCAATCAACTTTATTTTTATTTTTTTATATAATTTTTTATTATATTTACTGTATATTTTAAATTTTTTATTAATATATTTACTGTGCATTTTACTGTATATTACTGTGTATGAATCGAATTATTATATTTACTATGCATTTTGAATTTTTTATTAATATATTTACTGTGCATTTTACTGTATATTACTGTGTAGTTTTACTGTGTATTACTGTGTAGGAAGTGCATTTTGAATTTTTTATTAATATATTTACTGTGCATTTTACTGTGTATTACTGTGTAGTTACTGTGCATTTTACTGTGTATTACTGTGTAGGAATCGAATTATTATATTTACTGTGCATTTTGAATTTTTTATTAATATATTTACTGTGCATTTTACTGTGTATTACTGTGCATTTTACTGTGTAGGAATCGAATTATTATATTATTGTGCATATTTACTGTGTATTACTGTGTAGGATGAAATTAGATATTACTGTAATAAGGAAGGATAAAATTGGAAGAAATGTTGTGCTTACTATTCATTTCAGTATTCGCTCTTTTATATATAAAAGAGATATGTTCCCTCAATTTGCCCGGTCACTTGGTGTGCTCCTAATGTAAATTGTACTTTTTTTTCTCTATTTTTTATTTTAAACTTTTTTAAAAAATTAAAAAAAAAATTTACTAATACACTAATAGTCAATTTCTTAATGAGTAAGTAAAATTTTCTTAAAAAATAATTAAATATATAAGCGGTCAAAATGAGGGGTAAAATGAAGAGACATATATACTAGCATTATTCATATAAATATATATATATATATATAATCTAATAACAACATTTAATTTCCTAGTGGTGGGGTTTCAACACGTACAAACATGTCGTAAATTTCTTAATGTTTTTAAAACTAAAAGAGGGTATCGTAGCCGTTCGATCGGCAAAAGTTACAATCTCTGAATCATGCATGCGCATTCCATCGGGATGTTTAAAAACGCATTAATTTGTGATTTATCAGTCTTATTAATTTGAGAAACACATATAATATAACTAGCTAGCTAGGATCATTAATATTTGAAGTAGTACTGAATGTTTTTATGGAGTCTAATTAATCTACCTGGTACATAACTAAAATATATAGATCTTAAACATGTCGATATATATATATATATATATATATATATGATCATCTTTACAATTTGTGAGTCCATGCCGTCGATCGTAAAATCTGGCAGCTAGAGTTAGCTAGCAGGCTGGCCTCCATGCAATTAAATACACAGGAAAATATTTATGAAAATCAAGAACAAAGAAAGTCAGTCTTGGTTGATCACGTATCAATGATTTGGCCCCATAATATGTCAAATCAATCAAACAACTTGCAAGAGCTAATTGATACTGTTTATTCCATATAGTTAAATATCCAAGTGGCAATATCTTTCAGTCTCTTGTCTTTTTGAACCAAATCTGCCAAAATCTCCATATCACAATTATACATATATAAAAATAAGTGTTTTGGCGACTAACTACGTAGATATAACTATTCACACCAATAATTGATGACTTGGCCTTCGGGACACTCCAACTTGATAATGAGACATGTAATTTGGGTTTGTTCCAAAACAGGCTTTTATGTGTATATATCCACACATATGTTCTTCACCTTTCGCTTATCCAAACCCTATCTCTGGCCTGCATGTACACTAATTTATAAGCTGCTGCTAGCTATTCAAAGCAGTATATATACTATTAGCTCGCCTGATCTCCATTAACAATATCCATATGGCTTCCACCGATAAGCCTACTGACCCTGAACACGGCAAAGAAATCCCACCACCCAAGCCAGAAGTCCCAGCTGCTGCACCCCCAGCTGTGAACTGTTTTGTTCTTGATGTGGCTCTCAGGGTCTTGCTATTTGCGGCGGCTTTGACTGCTGTCATCGTCATGGTCACTAGCGAGCAAACGAAGCTGATTCCGCTGCTAGGAAATCGCAAGGCCAAGTTTAATCACTCGCCGGCTTTCATGTTAGTTAATTGCAACCCTCCCCCAATAAACTGCATGATGCAGTAGTACTGTTTTAGCTATAGTAAACAATATAGGCTGTTAGTTTTATGATATATATGGTTTCTAATCTTCTATTTTATTTTTCTAAAGCTTGTGGTATTTTTTCTTATTTGCTAGGTTTAGAAAAAAAAAATGGTGGGAAGGTAAGGGCGAGAGTGTTGTGGTGGCTAACCTAATTCGCTGCATGAAAATTAGTGTTAATTTATGGACGGAAAATATTATTAGCCAGAAAAAAGAAAAAAAAATGGGGAGAGAGAGAGAGAGAGTCCTCTTAGGGGGTGATTAAGTAGTTGGCTTATAATCACAAACAGCGAGAGAATCCAAAAAAGGAAAAAAATTATAACTACATATATTTATAAAGCCAGTGAATTAAGAAGATCATAGACCTAAAAAAGGAAAATAATTAATGTTTGTTTCTTTCTCTTAGAAAAATGAACATTTTTAACTCAGTGACTATTATTATATATAGTTAATTAATTGTTTCTCTATGTATAAACTATATATATATATATATATTGATTTCACATGTGACCGTACATGCAGATACTTTGTGGTGGCGCTGTCCGTTGCTGGCCTTTACAGTCTCATTACAATATTAGCATCGACCTCTGTTATCCTGAAGCCGGCATTCTTCTCGAAAAAGTTCCTAGTCCATTTTGCATATACGGATTTGGTAAGCTCTCTCTTTTCATTCTGTGCACAAAGTACGTAAGATCTAGATCAGTAGTAGGTAGTAATTTCTGAACAAGAATTATTGTTTTTTCAGTTTAAATTTTAGAATCTTCAGTAACACTTACTTTTGTAGCGCACCCATTTTAGTGTATTAATAATATGATATGAATAATTAAATTTATGTATTATCATTAGCTTAAATTCTCGTGACAAATGGTGATTTCACATTATATAATAATAGAGGTTCTAAATTCGAAACTTGACTGTACACTCTTTATTACTATTGAAACAAGTAGTGATTTTACATAATAATTATTTTATTTTAAGTTATTGTCATTTAAAACATGTCATATTGACTTGCGCAATTGGAGAGAAATTTTAAGGTAGTATCAAATACGAATTCTGAGCAAATATCATCAAACATCACCCAATCATCTAGTAACTGTAAATGATGTGATGATGCAGCTGATATTGGGGCTGGTAGCGTCAGCCACTGGCAGCGCTGGTGGGGTTGCATACGTGGGGTTGAAAGGCAACAAACACGTGGGCTGGACCAAGGTGTGCTCCACCTACGATACATACTGCCGACATGTCGGGGGCTCGCTTGCTGTTTCCTTGTTCGCTTCTGTTGTTCTTGTCTTTCTCGTCTGGCTCTCCATCTTCTCCCTACACCGTCGACCATCTGCTCCCCCTCTCTAAAGCCCAGACCCATATGTCAGATTGGCTTCAGGAATTTGTGTTGTATAAAATCTCAACGCTCGCTTCTGTTCCCGTGTATTGTCTGTGCATATTATGTATTTTATCTTCGATGTGTGTATGTTAAAGACGTGTTATAGAATTTGTAACATTTCGATATTGGATTTATAGCCTCGATGCCGATCTTACCTTATGCCTTACCAAGGAGCTAATTTAAAACCGAAAACGTTTTGCACTGAGCTTGGGTGGGGTGCGCCAGGCCCATGCAGTAGTGCAACGCCTGGGCGACGCTTAAAGGCCCCAGCAGCAAGCTGCTGTGGCGGGCCTTCCCCCTAAAAAAATTAATTTAATATCGTGTGGCCCATTGGACCACGTATCAGATATTAAACTGATAAGAACAGATACTACACTTGATCTTAGCCAAAAGGCCGAGAAAGGTATGCTTATCCCTTCTGCTTGCTTCTCCTTTTATAGATCCATTCAACTTAGCTCTCAACATACTTATTCGATTTGGGACTTTGCAGACTCCGTGGCTTTGATAAAGCAAACAGTATAGGTTGTTAGGCTCGGATTATTTACACAAAATTAAAAATTTCATCTCATCTCATCTCAATTTATCATTATAATTTTTTTAAATCTATATATAAAATATAATAAATAATTTAACTTTTTCAAATCTCAATACAAAATTAATAATAAAAAATTATATTATAACAATATTTTATTTATTATTATTTAAAATATCTCATCTTATTGTGTAATCAAACGGGACCTTAGTTTAATGATATGGTTTCTAATCTTCTATTTTTTTATTTTTTTCCCCTAAACCTTGGGGTATTTTACCAGCCACTAATTCACTGCATGAAAATGCAGTAGAACGTATAAGTATCATAGAAGGAGTTGCAGCTTTTTATTTTTTTTTAGCAAGGCAGTTGATTTCAAATAGATTTAGCTATAACAATTATGTTAAAAAAAGCATATTTATATCCCCCAACTAGATCTTAGAAATCTAAAATACACATTTTCTTTTTCATTATTAGTGATTTTTTACCAACGAAGAGACTTGACAGTACTCATGAAATTTTAAAGGGTATTGCTATTGTGCCGTTTGTGGGACCGCTCAACTTTACCACCTGACATGACATGTTAGGTGGCATCCTAAGTCACGTATATTAAAAAAAAGTGGTAAATAATGAAATATAAAACTGAGTTTGTGAAGACTAGAGGAACTTCTTTATTTTTAATAGGCAAAAGTAAATTTTATTGATACGAGAGGCATAGCCCGAGTACACTAGTACATGCCTAAGTACAATTAAGTATTAATAAGAATTACAAGCAAAGTATGAACGTCATCCGCATTACAAATAATGGCCGAAGCCCAAGATAAAAGTGTATTGTATCAAATACGAATTCTGAGCAAATACCATCAAACATCACCCAATCATCTACTTACAAACTGTAAATGATGTGATGATGCAGCTGATATTGGGCCTGGTAGCTTCAGCCACTGGCGGTGGGTTTGCATACGTGGGGTTGAAAGGCAACGAAACGTGGGCTGAAACAAGGTGTGAAACGTGGGCTGGAACAAGGTGTGCTCCACCTACGATACATTCTGCCAACATGCCGCTGGCTCCCTTGCTGTTTCCTTGTTCGCTTCTGTTGTTCTTCTCTTTCTCAGCTGGCTCTCCATTTCTCCCTTCACAGTCGACCAACTAATCCCCCTCTAAAGGCCAAACCCATATCTCAGATTTGGCTTCTGGAATTTACAAGGCTTCAGGAATTTGTGTATATTTGATTACAAGGCCTAACCCATATACACGAGAACAAACCCATATACACGGCCAAACCCACATCTTCGATGATAATCTCGACGCACGCTTCTGTACTCGTGTATTATCTTCGATGTGTGTCTGTTAAAGACGTGTGATAGAGTTTGTACGTTTCTATATTCTCTAATGTGTCTGGCTCTTACCTTACGCCTTTCTTCGGAATCTAATTTTAAAGCAAACGTTTTGAACTGGGGTGCGCCGGGCCAGTGCAATAGTGCAACGCATGGGATGGGGTAGCGCATTGGACCACGGATTTAGAGCAAACGTTCAGAATCTTGGCGAAAACGCTTTGAACTGGGATTGGGTGGGGTGCGCCGGGCCCGTGCAATAGTGCAACGCATGGGCGACGCTCGAAGGCCCCAGCAGCCAGCTGCTGTGGCGGGCCTTTCCCCTTAAAAAATTAATTTAATATCGTGTGGCCCATTGGACCACGTATCAGATATTAAACTGATAAGAACAGATACTACACTTGATCTTAGCCAAAAGGCCGAGAAAGGTATGCTTATCCTCGTTGCTTGCTTCTCCATTTATAGATCGCCTCAACTTCGCTCTCAACGTACTTATTCGGTTTGGGACTTTGCAGACTCCGTGGCTTTGATAAAGTACGTAAAATAAATTATTGCCCTCGTTGGGTTACTGGGTACCAATTGCAGGCACTTTTTTTACATACTGCTTGACGTCAAAACTTGAGCGGACGAATTAGAAACACCATAAATGGCCACATGTTTATGCAGATTTCTACAAGATCTTAGACGAGAGTATATATGCAGTTGATTCATGACTGCCAAGGTTGCATTCTAAGCCGAACTTCGTCTGAATTGTTTCCGGTCGAATTGACACGGAATTGAACTAGAGAACGTTCAAATACTCATGGCTCGATCCCTACATACAGATGGTATGCATATAAACTAAGAAGAGAAGGTTCGAAGTTTGTCATATCAAACGGATTTTGAACATCTTTTAGGTGTAGACCCATTTTACCAGAAGAACCCAACACGAATGCTAATATGTAACATAGTATTCACAACAGATGATAATAGAGCAAACAAAAAACCAACCAAACTCAGCAGCATCTTCCATAGAAGGAAAAATCTTAACTAGGAAATCGAGAAACCCAATAGCAAAATCCATTATCCCAATTTCAAGAACTTGGGTTCCCTCCCCAAGAGTCTGAATTCCCTTGCTCCAATGGTGTCAATGCCTTCCCCAGTCTGCCAATCAGTAATACCTGGTTTACCTTATCCTCTATAAATACACAATCCACAATAAAAGATGCCAAATCAGACTCGCTAATTGGTTTACAAGAACACAACTTTCCATCTCCAAGCATCACATACGGCTTCCCCAACTTTCACCAATTCAACCAGAACCCCAAGCTTTTAAAAAATGCAGTTGGCCTGACAATATCCTCTTCTGCTTCCTTCATCAATTCAGCCTCGAATTTCAGCTTAGTGCTCTGAAATTCAAGAAGGGGCTTCTGCACGCATATTGCAGAAAGCAATACAAAATGGGAAGCTCCCCGATTCTTATCAGCAACAAGACTATTCTTTGTTGCCTCCTAGTTAATCTTCCATTAATCCTCCACACCGCCACTACGGCTGGCTAGTCATGAGACTACAACATCAACAGAAATCCCTAAACTGTCCAAGGATTTCTCCAAAGAATCCAAATCGGTCACATCGGAAAAGCACACATTCGCTCCCTTCAACTGCTTCAAAGTCTCTTCCTGGACATTTCTAGCTCTAATCCCACACTTTTCTCTAGAAACTTGTAGCCTATAATATTGAATCCTCTGCTAACCAACTCCTTAACCACAAATTTTCCAATATACCCAGTTAAACCCATCACCGTCGTTTATTTAAAGATCAGCGGAGTGCTACTACTGAATTTAATTTTTTTTATTTTTTAAAGAACCACTAAGTAAAAAGATTCATTACAATAAATAGAGTTGTTTTGTATTAAATTATTGAAATTATAAATAAGAGTGTGCGAAAGTATTTATTAAAATTTCTCGAAGTCCATGTCATAAAAAAATATAACTTAAAATCTCTATATATGATACATGCCACTATCACGCCTCCTAGGACTAAGTGATGTCCTGCATCCCTACGTTTATAAATATTCTAACCTGGGCTGGTTTAAAAACATAAAACAAATTAAAATGAGTCAACGACTCAGTAAGAAACTCATCATAACATAAACATAATTAATATAAAGTTTTTCATAAAATATTTCATAATGAGAACTTAAAATCATGAATGCTCATAAATGTATTGATGACATGCATGACTTATCTGAATTAACTTGCTTGTCTAGCAGATCTGAATTATCTGATTGTTTTGACTGGCCAACACACTTAACCTTATGTATAAGGTAGTGCAATTATCCCACATCTTATGGCCACAAGGGGAACCGTCGATCTGATCTAATAAAATTCTATGGCAGATCATGCTTGAGTCTGTGACTTGCACATCCACCCTGACTGCATTGGTACTAAGCATTCGAATGACCATCTTATTATCATGATCTTTATCTTATACTTGATTTTATGATAGTTTACATATTTTATGAAACTTGAGATACATCATTTATATAATACAAATGTAACTATAATATACGAAATGAGACATGATGAATGACGTGCTTGTAAATATCACGACATGTGTGGTACATAAAAACTAGCTTTCAAAGAATTGACTTTAATAATAATCAAGCTACTTACCTCACATAATTAATCCAATATTTCCGACATGAAATCAATCACGTGAACCAGAAGAAGAGAGAAAATGTGAGAGATGCTATGAGAGGAATGAGGCAATCGGTTATTGCCGTGGTGAACGTGTGACACGTACAGTGCTAGACTTGGTATCTTGGGTTTGGCCACTATACTTGTGACGCCCTCAGATTTCCGTTTGGGATCGGACGGACATCTGAAGCGTCGGGACATGTAACACAAGGTTACCTGCCCCCGTACATGACATATAGGATGCAATGTTCCTAACATGCATCTAGCATTATGCAATATTCGCAGCGGATAATTTTTTTTTTTTTTTTTATACTATGCACCGAACTTATAACATCCCAAATAATTAAAACATAATCCATGCATACTTAACAAAATAAATAATCACGATTACAGTACGGGTCTCAGAAGACTGTAATCTCAAAACATGGGTGACTAGACTCTATATTACAGTACCAAAATACACTTATTGAACCAGTTCATCGAGTAACTCGCGTAACTCAATTAACAAGGTTAGAATACTGTCCCAAAAGAAACTAACTATAGAAGCTGAAAACTCTGCATCGCATCTGCGGCGTCTAGTCAACATCCTCCAGCCTATCGGTATTTGCTCCTTGTTCTGAACCTGACACATCGCCTACCATTTGGGGAAAAATGGTAGTTGGGACTACCATGGTGAGATTTGATTACAAATCTCAGCAAGTTAACAGAAAACTTTCACACAGGTTAATGATGTATGCATAGAAATAAAGGTATGAATGCACCATCAAAATCGAAAGTAAACATAACATAACTTGACATAACATGGCATAAAATAATAAGCATAATGTGACATGACATAACATGGCATGAGTTGACATAATTGAACTGAAACAGAAGCTTAGCTTGACGTGACATGAACTTAAATCATAGCATGGATGTGAACTTGAAACATAACATGTACTTGAACTTTAAGTTTAACATGAACGTACACATAACGTAACGTGAAACATGACTTGAACGTGAAATACATGAACTTGGAATCTTATTTAATTGTCTTGATTAATAACGTGACCATATGGGTGCTACACGGGTCCCCTAGTGTAACAGCCCGCTATAATTATCAGTTTTGGATTATTTCCCGACATCAATCACATCTCTCTCGTTTTTACGCTCATCTGGAATCACGCGTATAGATTATCTTTTCCGTAAATCACGTAATTTGTTCTTCACCGACAGCTGTAAAATCATGAACAGTTTTATCCTAAGCGTTGTACCTCGATGGCGTTTTTCCGGATCTTATCCATCGAATTTCAAAGTATTAGATAAGCTTGTTTTTAAAGTAGCACAATTATAATAATTTAATGAGCTCTGAAAATATTATAATTGTGGATAATTATTTAGTTTTTTTTTAATTGTTTTAAGATATTAAGAGGTTTAATTTTACGTTTAAAATTCTTATTTAAATTTAAGTGTTTTATGCACTTTGATTAATTAATGATACTTTATCATTTTATATAATGATGAAGAAAATATTATTTTATAAACCTTAGTTTATAAAATAATATTCTATCTTAATTCCTCTCAGTGTAGTTATTAAGTGTTTTATTAATTTAAATGATTTTATCCTCTTCGATTAATTAACGGTACTTTATCATTTTTATATAATGATGAGGAAATATTATCTTATAAATTTTAGTTTATAAAATAATATTCTACCTTAATTCATCGTGATGTTTTATTTAAAATAAAACATTTACGCGTTTTAATCAGTGTTTTAATTCACCGTTGATTTATTTGAAGATCCAACCGAAAATGGGTGCTTTATTCTGTTTCTTTCTGATAGAAAATGCGTCAGATCTATCCCAAGTATGCTACTATCTATCTGAGCCAAGGCCTCTAATTCTCAGATCTTTATCACACCTCAATAATTGAAAAAAATCAAATCAAAGAAGAAGACGAACAAGAAGGGTAGTATCGAGAAGCAACAATCGCAGAATATCAGCTGGAGAAGAGTGTAGCGGTACTGTTTTTGATTAGGCATACTTATAATCTGCTAACGTGGTCAAACCAGGCCACAGATACAAGATATTTTGATTACCGTTCGGATTCTCATTACGCACCGTTTGATCTGAGCCCGTCAACTTTGGGGTCGATCTTTCAACCGTCCGTTTCCGTTCGGGATATTAGAGCTCCCCCAAGTTTTAGATATTTTCACCTTTTGCAATTCAGGGGAGGTTGATATTTTTCTTCTCGTTACAATCGAGTACGATATGGGTGAGGTGGTCGTGAGCTTTTTGGGTGAGCAAAACCAGATGGCCTACCCCCGTATGATAATGATTCGCAGAGCCATCGCCGAGACCCACTACTCGAGATCGTCCTGGTGCTTCGGCAACAGATTCTCGACCCACCATGCCATCTCTAACGTAAATGACAACAACAACGAGAAAAAGATCATCGATAATGGTTGGGGTGGTCTTGGTTCGTTTCGTCGTTATTCTAACTCCAGCTCACTGGGGGGAGTCGGACTGCCGTCGTACATGCGCGCAGCTGTGTTTTGGGAACCCAACAAGCCCTTACAATCGAAGAATTCTGCATGCCTCGTCCCAAGGTGGGCGAAGTTCTCATCAAGACCAAGGCCTGTGGAGTCTGCCACTCTGATCTCCATGTTATGAAAGGTGAACTTCCGTTTGCTAGTCCTTGTGTCGTGGGGCATGAGATAACTGGTGAAGTTGTTGAACATGGGCCTCTTACTGACAGAAAAATAGTTGAAAGATATCCACTTGGATCCCGTGTTGTGGGAGCTTTCATCATGCCTTGTGGTAATTGTTTCTTCTGTTCAAAGGGCCATGCCTTCAATCTTTGATCTGCTTCTCTTCGCTTCTCGGAGACTCAACTTCGAAAGCCGCAACGGAATTCAATTCTCGAATAAGACTTTGGGAATTGGACTCCAAGGGATATGCTAGGTTTGTGAACTTAAGGTTTATAATTTGATACGCACCGGCACTGGTCAATCATGCTCTCTAATCATCTGCAAAATGGATTCGAGACCGCGAAGATGGTGTGGTCGCGGCTCCCGAACGCCGAGGAAGGCGACCACGTGGATACAGGGCTCTTGCGTAAGAGCGTTGGGAGTGGGGTCGAGAGCCTCGAGTACGAAGTCGTCGAGAATCACGCCTATTGGGAAGAGCAGGAGCAGAGAGGGAAGCTTTTTGTTGGATATTATGTGGTGGTGAAGTGGTTCTTTGCTTTGCTCATTGGAATCGGTACCGGATTAGCTGCAGTTTTTATTAATCTTTCTGTTGAGAACTTTGCCGGCTAGAAGTTTGCATTGACTTTCTCTATAATACAAAAATCATATGTGGCTGGGTTTATCGTATATGTATTAATCAACTTAGTTTTAGTTTTGTCCTCTGTGTATATCATAACACAGTTTGCCCCAGCCGCAGCTGGATCTGGAATTCCTGAAATCAAAGGATATTTGAATGGAGTTGATATTCATGGCATTCTTCTCTTCAGAACCTTGATTGGGAAGATATTTGGAAGCATTGGATCAGTGGGAGGTGCCACGGCTCACGCTTTTCATTTTGTTCCCCGCTTTTTCTCGAGTATTTTGGTTCTGCTTCGTCCCGAATTCACAAGGTAACCGCTTAATCTGTTCTGGAAAGGACGTAGAGCGAAAGATGAAGAGAAAGCGTGGCAGCTGAAGGTAGTGGCTGTTAATATTCCAAAGAGGCTAGCTAGGTGCTCAAGAGCGCGAGAGAGGAGATAATCACAATACTGATGCAAAGAGTAGAGACCACGTGAATTGATGCTAATTAAAGCCGTATGTCNACGATTTATGTGAGGATTTTTTTTCGTATAACCGAGCCAAAGGAACCCTTTATGATGGTGAAACTCGGCTGTTCCTCCGCAGTGGTGGTATAGAAGAAAATGATGAATTAAAAGCTAGGAAAACCTGTGTTCATGTATAGTATGGGAGGCCTTGCTGAGTATTGTGTTGTCACAGCAAATGCATTGTCTGTTTTGCCAGACTCATTGCCATACACAGAGTCTGCAATTTTAGGATGTGCAGTTTTTACCGCCTATGGTGCCATGGCCCATGCGGCTGAGGTGCGTCCTGGGAATTCGGTTGCTGTGATTGGAATTGGGAGTGTTGGTTCAAGATCAGTTGATAAACAGAATTGAATACATGCACTCACGGGGTTTTCTTCACCGTGATATAAAGCCAGACAACTTTTTAATGGGTTTAGGGCGCAAAGCTAATCAGTGAAACCTCAAGTTGCCGTGGTGTTGCAAGTGCTCATAATATGACATTTGAGTTCAGAAGTGAAAATCTTAAGGACTTGAGTGTTCCTCTTCCAACTGTTGTGCAGTTCCTCGTGTTTCGCGCTCTATTCTCATAGAAAGCGACGATCGAGGTAAGTTAGCCTCTAACTTACTATCAGTTTATTGTGTATGTGTGATGGGTAAGGAACTACAATTTATGTATGTATGTTATCGTATATGCCATGTCATGCTATGTCATTACATGTTTATCTGTACTATGATTTAATCTCTCATGAATAATTATCTGTTACATAATCTTTTCTGTCATACAATGATGTATGTTATAAGTATGCCATGTTAAGTATGCCATGAAATGTTATGATTAAATCATATGGTGCCATTTACAAGTATACGCCATGTTAGAAAAATATATGATATTAATTAATATCTCATGCATTAAGAAAGATAAGATATGTGTATGTTACGTATAATACGTGGGGCCACAACAACTGTGGAGTACGTATTATATTTATGTTACTTATAATGCGTGGGGCCACAACAACTGTGGAGTACGTATTATATTTATGTTATGTTACTTATAATGCGTGGGGCCACAACAACTGTGGAGTACGTATTATATTTATGTTACTTATAATGCGTGGGGCCACAACAACTGTGGAGTACGTATTATATATTATGTTACTATAATAATGCGTGGGGCCACAACAACTGTGGAGTACGTATTATAATTTATATGTTACTATAGTAAGTGCGTGGGGCCACAACAACTGTGGAGTACGTATTATATTTTATGTTACTTATAATACGTGGGGCCACAACAACTGTGGAGTACGTATTAAGCACGTTATTAATCAAGACAATTGAATAAATTCCAAGTTTATGTTAAGTCCAGTTTCAGATCAAATACATGATAAGTCAAGTTTTAGATCAAGTCCATGTTATGTTATGCTCAATTGATGCTAATTAAAGCCGTATGTCAAAGTTCCGAGACAGAGTAATATGCTGACTAGATCATGACCAGGAATTGAAGGAAAACTTCGGCCATGAATGGAAAGCTTTTGCAACCTCTGCTAGTACTTGGGGTACAGATACTATTGATTTTGGTAGCATCAGTAGCATCTAAACCCAATTCAAGATGTGACCGTAAATGTGGAAGCGTCGAAATCCCCTACCCATTTGGAACAAGCGGGGATTGTTACCTTGACTCAAGATTTCTCATCACTTGTAACAACACATTCCAACCTCCAAAACCATCTCTGGGCCCTGGTTTGTTTGTTGAGAAGATATCAGTGCTGGATGGTGAACTGCGAGTCTCAAACCCCGTAACCAAGTTTTGTGAAGGTGATTGCTTTGCAGGGAATATTTACAAAAGATGCGGAGATACTGATACTGTTCAGTACAGTGGCAACTCTGCCTTACTCAAGCTGTCAAATTTTCGCATCTCAGATAAGAGGAACAAGATCACTGCCGTGGGTTGTGGCGTTTATTCGTATATTCAAGGTTTTGTGGAACAGAAGGGCTTCACTACTGGATGCTTATCACTCTGTAACAACAATGCCAGCGATGTGGTTAATGGGTCATGCTCTGGTATTGGCTGTTGTCAGACTTCTTTTCCGAAAGGAGCGACCGAATTTAATCTAAGTGTTCGGAGCTTGATCCACAGCACTACAACTACTGGCATCGCTGGATGTGCCTACGACTTTATAGTGGAAGAAAAAGCATACAACTTTTTATCCTTGGATTTCCAAGATTTAGAGAACAGAACGACTGTACCCCTGGTGCTTGATTGGGCAATTGGAAATGAGACATGCAAAGAAGCTGAGAAAAATAAGGATATTTACGCATGCAAGGCACCCCACAGTTATTGTTACAATTCCCGCAACGGCCCTGGGTATCGTTGAAATTGCTCCGATGGTTATCACGGGAACCCATACCTCCCTCGTGGACCTGACAGTTGCCAAGATATTGATGAGTGCAAGCTTACGAAACCTTGCACTGCAAATGCAACATGCGTCAACACTAATGGAAATTACGTATGTACTTGTCGACATGGGTTCGAAGGAGATGGGATATTGCCACTCGGAATAGGTTGCAGAGCTAAACAAAGCCAATCTACAATTATTCCTATTGCACTCGGTGACATCTGTCACTCCAGAATATTTGCTCAATTCTTCTAGAGTATTCTGCTGTGTAACCGACTCTGTGCCAGCACCCTTTCTTCCATTCTGTTGTGTGGCAGAGTGAAAGCTCAAGTTGCCGTGGTGTTGCAAGTGCTCATAATATGACATTTGAGTTCAGAAGTGAAAATCTTAAGGACTTGAGTGTTCCTCTTCCAACTGTTGTGCAGTTCCTCGTGTTTCGTGCTCTATTCTCATAGAAAGCGACGATCGAGGTAAGTTAGGCTCTAACTTACTATCAGTTTATTGTGTATGTGTGATGTGTAAGGGAACTACAATTTATGTATGTATGTTATCGTATATGCCATGTCATGCTATGTCATTATATGTTTATCTGTTACATATGATTTAATCTCTCATGAATAATTATCTGTTACATAATCTTTTCTGTCATACAATGATGTATGTTATAAGTATGCCATGTTAAGTATGCCATGGAATGTTTATGATTAAATCATATGGTGCCATTTACAAGTATACGCCATGTTAGAAAAATATATGATATTAAATAATATCTCATGCATTAAGAAAGATAAGATATGTTATGTTACGTATAATACGTGGGGCCACAACAACTGTGGAGTACGTATTATATTTTATGATACGTATAATACGTGGGGCCACAACAACTGTGGAGTACGTATTATATTTTATGTTACTTATAATGCGTGGGGCCACAACAACTGTGGAGTACGTATTATATTTTATGTTACTTATAATGCGTGGGGCCACAACAACTGTGGAGTACGTATTATATTTATGTTACTTATAATGCGTGGGGCCACAACAACTGTGGAGTACGTATTATATTTTATGTTACAAGAAGTATGGGGCCACAACAACTGTGGAGCATACACTACATGAGACACAGCAATTGTGACATGTAGAATACGTGGGGCCACAACAACTGTGGAGTACGTATTATATTTTATGTTATGTGTATTCATGGGGCCACAACAACTGTGGAGCATGAAGTATGGGGCCACAACAACTGTGGAGCATACACTACATGAGACACAGCAATTGTGACATGTAGAATACGTGGGGCCACAACAACTGTGGAGTACGTATTATATTTTATGTTATGTGTATTCATGGGGCCACAACAACTGTGGAGCATGAAGTATGGGGCCACAACAACTGTGGAGCATACACTACATGAGACACAGCAATTGTGACATGTAGAATACGTGGGGCCACAATAACTTTGGAGTACGTATTATGTTTTATGTTACTTGAATACGTGGGGCCACAACAACTGTGGAGTACGTATTAACGCACGTTATTAATCAAGACAATTGAATAAGATTCCAAGTTTATGTTAAGTCCAGTTTCAGATCAAATACATGATAAGTCAAGTTTTAGATCAAGTCCATGTTATGTTATACTCACGTACATGTTATGTTCAGGTTTATGTTATTTTCAAGTTCTTATTTATGTTATGCAGGTTTAAGTTCATTCTATATTTCAAGTCCATGTTATGTTTCACGTTCATGTTATGTTGTTTGTTCAGGTTATATTTTAAGCTTGAGTTTATGCCATGTTAAGTCAAGTTCAGTTCACGTTTAAGTTCTGGTTAAGTCATGCTATATGTCAAGTTATGCTATGCTTATGTATGACTATACTTATGCATTTAAACTTTTACTGCCATGCATGCATCTTTAATCTATGTGTGAGTTTTATGTTAACTTACTGAGATTTGTAATCAAATCTCACTGTGGTAGTCCCAACTACCATTCCCCCCGAATGGTAGATCTTGTTACAGGACCCGAAGGAGAATTGGAATCTGACCATCTGAATACAGTCGACTAGGCCACGGTGCGATGTTGAAATGGTATAGTATTTAACTTAGGTTAATACTTATACTTTTGGAGTTGTATCTCAAGTATTATTTTGATCACAACCATTTTAGACTAGTGTGGTGATCACGGCTTTTTAGTATGCCTTTATGTATGAATTATGTTTCAAGTATTTGGGATATTTTTAGTTTGGTGCATAGTATTGCTAAAGAAAAAAATTATCCGCTGCGAATATTGCATAATGCTAGATGCATGTTAGGAACATTGCATCTTATATGTCATGAACGGGGGCAGGTAACCTTGTATTGCATGTCTCGACGCTTCAAATGTCCGTTCAATCCCAAGCAGAATTTGGGGGCGTCACATGTAACATATATTCATG
Organism: Carya cathayensis; assembly: GCA_011037825.1. Classification (NCBI taxonomy): domain Eukaryota; kingdom Viridiplantae; phylum Streptophyta; class Magnoliopsida; order Fagales; family Juglandaceae; genus Carya; species Carya cathayensis. The sequence goes on from QGSO01000181.1 coordinate 2,316,166, forward strand.
ATTGATATACATAACAACATAGCATGGCATAACATAATTCAATTCAATGAGCTTAAAGAAAACATGAACATAACTTATACAAGCCTTACTACAATTCATACATAAGCAAACAATAATAAGTTAGAAGCTAACTTACAAAATTCCATGCGTAGCATAAATGTAGTGTAGGTTGAAATGAGAGACATTCTAGGTTTATAAATTCTCACTTAACCGTCATAAACCATAATTACTAACGTTAGGCTTAATTTTCAAAATTACCTCTTAACTTTTAGAAAATTGCAAATTAGCCCTAAAGTTAAGGAAATTGTAAACAAACCCCAAAAGTTACCAAAATGTACATACCTCATGTAAATTTCATTCTAAATCAAAATATGGGTTTAGAATTTTCAAAAACTAATTCTTACCGTCAGAAATCCTCTAGCCGATTCATATAAAGACTACAAACCATGATTTTGCTTGTTACTTGGTCATTCAACACACTAACATACTTAACCAAAATAACAAATCTCAAATATCACATCCTTAGTTCTAGAATCATACCAAGAAAATCACATGTTTCACAAAAGCATAAACTCACCATTTCAAAGAATTATCCAAGACATCAAAATTAGGTCAAACCGAACCTAACCTTGGTGTTCTTAATCTATCATTTACATTTTAACTCCAGGGATTCCAAAATCTCACAAATCTTAATTCTAACATTTTCATCATTCAAACTTAGTTGATAACATGTTTAACTAACAACAAGAATCACATTACTCAACAATTGAAAATCGATTTGCATGGAAAACCTAGAAACCAAAACTTAGCTTGCTTTTGACTTAAACATAGAGGCTAAATCCTTGATTTACATGCAACAAATCTTGAAACAATACACCCATTTACCACACATTCAAGTCATAATTTGATCTAAGTATCAAATCCAACATGTCATAGCAAATAATCACAACAAAACATCACTAAACCCAAGAGCGTCTAAGTCTAAATCTTGCTTAAAATCATGCCCTTTGCATGTTTGTCAACAATCCAACAAGAACTAAGTAAATAAGCTTTGAAAATCCAACTTAATCCTTTTAAGAACAAGAGTTTCAAAATCAAAACCATAGAATCAAGATTCTAAGGCTAGAATGACAAATTAAACCAAACGAAACTCACTTTGAAGGAATCGGTTCTATCACTGTATAAATCATGTAAAATCATTTACACCAAATCTCTTTATATATTAAATATAGGAAAATGATAATAAGACCTTTAAATAAGTCTACTCGTGTATTTTATTTTATATTTTTGTTAATGATTAAAGAGGAGTATAGAAATGACGAGTAAAAACTCTCAAAATGCCTAATTTTTCTCAACATAATGTTCACGTGGTACCCACAAGCCCACCAAATGGTGGGTCAACCGGGTGTTACCCGACCCGTGAGGCAATATCCCGAGAAGGCAGAGAGGAACTTGAGGAAGCCTGCTAAGAGCCCTGGAGACTACAAGTCGAAGATAGCCATCCCATCGCCACAGCTCTCTCCAGCCTCCACCTGAACCTCCGCCTCCATTTTTTTTCCTCTCATCTGTCTGGCAAGCGAGTTTATCACGTTTAAATCTCTTACATACCAGAAAATCCATGGCTCCGAAGCCCAAAGACAAACCGAAACCTTCTCCTTCGTCGTCACAGCCTCCCCCCGCCATCGAGGATCTCTTTACTTCCCTTAGCAAACACATCCAGCGATCTGATTTCGAACAGGCTGCCAAAGTCGCCGATCAAGGTTCAATTCTCTTGTTCACTCTTGTCTCCGACAAATTCGTCATTTATATTTTCTTTTTGTATTTTTTTAAATTTCTGTGCAGTTCTTTCGATCGCACCCGGTGATGAGGACGCGATTCGGTGCAAGGTTGTGGCGTTGATTAAGGACGATAGGATCGAGGACGCTTTGTCGATGATTCAATCCTCCCAGAAGGTTCCGTTCGATTTTGGTTTCTTCAAGGTCCGTAATTTCGCGCATTTGATTCGGTTTATAATCCCATCTTAAATGATTTAGGGTCCCCTTGTGTGTTACTTGATGTCGATATGCATTGCGGTACATAAATATGGATGAACCGTATTACATTGGTGGATTATGGGAAAAATGGAGAAATTTTAATCCCTAGGAGTTGCGTTGACATTATGATTATTTTTTTTTAGTAAGTGACATAAAGTTTTATTGAATTAAGTAAATAGGCATTGTCCAAGTACACAGGGAAGTATGAAGGGAGTATATGAAAGAGAACACCTAGTTAGAAGTTAGGAGCTAGAAAATGATATAAGAACATCTTGAGAGCTAGATCCATTTAGTACAATAATAGAAGCCCAAAGAAATAAGGTGTGGAAAAAGAAACTTCTAAGTTCATTTAAAGAGCACTTCCGATTATCAAAGCTCGGATCATTCCTTTCAAGCCAAATGCATCACATAAGACATAAAGGAATCATTCTCCATATAGCTACAAAATGTGGGTTGGCCTGAAGGCCTCTCCAACAAGCAAAGAGATCCACCACCCTCCTAAGTATCACCCATGCAAGTCCAGTCCTGCTAAAGATCTCATCCCATAAAACCCTTGCCACCTCACAATGAAGTAATAAATGGTCCATAGATTCACCACTTTTTTTATACATATAACATCAATCCATAACAATAAGTCCACGCTTTCTCAAGTTGTCTATGGTCAAGATTTTCCCAAGAGAGGAAATGGTTATGGAGGTGACAAGAGAGTTGTGGGATGAGGTCTTTAGAAGAATTGGGGTGGTTTGGGTTATGCCTTTGAGGGTGGTGGATTTATTAGCCTGCTGGAATAATATTCAAGGCTGCCCCCAAGTGGCTGCAGTTTGGAGGATGATTCCTTTGTGCATTATGTGGTGTACCCGGATGGAAATGAATGATCAGTGCATTGAAGGTAGGGAGTGCACGAACTTCTTTGTACATACCTTATTGCTTTGGTTTTCAGCGATTGTGCTTAATGGAACAAGTGTTCATGATTTTCTGTCTTTAATTTCTGGTTCCTAGAATGTACTTAGGTGTTATTTTGTATACTTCATGTGTACACGGGTTTTGCCTACTTCATTCATATCAATAAACCTTTCATTTTACTTATTAAAAAAAAAAAAAAAAGAACTTCGTACTCTTGAAAGTTTCATTGTTGAAATATTGACTACTTCCCTACAAAAGTTTATTTTAAAAATTCTTATTACGGTAATATTCTTGTGTGTGCGTGCGTGCTCATAGATCACACATTTGTAATCTCTTTAGTTTTGCTGGAAACGTGTTTCTGTCTCATTAAATACTACATGTTGTTATTCATCTAAAAAAACTACAAGTTGTTGAGTCCCTATTAGGAGAAAAATCAACTAGAAAAGACCAATATTTGCAAAATTTGATGCTTCTTGCAAGGTGATTTGGATTGCCTTTGAATTTAGGTACTATCTATCTGCCTGTTATTATCAAATTTAAGGATTTGCTTTTCTTTGTTCACATGTTAATTTTTGAAATGGACAAGCTTTGAATTTTCTTTTGTAATACTTTAATCCACAAGTCGATTGTAATAGATTTCAATGGTATAAACAGTCATGAATTCCTGGTATCTCTAGACAATCATGCCTAGGTGCCTCTTCTATATTTCTCATGTACTTGGGCTATGCCTACTACTCATCAATAAGTTTTTTATATATTGATAAGAAATGTTAGTTTTTTCACACCAGTCAAATCTCTCTTTGCATTCAATTTTGAGCATCTTAGCATCTTAAGTGGTTCATACGTGGGCTCAATCAAATGAAAACAGCCTACATGTTTTATTATTATTTATTTAACTCTGTAATAGATTTTCTTCCTCAAATCTATTACAGAGTTTCAATTATACATGTGCTCGGATACAATGCTCCAAGAGCATCCTAAATGCCTCATTGATGTTCTTATTTATGCTTTTGCTTTCTGTAAATAGGCATACTGCTTATACAGACAGAACAAACTCGACGAAGCTTTGGAGTCCTTGAAACATCAAGAGGGTAATTCTGCAACAATGCTGTTAGAGTCTCAGATTCTGTATCGTCTGGGAAAAATGGATGCTTGCATGGATATCTATCAGAAGCTTCAAAAATCCAAGATTGACTCCATAGAAATAAACTCTGTTGCTGGTTTGGTTGCCTCTGGGAGGGTGTCTGAAGTACAAAGAATGCTGGATACACTTAGGGTCAAAGCAACTAGCAGTTTTGAGTTGGCATACAACACTGCGTGTTCTCTAATTGAGAGGGGCATGTACACAGATGCGGAACAACTCTTGCTGTCAGCCCGAAGGTAATGTACTATTTTGGTTGCAAGAATTGATGTTCATAAGCAAGTTGCATTCAACTTAATTGAAGGACAACAACTTTGCTAAAGAGAATCTGGTCAAGCAAACTGTTTGCTCCTAAATTTCTTAATAAAGGAAATCATTTTTTTGTAATGTTCAACTTTGTTGGTCTTATCTATATTTTTGGTGATTATATCATCTGATTCAAAACTAGCTGCTCTTTATTGTGATAGTTTATTAAATTTATCAGCACCCTACCTCTGACCTGAATTTTTCAGGTCCAATTGGTCTATTTTGGCCACGGTTTTGAGTTTTCCTCTTCATGGGAGTTTTTTTTAATTGGCACTGGGTGTTCGGAACAAAGTCTCAACTAATTCCAAGTGTGCACTGGCCCTTGGCAGGAAGTTTCCAGCATGTGTACTTCGGATAATTCTTGTTTCCTCTTTAGCGACCTAGATAGATCTTATCTCTTGTATACCATCTTGTGTACTGAGGCTATCCTTATTAATACTACCGTTTACTTATCAAAACAAAAATGTGTACTTCGGATAATTCAAGGAAAAATTCCCCCAATCCGATAGCCCTTAGAAATTGTTTGCACCCAAGGGATTTTGAAATAACTTCTGGCAACCTTAGACCTGAAGGGATCATACCACCAAGATCAAGGCTCTTACCACTTAAGCCAACCTCTAGAGGTTGGGGGAATACTTGTTTTGGCGGTGGTATGACTAAGAAGGGAGAAAGAGATTCCTGTTTGTAGAAGGAAGTTTAAGGTTTGAATTAAGAGCCATATGTAATCTTCATATGGAAAGCCTCTCATTATTCTTGTCCTGGATCTAGGGCAAAAATAAATACATAAAACAATTCTTGATGTTTGTGATTGCTCTGTTCTGCTCAGTTTGTCTGTGTGACCGGAAACTTATCTCAGGTGACCATTGCAATGATTGTCAATTCAAAGTAACATCTTAGAATTAGAATGGTTTTTCTTCTGTTGTTGTTTTTCTCAGAACCTGATATTCTGTCTTCCGAATCATGGTTGCACCTTAGCTTTTGTATAGATCTCTCTCTTTGACACTTGCAATAGTAACTTTGAAACTAGTTTCTCTTTTACTTGTGGTAATTATATGTACTATAAGGGAAATTGACAGTTAAAAGGAAAACTTTATTCTGGATGGAGTTTACATTCAGTTTGAATGTAAGTTTTGTTGGTAGTTTTGAAGTCTTATTTGCAAGGTAATTTCATAAATACATTATTTGTTGCAAGGGAAGTGACAATGGAGGTGATTAGGGATGATATTTTTATATGCACTTTTTTCTTTTTCCTCTGAACATAAAGAAAATGATGATTGAAATGTAGAATAACTTATTCTTTTTCATGGTGAATTAGAGGAGAAAATAAAATGTGGAATGAATTTATATGCACTGAACCAAGAATATGCATGAGCTTAAGAAAAGGGAGAATGGAACTTCTGTAAAAATTGATGATATACTAGACGTTGATATGCTTTTTCCTGTCAGAATTGGCCAGGAAACACTCTTGGAAGACAACTTGCCTGATGATGAAATAGAGATTGAATTGGCTCCTATAGCTGTCCAGTTGGCCTATGTTCAGCAGGTTAGTTGATTTCATTTTCAAATGCATTGTTCCTTTATTCTAGGTGGCAAGTGATGCTAATGACTTTTTTCATCAGCTCCTTGGTCGCACACATGAGGCCATACAAGCTTACATGGACATTATAAAACGAGATGTGTCAGATGAATCATCACTAGCTGTGGCAGTGAACAACCTTATTGCATTGAAAGGTTCGAAAGATGTTTCTGATAGCCTAAGGAAACTTGATCGGCTGAAAGAGAAAGATTTACAGAACTTCCATCTTGCTCGTGGACTTGACTTAAAACTTTCGCTAAAACAAAGGGAAGCAATATATGCAAACAGAGTTCTTTTACTTCTCCATGCAAATAAGCTTGATCAGGTCTTGCATTCTTTTTCTTGTATCTGAATTTTTTATTTTTTAATACTTGTCTGTGACCTTGTGTCAAAGTGAACGACTATGGTTCTGCTGACTTCCTTAAATGAACTCTGTTAAAATTTTACAGGCCCGTGAACTTGTTGCAGCACTGCCTGACATGTTTGCTGACAGTGTCAGGCCCATCCTGCTTCAAGCTGCTGTTTTGGTTAGAGAGAACAAGGCTGGAAAGGCTGAGGAAGTACTAGGGCAGTTTGTCGAAAAGTTCCCTGATAAGTCCAAGGTGGTTCTCCTTGCCAGGGCGCAGGTTGCTGCTGCTGCTGGCCATCCTCATATTGCAGCAGAGTCCCTGGCTAAGATACATGATATCCAGCACATGCCTGCCACCGTTGCAACCCTTGTGGCTCTTAAGGAGCGTGCTGGAGATATTGATGGTGCATCTGCAGTGCTTGACTCTGCAATCAAATGGTGGTCAAATGCCATGACTGAGGACAATAAGCTCAGTGTGATAATGCAAGAGGCTGCTTCCTTCAAGCTCAGGCATGGCCATGAAGAGGATGCTGCCCAATTGTACGAGGAGCTTGTAAAAAGCCATGGAAACATAGAAGCATTGGTTGGGCTGGTAACAACAATGGCTCATGTGGATGTTAATAAGGCGGAAGCTTATGAGAAGCAGCTGACGCCATTACCCGGTTTGAAGGGGATTGATGTGGATAGTTTGGAGAAGACTTCTGGGGCAAAACATGTTGAGGGTGCTTCTCATGTTGGGGTCAGTGAGGCACTGGATGAGGGTAAGAGTAAGGCAAAAGCAAAGAAGAAGAGGAAGAGAAAGCCAAGGTACCCTAAAGGGTTTGACCCGGCTAACCCAGGTCCTCCACCAGATCCAGAAAGGTGGCTCCCTAAGAGGGAGAGGTCGAGTTACAGGCCAAAGAGAAAGGATAAGAGGGCGGCACAGGTGAGAGGATCACAGGGTTCGGTGACTAGAGAAAAGCATGAAGCAGGTGGTGTGGGATCCAGTTCAAACGTTTCAAATTCAAAAGCTAACCAAACGGGTGCCTCCAAAGGAGCTGCTGAGCAATCCAAGCCTCAATCCAAGTCCTCAAGGAAGAAGTCTCGGAATTAATTAGGAAAATTCATAAATTTCGGATGGAATTTTTGAATTGATGCAAGTTTTCCAATTTTTTTTTTTTTTTTTTGGTTAATCGGTAGGGGTTTTCCAAAGATTTTGGTAATTTACTTCCGGCCTCTGCCCTGAGCTGTTCGGATTTAGTTTTGATTTATGCCTCTTCTTTATCCTTGCATTTTTTTCACCCAAACAAATGCTACTCACATTATCATCATGTGCCAAATTAAACAAAGTTGCAGCATGGCTTGCTTAGCTATTGCCAGTGACAATCTGTTTTGTACTTCCACATTTTCAAGCTCTTTTAAGTTACATTCTTGTATTTTCTTTCAAAGGCAGCAAAAGATGATAAGAGAATAACCCTGCATTTCATTCTTTTAGAGAGCACTCACTCTTCTACTTCTTGGGCCCCCCCCCCCCCCCCCCCCCCAACATCTCTGATTTTGACTTGTTTATTTATTCAGGAACCAAGCCAGAAATGAAGGGAAAGTAGAAACTTAATGAATCTGAAAAAGAAATGATAGCTCCAATTGCACAAGTTACACCATAAAAAAAAAGTCAGACAATTGCCCTTGTAAATAGATTTTCTCATCCAAGTTACACTACACCATAAAAAGTCATAAAATTGCGCACGTTATACCAAACCAAGTTACTCTTTTCGTACATCTTTCCTCTCTTCAGGAGTTCATTCTTCTTTCTTCTTATCTCGTTCTCTCTTTTCAGCAGTTTATTCTCCTTCCTATTGTGCAATGTGATCTATATGGACTGCAAATAAACAAAAAAGGTTCAAGATATATAATAGATTGCAAAACGAGCAAATCGTTATTTCTTTATAAGACTCCCTTCCTTTTCATTAAAGATTGGGCCGAAAAACGTGGCGTTGAAGGATTTAGGGGTAATTTGGCTACATCATAGTGTTGAAGATATTTGTTTACCCATCCAAAAATATTTATATTTTGAAGATGAAAATGTTCTCTCTTTTCTAATGGTTTAAGAGGGGAAAAATAATAATAATAATAATAATAATAATAATAATAATAATAATATTTAAAAAAAAAAAGCACCCCAATTAAATCAAAATTTGTTAAAAGTATAATGGTCAATAGAATATATCAAACCAGAGTGATTACATAGGCCATTTTAGACCAATCATAAATCCCATGGTCGAAAGCAGGAATTTTGCCAATCTCAAGGGAAATACAAACACAACAACTGCTCAAGTTCCAATATAACAAGAAATTTAAAAATATCTAGTAAATCACTTGGAAGACGCTTGGCCACAATGTTACAGTACAAAGTGAGAGATAAATGAGTTCTGTTGCCCAGATGACTAACACAAGAGGGGGGGTGAATTGAGTTGTATTTAAAAAAAATAACAATTATAAATCAAATATACAATATAAAATATAAACAAAATATGAAACAACAATAAATATAAAGAGTAAGGGTAAGAGAGAAGCAAACTCAGTATGTTAACGAGGTTCTGCCTCACTGCCTACGTCCTCGCCTCAAGCTACCCCTTGAGGATCCCCGAATTCACTATTCAATCTCCTTCAGGTGGAGATAGAAACCTATTACACCTTTGAACAACACCGCTACAAAGGATCCGTGTAGAACACCCTCTACACTTGCAATCACCTTACACGTGGTGATTCAACGATTCCCTGTGTAGAACACTTTCTACACGCACAAGGGTTGTACACACCCTTTTACTGATACAAGAATTGATAGTGGGTAGGATATCAGAAAACACTCCTCAATGAGTGAAATAAGAACAATACAGCACAAACTATATCTCTCAAAATGAACAAGGGTTAAGGCTCAATGCTTAGAGAAGAGAGAATGAAAGTTTTGAATGAGAGTTGTATGCTCTTGGTGTTGTAAATGTGAAGCTCTCAAATGATCTATTTATAGGCATATGAGACTTCATATTCAAATTTAAAAAGATTCACATGTCAAAAACATCATCATTCATTTTTCAAAAATTCAAACCTAATCTTTTTACTTTTTGCATATGACAAAAGGAGCACACTTTGCTTTTCAAAAAAATCAAACCTAATCTTTTACTTTTTGCATATGACAAAAGGAGCACACTTTACTTTTCAAATTTTTCAAACAAAGACATCTTCCTTTTGCATAAGTCAAGAAAAGCATCAATCACTTTTGAAAATATTCAAATAAAACATGCACATGTGAAAGATGACAATCAATCATCTTTAATATTTTCAAAGTTCAAACCTTTAATCATGTCATGCACATGTGAAAGATGACAATCAATTATCTTTCAAAATATTCAAATTTAATTTTCAAAATATTCATGCACATGTGGAAAACGTATTTTAATGCTTTATGATAAAATATTAATTTTTGAGCCTTAATCCTAATTTCGAATTTTGAAGAGATTTACAATATTACTCTCTATGACTTTAATGTGAACTTGTTCCCTTCTTGCTCATGCTTGGTTCCTTGATGTGCTTGACTCCATTGTGTGGAAAACTTGAGCTTGAGACTCTTTCATTCTTTGAATTCATTTGTTATCATCAAAATCCATGTGTAAATATATAATTACACAAAACTTGAAACCTTAGGTTCAACAAGTTCCGATCAGTATTATCACATTTTCGGCAAACTTTAGGGATATTGTTTGTAAGAGGGGAAAATAGAAAGGAGATGGCATTTAAAGATATTTTTGTTTGGAAAGGGCGCAAGGCCGTAAGCTCTCTCTTGAACCCTAACCCCGATTTCTCACTGACTTCTTCTCCTCTGACCTCGCTCTCCCTCTCAATCTCTTTGATTCGTAACCCTAACCCCATTTCTCATCGACTTCTCCTTATCCTTCAACCACCCTCTCCCTCCGTCTCCATCTATGTCTAGTTCGTAACTCTATTTACCCATTTCACTCTAGTCTCCTTCGACCTTTCTCTCCTTCACTATCTTTGTCTGGTTCATAACCCTAAGCATCCATTTCACTCTATTCTCCTTCTCCTCCAACCTCCTTGCTCACCTCCGTCAACGTGAACCCTAAGGCCCTCCCAATTTCATTGCCTTCTTCTTCAAATTTACTTCTTATTCAACTATATGTAGTGTTTTGTTTCCCTAAAATGAGATTTGGGGAAAAAATAAGACTCAAGAACAACACCGAACCTTACAAAGAGTCACCAATAAAGCCACAAATGAAGCACTCCAACATTAAGAAAAACAAGCAACAACAAATTATCTAGCATCGTTGAAATGTGTTTGGGAGAAAAGAATCATTTGCTTGCGAAATTGTCAAAATAGGTTTGGGAGAAATCGTCGAAATGAAATATAAGAAATGAGTTTTACAAAAATCGTCGAAATGGGTTGAGGAGAAATTATCAAAATGAAATCTAGCGTATTCTGAAATGAAGTCTAATAAATAGGTTTGGGAGAATTGGTTTTCGAAGGAACATTGGCCAACATTTTTCGTTGAAATCGTCTACCTTTGGTTTTGAAATGGTTTTCAGAGGAACACTAGTCAGGGTAGTATGCTTTTTGCCTTTTTGTTTTTTTTTTTTTTCAATTTCTTACAAAACCTGACGTGGCAATTTGCTCACCTGATTACACGCCGGTTGCGCAATAGCGCTTTTATGTGGCGGAGCTGGATTTTTTAATGGTTTTTGGAGGAACACTAGCCATGGTGGTCTACTTTGCACCTTTTTGGTTTTTTTTTTTTTTTTAATTTCTTACAGAAGTTAATGTGGCAATTTGCCGCATCACATGATTTGCGCAATGGCACTTTTACGTAGCGAAACTGTTAACTTATATGCCAAAAACACAAATTTAGAAGTTTGTTTTGCCCCTGCCTGTATGAGTTACTTTCCGAGCTGCATATCTCCAAATTTTAAAAGAGTATCATGAGGAAGAACCGGAAAAAAACTATAATTAGGGAACACCTCGGATGCACGTCATGTATGAAGTCAAAAAAACCAGCTAACTTTTAGAGATCAACTCAGGTGTATTTTCGGAAGAAAGAGCAGAAATCTTGAAAACTAATTAACCAGTTCCACTACGTACAAGCACCATTGCGTAACCTGCATGTAATCATGTGACATGGCAAATTGTTATGTTTGCTTTTGTAAAAAATTAAAAAAAAAAAACCAAAAAGGCTAAAAATAGATCACCATGGCTAGTGTTCCTCTGAAAACCATTTCAAAACTAAAGGTAGATGATTTCAATGAAAAATGTTGGCCAATGTTCCTCCAAAAAAAAAAAAAAATTCTCCCCAAGCCATTTCTTAGATTTCATTTTGAAAAAGCTAGATTTCATTTCAACAATTTCTCACAAATACATTTCGACGATTTATATAAAATCCATTTCTTAGATTTCATTTCAAAAAAATGTTGGATTTCATTTCAACGATTTCTCCAAAACCTATTTTAACGATTTCGCAAGTACACAATTTTGTTTCTCCCAAACCCATCTCGACAACACTAGATAATCTACTGTTGCTTGTTTTTCTTGATTCTGGAGTGCTCCGTTTGTGGCATTACTAGTGATTCTTTTTAAGGTCTGGTGTTATTCTTGAATCTCATTTTGTTTCCTAAATCTCATTTTAGGGAAACAAAAAGCTATGTACATTCGAAGGAGAAGCAGGTTTGAAGGAGAAGGGAGTGAAATCGGGCCTTTGGGTTCATGTTAACAAAGGTAAAAAGGGAGAGGGAGGTCGGAGTATAAGGACTAGGAGAAGGAGAAGGAGAATAGAGTGAAATGGGTGCTTAGGGTTATGAATTGGACAGAGATGAAAAGGGAGAGGAGGTTGAAGAAGAAGGAGAATTCGGTGAGAAATGGGGGTTCGGATTACGAATTGGAGAGATGAAGAGGGAGAGGGAGCTCAAAGGAGAAGTCAGTGAGAAATCAGGGTTAGGGTTCAAATTTGCAAAACAATATATTTTGAAATTAAATGAAACACATCATTTCATTAAATATATCCTTAAAGTTCTTTAATCTCCCCACCATAGTGGAAAAAATGCAACGATTTCACATGTAAACACGATCATTTCACTAACTAACATTACCCACCATGTTAGCGTTTGCATGTTGGTTGCGCCCTAACTGTTGCGTCCAATGTTTTTCATAAGTTAATCCTTGAACCAGTAATGAAATAATATCTTGATATTGATTGACTCCATTAAATATTCAATCAATATTTAGTTTCCATTTATTTAGTTAATCTCCAAATTATTTAGTTTATTTTCCTCAATTTTTTCCATTTATTCTTTTTTGAATGAGAGAAAAAATGAAATTTAGTGATGTCAAGATTCTTTTTTTTTTTAAATAAATGACAATGAAGCTTCTTTTTATGATTTTTTAAGTGTTGGTATCTTTTAAATTTTTCCCGGTCCACATTTAAACATTTTCTTTATCTTGCTTGGTTTTGTTGTTTTAATTGATTAACTTATTTGTCCTTCTTTCACTTGTTAGAGAAATATGGGCAAGCCAAAAACAATTAATTCGTTCTTCAATAAAAATGATGCAATTCATTCAAAAGTTAGTGCACCTTTAGATAGATCTTTAGAAATGGATCTCAATACTGTAGTAATTGATGAGTGTCTTTCTAAATATTAAAGAGTCCACACCACCTCTTTGGAACATGATCTAGGATAACGTCCACAAATATGAAAATTTTCAATTAACTTACATGATAAATCTGCCATGCTTATAATCTTAAAGTCATTCCCTATCAAACCAAACTTTCAGATTATCCATTTTCAGGACCGATAATCATAATTGTCATTTTCAAGTTTCTTAGTTCAACATATTCTCCAATTGGTTGGAGTGTGCAACCTCAAAGAATGCTTATATTTTATCTTCCATCCATGATCAAATGCATTTACATTGAAAGGTTTTGACAATTGAAAAATTTTGAACGATTAAATGAATTGTCCTCTAATAAAACATGTGAGGGAAAGATCCAAATTTACCACATAAAGTTGTTATGAATCATTGTGAGAATCTAATGAATCACTCCCATCATATTGATATGTTAGTTGAAAGACAATCATCTCAAGAAATTGAGAATAATCGATTGCGGCTCAAAACTTCAATATAAAGTGTTCAATGGCCAGCATTCCAACCAAGTGCATTTAGAGGTTATGATAAAAGCTCTGATTCAAAAATTCAAGATAATTTTATTGAATTGATTAAACTCTTAGTGACTTATAATGATAAAATTGATGGAGTAGTTTTGGAAAATGCTCCATAAAATTCTAAATTTACATCACCCAAAATTCAAAATTGATATAAGTCTGTTGATGGAGTTATTTTGAGGTTTATTGATAGAGATGGTTTTATTATAGAGCGATTTTTTCATATTGTGAATGTAAAAAGATACTAATGCATTAACATTAAAAAAAGGAGATATGGGTTAATTTTATTCCATGAAAAACCGTTGTAAGACAATCTGCAAGTAATTAAGTTTTTACTTTTGTATATGTTTGTAACAAATTAGGGAACTTTTGTATGCAAAAAGAAAGTTTCTTTTGATATGACTTTATGGACATGTTTTTTGTACAATTATAGCTCATCATGATATTCTAATTTATAATTAGAAGTGTCTGCATTATTTCACATATATACATATGCATCCACGTATAGAGAAAGATTACAGTACTTGATACTAATTCCTTCACTCGATATTGATCTCTACCTTATGAAGATGTTATAAAGAGTTGAAGTGAATCTCACCTTTTAAGCATGAAAATCTATCTTAAATTAGCCAGATAATTGATGGCAGAAATGATTACACAAAATGTAAGGTTTAGCATGGATATAAGATCTAATTTTATCATTGCATTAAGCAATGGAGACCTCGTCAAAGAGGGTGATGAAGGAACTTTTTTTTTACTTACCAAAATAGCCAAGTGCTAACCAAACTCATTCAGAAGTTGGATAAAGAAAGGTTGGTTAATTTTAAGGTTTAAGACAATTTTCTGTGGCTGCTAATCCATAATAACCAAAACGTTTTTCCCAAATTTACTACCGAACCAAATTAGCATTAGCACAAAATAACAAGTAATTGTTAAAACAAATTTCCAAAAGTAGTTCATCCAAAAGCTAGTTCTTGTCCAGGGAATGCAAGAAAGTTGGGGAAGGAAGGAGAGATGGATTCTGGACTTTCCTGGGCTGATCAATGGGATTACGAAAATCCCGACCCTCCACCACCATCGTCATCGGAGAATGATAAGAAGAAGGGAAAGGAAGGGTCTAAAGGGAGAAAGTTTGGGAAATCAATATTAAAGTTCAAATGGATTAAAGACATCCGCAAGAAATCTCATGAGAAACAATGAGTACTGATGTGCATCAAGAAGCTGCCTCTATGTTGCAATTTCAAAACAGAATCCATTTTGGTCACTCATTAGCCTTCATCTTACTATTAAAGCATCCGGAGCCTCTGTGGCCTCTATCACTTATTCTATGATTCAATAATATAGTCAATTCAATTCTTTCTTTGTTAATAGTAATCTGATTCACTTCTCTCTTTGAATGTTGTAATTACCTTTTCAATATTATCATATGTGATCAGATGCCAAATGGTAGACATCTACAAATTTCTACTTTGATTTAAAGAACGGTAGAATGTTGTACAATTAGTACTTTATATTGTTGCTTAGTTCGATTTTGTTGTGACAATTACATGAAAAAAAAGAAGAAATATAAGAAACAAATACGAGTTCGATTCGTTTTCTAAATGCTATCTTTTTAAGTGATAATTGTCCTCACTTATTTTTAAATATCGGTAAATAATATTTTATTAAAAATAATAATAAGTACATGGGAGATATACAAGAGTGTTGCCTATGTATGATTATCTAGTGCTACAAGAAACTCTTGAATGTTCACGCCATTAAAATCACTTACAATCGACCAATGGAAGAAAGTACTAAAAAAAAGGTTCTAAGTTCATCATTTTGACTGCTAGCTCATAATTTTCAAAATTTCTTACATTCCTTTCTCTCCATAGACACCACCATAAGCCTATCGTATCATGGTCCAAATTAATATTACAATTCGTTGATTACCAAGAATGCCCCCCAATTTGCTAAAAAATCTACCATCATTCTCAAGCAGTCATTCCATCAATTCGTGGCAATATCATAATGTTGTAGTAAATGATCAATGAACTTCCCACTCTTTTTACACATAGCACTAATTCATCATAATGTTTCAGCATTTCCTTATATTGTCTAAGGTAAGAATCTTCCCTAAAGAAACTGTTTATAGAAAGAATGTCACCTTTATGAGAGCCTTAAGTCTTCAAAATAGTCTTCCATGAGAATAAATTTATATTTTGTGCAATGATAGACTTGTAGAAAAAACTAACATTGAATTGAACTTTCTTAGAAGGACACCAAAAGAGCTTATCTGCATCTCCTCCCACTTTAATAAGATACAAAAGATTTGTAACTTTTTTTTTTTTTTAAACAAGAGGTGAAAGCCCTAGTTTTATTCAAGGCCTCACTAAGGCATAGGAAAGCCACAAATACAATTATTACTAGCGCCTAATATAGGGAAGATCTCATTTATCAGTACGTACAAGACCACAAAAACGTCTCTCTCTAAACTCTTCATTCCAAAAATCTAAATGTCAACCCATCGCATCTTCTTTTGCAAGAAAATCTGCAACCATCTCTATAGATATGACAAAAACTGACATTCATCAAATGAAATAAATGACTTGCTTCCTCCAAAAAATCCAATAAATATCAAAATTTGCATACACTTGAATGAAACTAGCTGACGATCACCATTGAATCCGACTCTACCAAAAAATCTATCAAACCAATTTGATGACGCAACTTTAATCCATCAAGGAAAGCTCGGTACTCCACAACGGTATTTGTGGCATGCCTATAACAATGAGCAAACCCGCAATAACCTTACCATGAGAATCTCTAATTACACCACCCCCTCCAGACAAACTTGGATTACCATAGGATCCACCATCAACGTTCAATTTTACTGTACCTACATGAGCCGGTCTAGTCCAATCAATCTTCTTCACTTCCTTAGTGCACACCGCCACCACTAGGCAATGTAATTCCTGCAAGATCAACACATCTTTGCTAGTGAGTTTTTTTAGTTTCCTCAAAGAAATTGAAAGCTCCACAAAGAAACCTTTAACACATCACATAATCCGTTTCCAATAAAAAATCCCCCCCTTCCATTCGTGTTGTACATCTCACCCTCCAAATAGATCATGCAATAATAATAGGCACAACCCCACAAAGCCATCCCACTTGAGAAGAAGTGGATGCCCTTAGCCACCAAACACTAACAATCCTTACAAAATTCTAAGTTGCTGCAACCTGATCCCAAACACCCTAAAAAAAAAATCTCAGACCCTCCTAGCCCCTTCCCCATCACACAAAACATGAACTAGTGTTTCCATTTGAGCAGCAACACAGCAGTTACACTTTGACACAATTGGAATACCCAACTGTCTAATCCTATCATCCAGTATTGGTAGAGAAAAAAAAATATTGGTAACTTTCTAAATGCATCAACTTCCCAATTGTGTGCGGCTCTGAAAAAGATAAACATCTTTACTTCGAAGAGTATGTGTTAGTTATCGGGTTACAAGCAATCTGCTTATAGGATACAACAAAGTTATTAACGGTAAACATTACTTTTGTTGTCTTTCTTAAGTGTCTCCCAAAATTGCATGTTTGACTAGAACTAATGGAGGATTACTAAGTAAGAAATTTGTAGGTGATATATATATAACTAAATTAAATTAAATTTAAAAAAAAAAAAAAAAAAACTTAGGGAGATACTTGAGAAAAGTGATAGTGTAATGTAATAAGTCGATTGTATTGTTGCATAGTTCATTTATGTTGAGAAAACTTGGGGTGAAAAAAGTGGCAGAACTACGTAATGTCTAAGAAGGCCTTCCCCCCCAAAAAAAAAAACCCAAAAAAAAGCTTTTAAAAAATTCAAAATATACATTATATTTTATTTATAATTTTATAAATATAGTAAATGGCCCCCTGAAAAAAATTTACACTCCCCATATGTTTTTTTATAATTTTCTAAAATTTCAATATATTTAGAAATGTCTTTCTCCAATTTTTTTTCCTATAGTCTCGAAATTTTGTATAATTTCTATATATTATTTATTATCAAGGATGTGGTCTCACCAAAATTAAATTAAAACTAAGTTTAGAAAAAATAATAAACTTATTAGTATGAATTTTCAAGTTTTTTTTTTATACAATATTAGACTTCTTAATATGAAATCTAAAATAAAAATACAAGAAAAATCATTTAAGATTGATAATTTACATGAAAAATAGTTGAGATTTTATCCTCTAAACTTCATTGAGCAAAAAACAAAAAAAACAAAACAAAACTATTTAAGATCTCAATTATAACATTATATGCTTAATGCGACACGAAAATATTTAGATTTTGCATGAAACTTAATAAACTAGTTTACAAACTAGAATTAAAGATGACATTTTAAAAGACCACTTGATAGTATCTATAAAGAAAATAAATTCTAAATATTTTATTACAAAAATAATAATGGATTAATATTATTCCATAAAACATGTCATATAAATATGTCATATAATAAAAAAGTTGACCCCCCCCAGTAAAAGTTCCTAGTTTGCCACTGGGTGAAAAGAATATAAAAATAATTTCCAGCTACAATTTTGAAGTTGTACCAGCCTCCAGGCACAAAAGTATACACCCTTTTACACATAACACAAGTACTCACAACCTTCTTGCCACTTCTATCATACAAATGAGACTGTATTGGTGTTACCACACGACCGAAGCCAAGATAGTTGAGAGTGCATGGCCATCCCAAAACGATGCTTTAAGGTCATAGGCGAAACTATAAGTTTTTAAGTGGAGGGGCCAATTTATGACAGTATATTAACACACAAAGCTGTAATTCTTTTATCTCTATATATACATGGATGCGTGCACAAGTATATATGTGAAAATAATGCAAACACTTCTAATTATAAAGTATGTCATGAGCTATAATTGTACAAAAAACATGTCCATAATCTCATATAAAAAGAAACTTTCCTTTTGAATACAAAAGTTCCCCAACTAATTGTAACTTGGGCCTAAACCTAGATGTATACAGGTTTTTATAATCCGAAAATCCAGGTTCCGGGTTGCACCCTTTTTTTTTTTTTTAACAAAGGCTATATTATTAAATTTTTGTAAGAAAATGATAATGGTGAAAAGCTTTTCTTTTAATGTAGAAGCCTATATTCTATTAAATTGTTTTCTTACAAAGCCTATATTTTATTAAATTTTTTTTTTTCAAGAAGTCATCTTGAAACCCATAATACTAATACATTGAAGATTGTCTATAATAATACAAATATACTAAAAATGAAAACCGAAATTTCATGTAAAAAAACAAATAAATCTAGAAACAACTAGTCACCTTTTTAACTAAATATGTATGCGCAAAAAAAAAATCCAATATTGATCATGATATGCATGCAACACACAATGCACACTACACATATTACATTATTTTGTATTATATATATATTACATTACAAAATACAAAATTATAAGATATGAGTTACATATAAATAACATAATCCTCCATCAGTGGTTTAATCACACCAAATAACAACTTCTAGTCTATTCTCTGTAACCACCCAAATTGAAGACAACCGCCACATTGAATTCCTAATATATTCTCTGCAGCCACCGAAACTGATGAGAAAAAATATATTTCAGTAGAGAAAAACACAAACCATGGAAAGGAACACCAATTTCTAGTATAATTTTAATGTTAAAATGAATTGAGTAGTACTAATTATGGTGTAAATTTGAACATTTACCCCATCTGCAATGTGGGATTGCAATCTATGGGTTGGAAGAACACCTGAGTTTTGAGGATTTTGAGGACCATATGAATAACTTCGCTCCCCGCCTTCCCATGATTGTTGAAAGTGATTTCTTAAACAAATCTCATCCAGCTGCCAAGAAAGAAATTCTAAAGCATATTTGTGGTCAACAGTTGTGTTGATATCAGGGAATTAAATACACAATAGCACTCTAGAATAGTGGCTACCATTATTGATCAGGATAAAAGGCTGGACAGTTGAGCATAAGAGTAAGTTGAAGAACAAGGTAAGCACTCATAGTAAGTTGAAGAACAGGGTAAACAAATAAATCTCTGACTTCACTTTCATAATTCTAAGGAGATCCTGATCCAGAAACTCTTTCTAAATTAATGACAGCAATCTTTACCTAAATAATTCAAATGCAGAAATGAAATTCTTTTCTTTTTTTTAAATTAAGGATGCAACCTTCTCGACAAGTACAGAGACAACTTATCTCTCAAATACACCCCCTTTATGTCAACAGTTCCACAAATTTGTTGGTGTGTATTTTGAGCCAAAAGATTCAAGCACTAGATCATGGGCATATAAACATCATGCCATGGTTATGCACAGCTTAATTCATATTCAATAGTTTCTTCTTCTTCTTATTGCTTTTTTCCCTTTTACATAACCAGAACCCAAAATGATTTCAACCTCACTTCGTAGGCTTTTTATCAATTTGCCTCCATTAAGAAAAACCATTCTCACTACTCACTACAAAGGCAAAACTGTGCTCATAAATAAATGTATTCAATAACAATCAAGAATAGTAAAAATGAAGCTTTCAAAGCCTCTATTCCTTATTCTCTATTCTCTATTATCTTCATTTCCCAGACGAAGAACACACCAACATTAGATGAGAACTAAGAAACAAGTTGTCTAGAGAAAGAGAATGAACTTGAAAAAGAGAAGATAGAGGGTAACGAAGATTGAGAATAATGCAACTGTGTTATGGTATAAGAAACTACCCATTCATGCTGATACAGAACTGACTTGTGCTATCCCATTTGAAGAAGAGGGGCCGAGCCCTTCCCTTTAGGCCTAAAATAAACAGTCACAACTAGCTAGCCAGCCAACAAAAGTCATAACTCAAAAATGATCTTCGGGGTATGATATTTGACTAAAGGAACCCAAGATCTAGGCAGATCAGTAGTGAAAAATAACACATGTTAAAGAAAAAAGAGCAAATCTAGGAAAACCATGTTTATAAATGCTCAAAGGGAGAGAGAAAGAGAGAAGCTTACCTGGTTTCCAGATCGGGATCCCCAGATCTTCTCAGTCCTCCTCTCCTTTCTCAGATCAAATCGTCTCCTCTCCACATCTCGCAGATCCTCCAAACAAGAGCTTGCTGATTAGGCACTCTACTACGGGATCAAGTCGCACCTCAGATTCGCCTCTAACGGCCATTAATCTGTGTTCACTACCGCTCCGTTCAAGTGATGTTGTTTCTCTGCCACGGCAACCAAGAAAATTAACTAAGGAGAAGATCAAGGGCAGCGTTAAAATAAAAGAAGAAAGTGTTTAGATGACTGAAGAGACGAGAGAGAGAGAGAGAGAGAGAGAGAGAGAGAGAGAGAATGTGTGAGAGTTGAAAAAAAAATGAAAACCGGATTTTCGGTACCCAGGTTTTAAAAACCCATACTCGGACCGGATAGATCTGGGTTTTGCAATCTGGGTTAAATCCGAGCCAAAACCCAGAACCGAAATCTAGTTTTTTGGGTTCCAGACCGACCCAATTAAACAACCCTAGTTACAAACATGTTAAAAAAAATTAATCACCTTCAGATTATGTCTTAATGACGATCTTTCATAGTATAAAACTCATCAATTATAATTTTTGTAGTAAAGCTCTCAATAATTTTTTTTCTCAATATAAGTTAATATCAAATGATCCGCCAAAACTTATCTTCCATTCTAGTTCATAATCTAGTCTTTTCTTGGCAAAAAAGACACGTTCTGCAGTGGTAGTAAAAATAGGAGGAATCGGCACTAGATGAATCAATCTGTCAATCAAATGATAAATTTTTTTCCTTTTCTAAAATCACTTATCGTCTATATAACTCTGATAATGCAGAAAAAATTTTAAAATCTAGATGGTTTTGCTTCGTCAAGCTCATAATGTTGTAGCTGAAATTTCAAATGGACTTTTTTTGCTCAATGAAATCTTGAGGATAAAAGTTTTTAGCAATCTAGAATAATTTGTATGCCTCTTTAGGGTCTAAAGCAGCACTAAAAATAAGGAGTTCTACTGTATGCTCACTAAGTTTATTATTTAGTTGTTGCAATTGGAAGTCCACTGCAGTGGCAAATATATCAACTCTAAAATGATGATCCATCATTGTTGGGGATTCTCCATCATGATGACCAGATCTACCTCGAGCTTTTGTACTATAGCAAGAAATCCTATAAAAAATATCAATTTCATGTTGTTCACAACATGACTTGACAGTAGCAAGTAGAGGGTCTATCCTTCATATCTCAACTTATGAATCAGTAATTTTGTAGTTGAAATGAGATAAATAGCATGCTAAATATCCTGAGAAATTCGTTGGCTTTACAAGCGATGTTAGTGATTCCCATAATAACTTCCATCAGTGATTCTCAAAATAACTTCCATTAGTGATTCCCACAATAACTTCAGTCATATGCAAGATAAAAATAAATTAAAATGATGTCAATATCATACAAACCCCTTCATCATCACCATGTTGAAAATAGTTGGCTCCCTGATTTGAGATAATATTGATAACTAAGCAAGTTGGACCAAACATTATCATCAAGCTACACACAGATTGAAAATGAGATGACCATCGAGTATCTCCAGCTTGTTGCAAAGTACCAATTTGGTTTATCCCCCTTCCAGTCTCAACTTCCTTAGAAGCAATCATACTTTCTATTTTAGCAGATTGAGCATATTGCAATTCATCATTATGTTTAAAGGATTTAAATCAATATTGATAATGGAAGTCAAATGAATAAAGAATTGGTGGACAGATTTTGCATCTCTACATGATGCAATGAAAGCTAAATGTAGTTTGTAAGCCAAACAATGCACATAATATGCATATAGACAATGTCTTAAAAAAACTTGTAGTCAATTTCATTCACCACGCATATTACTACCTCCATCATATTCCTAACCTCGAATATTATCAATTTGAAGGTTATAATGAGAAATGACAGCACATATCTCATTTTTTTAAGGTTAATGCAATAGTATTTTTTACTTGTACAGTATAAAAAATCACTTCCTAATAAAACTGTCTCTATCAACAAACCTCAAAATAATAGTCATTTGCTCTTTTTTTTATTAATCACGAGCTTCATCAATAAGAAAAACTTGGCATCCCCAATATCTTTGTAAATCACATCTCGTACATTACTTGCAATGATATGGAAAATTTTCTTTGGAATTTTAGATGATGTATATTTGGAGTTTCTTGGTGAATTTTCCAAAACAATTCCATCAATTTTATCATTATAAGTTGCTAAAGAGTTTAATAAATTCAATAAAATTATCTTGATTTTTTAAATCAGAGCTTTCAACATAACCTCTAATTGCACATGCTTGGAATGCAAGCCGCGCCATTGAACACTTTCTATTAAAGTTTTGAGCCAGAACCGATGATTCTCCATTTCTAGGAATGATTGTCTCTCAACTAACTTAACAAGATGTTGAGAATGATTTATTAGATCTCACAACAATTCGTGCCAACTTTATGTTGTGAATTTTGATCTTTCGGCACATGTCCTATTAGAGGAAAATTCATTCCATCATTCACTTTTTTTCAATTATCAAAACCTTTCAATGTAAATGCACTCAACCCTTGATGGTTTGTCAACTTCTTAGCAAACCTGAAGCAAGGAAGACAACATATAGTATTCTTTTAGGATGAGTACTCCAACCAATTTGAGAATATGTTGAACTAAGAAGTTTGAAAATGACGACAATGATTATCTGGTCCGGATGTTCTGAAAGTTTGGATTGATAGGGACCAGTTTTAAGATAAGTATAGCAGTTTCATCTTGTAAGTTAATTGAAAATTCCCATATTTTTTAACGTAATCCTAGATTTCTACAGTTTGGACTCTTGAATATTTATAGAGACGCTCATCAGTTACTGAAGTACCAAGACTCATTTATAAAGATCCATCTAAATGTGCATTAACTTTTGCATTAACAAGCAAAAGGACAAATAAGTTAATCAATTAAAACCACAAAACTAAGCAAGATAAAGAAAATGTTTAAATGTGAACGGGAAAGAACTATAAAAGATATCAACACATAAAAACTCATAAAATAAAATAAAAATAAAATAAAAAACTTCATTGTCATCTATTTTACCAAAAGAAACTAAAGTACTTGACTTCCCTAAGTTTTATTTTTCCTTTGATTCAGAAAAGAACAAAAGGCAAAAATTTGAAAATTAATATAGATGTCTAACGGAGTCAATTCATGCCAAAATATTATTTCATAACTAGTTTGGGGACTAACTTGTATGCCAAAAACAAATTTCAAAAGTTTGTTTCATACCTTGCCAGTATGAGTTCCTTTCCGAGTTGAATATCTCCAAATTTCGAAAGAGTAACAAGGTAAGGAGAATTGGAAAAAACCTGTAACGTAAAAGTGACTTTTTAAGTTATATGAGTCAGAGTTATTGTTGGAAATAATAATAGTGATTTTAGGTGAAAACTTATAAATAACTTTTTGGGCAGCCGGTGGTGATTAGAAGAGATAATATTTTTTTTTCAGTTTTAATTAATCTTAGGGGGTCAAATTGTATTTTTGGAGATGATTTTGAGAATTTTCCTATCTCTGCAGGATTTTATTAAAAAATAAATGTGGTGGCTATGCCTATGAACGTGGGTCCGCCCCTGCCTCCCCCTAATGGATTCGAGCATCTCTGATACCATGAAAGCCATGTTAGCAGCAAGATAGGGACCATGAATTCCAATTGGTTTGCAACATAATGAAACAGGAAAGAATATCTTCAATAAGCTTTATAAATGTACAAGAAGAGCTATTAGCCAATCAAACAATGTTGGATGAACCTCAAAAACTCCTTACGCAGCTGAGGCATATGCCATGATGATGGCAGTCCTGTTCTATAAAGAGGCAGGGTTTAACAAAATTATTCTCGAAGGTGACTCAAAGCAGGCGGTTGAGAGGCTGCAGAATTCCTTGAAAGACTGGAGCCTGGGAGGATTACTCATAGAGGACACTAAAATTGTTTTAAAATCCTTTGTTTCTTGGAATGTTTGTCATACCAAAAGGGCCGCTCACTTGCTAGCCACTTGCTAGCCAAGGATGCTCTTTTGAGTGAATCTGATCTTTATGATCTTGAAGAGATACTTGTTTGTATTAAGCAAGTAGTAGAAGTTGAATCCTTGTAATCTGTTTGCTTATGCAATAAAGCTATCTTGATTTCAAAAAAAAAAAAACAATGAGAGAGAATTTTCCCATCATCTATAAAATTCTATGTGACCAGCAATCTCCTTACACAACAACTTTGCTTCACTAGCTAACTTTATGCTCTTAAAAATGGCAAGTCCTGTCCGTTTGTGCGTAGATGCTGGCTTATATGACATGGCCTCTTCTTTGCTCCGCAGCAACACAGCTTCCCTAGCAGGAATCACATTTTCCCACCAAAATTCACGTAAAATACCATGAATTAACTCCCAATAACCACGTTCCCTGTCCACACGGAATATTGAGCTTCCATTCGGTGTCCAGCAATACAAATCAACCCATTCTCTATCCATTATCTCCATCTGACCCTGCACCTGAGGCATGTAATAGAATGGCATAGTTGACCAGGGCAGACCCATCTCAGGCTTCCCCTTGTTATATGGGCACTTTACTTCCAGGATCCCACCTTCTGGAAAGCAATCAAGAAGGCCATCAGGGGAAGCACCAATCCAATCAAATCTCTCCTCCGAATGGGTTGCAAACCCTAACAAGCTTACTTCACGGCCTGTAATGCTTCTGTAACGGTCTATAGCTGCTGCTTCATTGAGTACACCCCATTCCATGGCAGACTTTTTTGAAGTTTGCAAAATTTCTGTTCCTGATTCAAACACTTTCTCATGCCAGAGCTCAAAGCGACGGTTCCCTTTCCAAAAGCCCAAGGCAGTGCTGAAAGTGCTTGTGGTCAGCTTGTCCCTGCGAAGGGCAAACCATTCCTCTGAACGTTGGGGAGCATCCGGTGGTGTAATGTGGGCAGCCAACACAATAGTTGAGGGGGGAGGAACAATCGGTGGAGTAGTTGGAAAGGTTCCCGTTGAAGTGCATGGGGAAATGGTTCTCAGAGTCCCAATTCCATGATTTTTTCTTGGATAAAGTGATGCAGCCGCTTTATGGCAAGTGCCGCAGAATCTACCCATGCAGGCATTGCTCATTAGGGAGCTAAGCACGCAGTTGACAGGAAACTTATTTGGCAGAAGGATCCTCCTACAAAAGCCACATACTGCTTGAAATTTTAGTTGAAGAGTTCATCATAGAGTAATTACAAGAGGAGAATTTTCCCACACATGATAAGATTGTGAAGTACAAAATACAAAGAGAGGAGAGAAATGAGTTTGTAAAAAAAAATCATCTGAAACAAATACAAAAAGACTGCATGCAGCAAATAGCATCATGTGCTACTGCCACACCACTAATGGAAGAACGACAATGTAAACAACGAGCAGTACAAATGTATTTTTATCTCTTCCCTCTACCAAAAGTACATTCTGTTCTCGATGATTAAGTGGTCTACATTTCTGTTCTCGATGACAATCAACTATTTTCAGATGACATTTGTATTGAATAAAAGAACTGATTTTTGTTTATTTTCCTACAACAGCAGTATGCAATGCTTTTTTTCTGGGAGAGGAACAATCTAAAACAATTAGAACAAGATGAATGAATATGCAATTCATGGTACAGTCGAAACTACAAATCTGTGCCGGCTCATGCAAATGCATTTCAGGAAGTAGCATTGACATCAGAGAATATCGATCATTTTATTTCAATTAAACTAAACTTTTATAATCATGAATTTGATCATTTAGCTTGAAATTCTCATCAACGAGTTATTTCCAGGCCTCTTGTTCAGAATAACTCATGGAAATGTGCTGCAAACAATCCTTAATCGTCGAAATTAAAACCAAATGATTCGAACTGAAGAACAATGCAACCCAAGAAATAAATATACCATACGCAGCAGAGAAAGTGATAACTTCATGGTTCATTTACAGAGAAGAAATGACGCACGTAATCAGAGGCTTACACATTATAATACTAAAATGGACAAGAGCAACGGAAAACAATGAAAACCCAAAGAGAAATCAGAGCCGAAAACCAATTATTGACAGCCAAATAAGCTATTTACTTCAAGTACGAGAGGAAGAAAATAAACGTACGGTGCTTGATTTAATACCTGACAGAGAACTAGAGCTAAAGGAGATGGCTTTTGGGGACAAAAGAGCAAACGGCAGGTTCGGAATGCAGGACGGCCCTCCACTTCTTAGAATCACGACCATATTCAAGAAAGAAGAAGAATGGTGCCAAGCAAACCAGAAGTTCGAGTTTGCAGCTATGCGCAGCTGAGAGGGTATGCAGCAGAATAAGGGTTTTGCTGCAGTGCAAGGATCCAGGATGAGATACAGATAGAAACAGGGAGAGAGCCTTTCAATGCATTTCAGAGGCCAAAGCGACGTCGTTGCGCCAACTTGAAGAACCTAGAAAGATTACTCGTTTGGTTAGGATCCAACATCAATTGCAACAATTCGATAATTAGAAACGTATAAGAACTTGATTATACTAATGAAATTTTTTGTTTTATTTTATGTAAAAATTTAAAAAATTATAATAATCATATTAGCAAATATTAGACAAATATAATTTTACACCTTTGAATTATCACTCTAAAACAGTCAATTTTTTCCTTGCATTCTCAAACTATTAAGATTGACACTTTGTATTATATATTAAGATTTCATTGTTAAAATTATATTGTTTAACATATTTTATATATATATATTAATCGATCAGAATTAAACGAGAGTCCAAAGTGTAAATTTTTTATAGTTAGATGTTACAATGTCACACCCCATACCCAAAGGATTAGAAAGGGTGGTTCCTGCCACTTAAAATCATATTTTTAACAATACAAGTATTGTCTCCAAATGTAACATCCATTTATTAAAATATACGTTCCTCCACAAAAGAGTCAATTAACTCCTCCAACATATAAAATAAAAGAAATTCCACAAGGTCTCAAATAATGCATTGTTATCTAAAAATACTATTCAAAAGTGAAATAACTAATATCCTAAATAACATTCCTCCAATGGTCTCTTGTATCCTTTGGTACTTATTTCGATATGTTAATCCACTTGTATCTCTTAGGCACTTATTCCCCTACATTCAACTAATCACATATGTGCTTCCTATTCCTGATTATCAGCTGGAACCTTAAAGTCATTTAAAAAATAATTGAGATAATTATGTGAGTTATCAAAAACACAATAAGCAGTGAATCTATATTAGTATGTAGATATGAGCCAGTTACAGAATGTAGAGACAAACAATTCTAAAAAATGGCAATGGTATTTTCATAAGCTTTTCTTTACAATATTGATATAGAAAAAATACCTTAGGCAGAAGCATATTGAAACAACATCATAAACAGAACCATAAGCCATGTTTACCCCTATGGCAGAGTTGTGCATATCTGGGATTAGCCAAGCAAAACAGAAATCACCTTGTCACCAAAGTGAGTGCACTCAATACAGAGGCCACTATTATATCCTGTGGCTTGGCCTGAAACAAAAGCAAAACAAAACCTTATACCTCATGGTTTTCAGATACAATGCAATAATAGATATAATATACTGAAACTGTAATATCATAGAATCACATAAAAATTTCCAATTTCATATTCACATTTTGTGCAGTAGGGAACCAGAGTACAAAATCAACTTCAGTCAGATTTAGATAAAATTTAGCATAGGAGCACTGCTTACTTAACTTTTGCAATATACTATCTAAGATCTAAACTTGAACCGTAGCAATATTGTGACCTAATCCAGAAAAATATCAGTAACACATTATTAACTCATATCAGTACAAAACCAACCTAATTAATACAATTCTATAAACTGGACCATAGCTCAATAAGAGCCCAAAAACAACCCATAAACAAATAGTCCACCATCCGAAAACACTACTCCACCAATAGATTAGCTCAATCTCATTGGATTCACTTAAATCTCATTCCAACACACATCACACAAAAAACAACAACTCACATCTTATAGCCATTCCCTCCTCCGACCCTCATGTTACCATCAAGGAACTTTCTAAGCATCAACCAAGCCACGAAATTATTGAAAACCACAATTCCAACATAGACAACCCAATCTTCCAGTAGGCATCAAATAAATTAATTGTGAAAACTAAGGGTGATAGCATAGGTAGAGTTCGTGGATACCTTACTCAACTTGGAGCAATGGTCGGTCCATCCAAGAGTGAAGTGATGTTGCCTAGAGATGGTTTTTGGTGGTATGAAACACTTGGTGAGATGAGGTAATTCGGCTACCTCCAGTGGCGTCTACTAGTCGTAGGGGCTACCCTACCACAAAGAGAGAGAGAGAGAGAGAGAGAGAGAGAGAGAGAGAGAGAGATGAAAGTAAAATCAAAAGACAGGAATTGAGGAACATTAATATTGACAGAAAGTGATTTACCAGCGGTGGCATGCTCGTGGTGCAAGGCATGGCCGGCTGTGAC
The DNA here is from genome assembly GCA_011037825.1 of Carya cathayensis. Taxonomy (NCBI): domain Eukaryota; kingdom Viridiplantae; phylum Streptophyta; class Magnoliopsida; order Fagales; family Juglandaceae; genus Carya; species Carya cathayensis. The sequence goes on from QGSO01000181.1 coordinate 2,345,223, forward strand.
AACGACGGTCAACAACAGCAAGCGGCAAGCAGTAACCACAAAGAAGAGAGGGAACAACTATGAGAGAGGGAGGACAAGAAAGAGAGTAGCTGGAGTGAGAGAGAAAGAGATATGGATGAGTGAGACTTACCGACCAGAGAGGTAGAGACAAACTACTCAAGGAGGGGCGTCGGAATTACAAAGAAGAGAGAGAGAGAGTGTGTGTGTGTGTGTGTGTGTGTGTGTGTGAGTGAGTGAGTCGAGCAGATGGAGAAAGGGAAGAGAGATGGAAGAGAGAGGGTAGGGATTAGGTGGCAGAACTCACAGAGAAATAGAGAGGAGTGCCGAGGCTAAAGGAAGAAGGAAAATAGAGTCATTTCGCCCTTTTTTTTCAAATAATCCGGTGGGCTAGATTTAGGGTCTTGTGTCACGGCTTCTAAGGGATCAGGTGATTGAGCTGAGATATTGTATATTTAAGTTATTTAAAACCAATTTATTTCAACTGCTTCATGACATTATTATTGGTTTTAGATGGAAAAATGGTTAATAAGCATAAATACGAGTTGTGATTTTTAATTGATTAATATCATGTTTATGCTTAATTTTATAACTATGATTTAATTGGACAATACTTCCTCACATATATAATATTTTTTTTAATAATCTATTTTCTTTTTAATTTATTTCGAGTGTATTTTTATTTCTTTATTTTCAGCTTAAATAAAATTCACGAGATCAAACGGTGAAGCTTTTACGTAAAGTCAAGAAGCAGTTTCATGTGTTGTCTGGGGGTGTTTTCGGTGGGCTAGTTGGACGTAAAAAGGAGACGGAATTGAGTGCAGAAATTAAGGATAGTTTCGGTGCTTGATTGATTGGAGAAGCCGTGCGTGCTTGACCAGGGGACTTTCATGTTCAGGAGCTTAGGACTGATTACGTAAAACGGCAGGGGAAACGGACGGATGGGATACTTGAAAAAAAAAACAATAGCGGTGGTGAGATGAAGGTTGAAGATGGGGACACGAAGAAAAAAAACATGCGGAACTTCTTGCCCTTCCTCCGCATGGTTCTGAAGTATACATAGGCGGCATTCCCCGTGATACTTCGGATGAGGATTTGAGAGTTTTTTGTGAATCTATCGGAGAAGTGGGGGAGGTTCGAATTATGAAAGGCAAAGATTCAGGTGAAGGCAATATACGTGAAGAATTTGCCAAAGAATATAACACAAGACCAGTTAAAGAAGCTTTTTGAACATCATGGGAAAATCACAAAAGTGGTTCTGCCACCTGCCAAATCTGGAAAGGAAAAAAGGAGAATAGGTTTCGTACATTTTGCAGAGAGGTCAATTGCTATGAAGGCACTGAAGAATACAGAAAAATACAAAGTAGATGGCCAAGTTTTGGAGTGTTCTCTTGCAAAACCACAAGCAGATGAAAAGGCTGGAGGGTCAAATTCACAGAAGTCAGGATGCTTCCAAATTATCCCCCTTGTGTTGGTTATGGTTTGGTCGATGGTGCCTATGGTGGTCTTGGTGCACAATATGGTGCTGCAGGCTTTGCACCGCCAATGATCTATGGAAGGGGACCAACTCCTGGCTTGTCGATGATGCCAATGCTTCTGCCAGATGGACGGATTGGATATGTTTTGCAACAGCTAGGAACACAACTCACGCATGCAAAAAAGAAATCAACACATGCACCGAACACATGCATCATTCACGGATGAAATCGGAATGGCAACAATGCAGAAACATGGAGCCCACAGCACATGCAGTTCAAAGCAGCAGAAAATTAAACCTGGACATCAGCAAAGAAAGAAAGTCTTTCACGGCATCTTCACTTGGACAGCAGCATCAATCACGGCAGCAACTTGAAGTAGCAGGTCTCTCATTCAGCATCCACCGAAAGCATGTTCAATTACATGTTTTACCACGTTTACTTGCACTATGAGCAGGTCTCTCATTCAGCATCCACCGAAAGCATGTTCAATTACATGTTTTACCACGTTTACTTGCACTATGATCAGGTCATCCAAAAGAATCCACCGAAAGCATGCAGAAAAGTCAAGCAAAGCAACAGTTCACTCACATACACAAAACTGGACAGCAACCTACGGCAACAACACATGCAGACAAATCAGCAGACAAAATTGCAGCAGATAAAACAGCAGCAGCATCCACCGAAAGGAAGGCATCCACGGACAGAAATTTCTCATGCAAACTCTATAAAAGCAGGAGAGACTTATGGACTAAGGGGAGGGAAGACAGAATTTTCTGCTTAGTTTTCATTTTCAGTTTCATTTTCATTCGGCAGTTGTTGTTTCATTTTAATTCATTTTCAGTTTCATGCTTCTGTTCTAGTTCATTCAGCAGCAGTTTATTTTACAGCTTTAATTTGAAACTTAAGGAAGCAAGCTTTCTTTCCACGTTAAAGAGAAACTTTCTGTTTCTTATTCAATTCCATTTTCTGTTTTTCATTCGGTATTCCCAGAACAAAGTGACAGTTTTAGTTTTTTTTCTTCTTCATATTATTTTTTTCTGCAGTTTTAGTTTAACAGATCAAGTAGTAGAGGTTGGCAGCTGAAGTTTAAGTTTTTTTTTTATTTCCCTTCTTGTTTTCAGTTTACGGCTGCTGGGCCTTTCGGTCAACATTGGCTGTCAAGCATTTTTTTTCATTTTGAGTTTTCTTCTTTCGGTTCCAGACGTTAGTGTTAGAAGCCAGTTTTTCAGTCGCTCTGTAATTTCAGTTTCTTTGTGTTCATCTAGGAAATAATTTCTTTGAGTGTTTATTTTATTTAGAGCTCAACTTCAATTTGAGTGTGTATTTTATTTGAAAGTTTAATTTAATTGAGAGTTCAATTTCTTTTAGGATGCATTTTATTTAGAGCGTTTATTTTATTTGAGAAATCATTTTATCTGGAAGTTCAGATTTTTGGATTGGAGAACGCAGTCTCCATTTCCAAACATCAAGTTTATTCCTTACAATTCCTGTTTTTATTTAATTTCAGTTTAATGTCTTATATTTTCCTTGCACATTTAATTTCTGTCTATTTAAATTACTGTCATTTATTTTTTTCTTGCACCTTTAATTTCTGTTTATTTTTATCATTTATTTTTCTCGCACTTGTAATTCCTCTATTTAGGTTAATGTCATTTATTTTCTTGCATCTTTAATTCCTATTATTTAAATTAATGTCATTTATTTTTCTTGCTCTTTTAAATTTCAGTCTATTAATTTCAAAAATTTTAATTTAGTTTCATGCATTTTAATTCCTTACTTTTCATCGCTGCACTCAAATCCGACAAACAAATCTAAAAATATGAATCTAGTTCATGACTAGTAACCTCTTCATCCATTACACATACCATCCACTTATTTTCTCTTTGTGAAGTTTTTCACACTTTTTTTTTCAACGAGTTTAATTTTTGAGTAACTTTCCCTGAGGAGACGATCTAGGAATTTATTCCTAATTATTACACGACATCCTCCTGCACTTGGGATAGCTTTTGTGCTACTCATTTTTGAGTGAGTCATCAGGTCATGACATATAATGAATCGCCATTAGGGCGCGTTTGGACACGAATATCTCAAAGAATTTGTGAATAATAATGAAATGATTTATGAATAATAGTAAATGGTTTAAGTTAAAATGTTTTATTGGTTTTTAAAAAATAAGAGATAAAAGGTTGAATAAAAATACTATAAAGTTAAAAAATTATTTCAATATTATTTTTGTTTTGAAATTTGAAAAAGTTATAGTATTTTTTTTATTTTGTTTAGAAGTTTGGAAAAGTTATATTGGATTTTAGATTTTGATAATGATTAGGTAATAATTAGATAAAAAAGTTAAAATTTTAAAATTAAAAAGTGTTTTGTATTTAAATTATGTTTGAAAATAAAATATCTGATAATACCTGAGAATACCTTAGTGTCCAAACTACCCTTTAACTGTTTGAAATACAACATACAAAAATCCTGATAATTTGGGAGTATAAAGTGTATTTTTCTCAATAATAATTAAAAAAAAAAAAGGCCCATGGTGCCTTAGGTTTGTAGAACTTGATCTTAGTTTTGGTATCTTCATTTTTAGAGTTAAGAAGTTTGAGAGTCTAGGTGTAACATCCGGATCTAGTGCCAAGCTGTTTTCAAATATATTTATTTATTTTTTATTAAATAGACTACGGGCTTAAAATCTTTGTTTTAGTGGATTATGATTTTCTTTGAATTTAATATTTAAGTTAAAAATCTTTTATGAGCTGAGATAATTTTTGAACAAGTCGGATTATTTTTTTAAAAGAGGTTGAACCGAGACCCAAAACTCAAGAAAAGCCCAAGACCCAAACCCGTGAGAACCATTTATCGGAGTCCAGTCTCCACACCATACACGTTCCCACTCTCGTTTCCGCGCCATTCAAGTCATGCATGTTTTCTTTTATAGGGTTTACCAGCTTTCTTTATTTAAATCTCACGTAGAAACTCACCCATCAAATCTAGGGTTGCTGCTCTACTTCTGTCCCATATCACCTATTGTCATCCCTTGCCACAAGTCACATAAAGATTTTTCCAAGCCGCCAGCCTAGAGCAACTACAAGAATGTTAGCCCCTCCACGTACGTTGCCCACCACCACCCTCAGAACCCGCATGTCCCCTTCCCATGCCTCCACATCCAAGAAACGCCTAGCAACCATGGAGTTCCTCCACGTATGCTGCCACCACTAGCTTGCTTGCTGCTCCACCACCATGTGATAGCCACTACCTAGGCTTAACCATGATCCCAACGTGAGCTACTTTGCTCCTTTACAAAAGCCAACCACTGTGAGCCTCTGTTTTAGCCACCCTCTGTCCAGCTCGAGCCATTATTTTCTAGCTTGAGCAACCTAAAACCACCCCCTATTTTTATACAAAAAAAAATAAAGGATCGTTCTCCATCAACCACCATCACATCGCAGAGCCCTTCCGCTACTCCCAGCTGCGCCGCCAACAGTTTCCACCCCTGGTCCATCATTCACATAGTAAGCCCTTGCCGAAATTTTTCCCTCCCTCCCGTTACACACACACACACACACACTCTCTCTCTCTCTCTCTCCATTTTCTCTCTCATCATGCTTTCTCCCTCTATTAAACAACCACCCAGATCAGTGGCACATTCACTGCACCGCCTCAACCCAACTCCTTTTTCCCCACGGTATTACTATTGCAGGTCCTCTTGTTGGGTAGACTGTAGCACATTTTTCTTCTTCTTCTGGGTAAGCTTCTATCGCCACCCTATGTTTTGTTCTTTATAGCTCTTGTACAAAAAGAAGAGTTTGGTTTATTTTCAGTAACCTTAATATTTTTCAGAAGGGTAGGCTTTTAAATTTGGATTACATGTATATCCATTTGTTGCTTAGCAAACTTTAAAGGTTTTGAACGTATGTTTTTATCTTGAACTGGGCTTAATTTTAAATTGAAGTTGTTTTTAAGTTGGGTTTGGGGGTATGCTGGTAAGCCTATAAATCTTATTTTTAGGAATCTAGTTTCATTATAAGAAAATAAACCTATTTTTAAGAAAAGAGTTTTCTTTTCACTACTTATTTTATTTGAATTTAAAGTAACTAATGTATTCTATGTTTTTATAATATATTATTGGTATTTTAAATATTTTAAAATATCTGTATGTTTATTTACAAAATAGTTTTGTATTAAATCTAGTTTTGTTTTGTGAGCTTTATTTTTAACTATATATTTACGAAGAAGAGAATAAATAAAGATTTGAAATATATTATTAGTAATATTATTTTTTTCTAAAATATGAATTTTTGAAGTGATCAGTAAATACAAAATTTCATTTTGAATCATTTTAAAAGAATAATTTTGATTTAACCTAAATTATGGTTTTCTACTATTAATGATTTTGATATATTTATGTTATCTAGTTTTATATTATATACTTAGACCTTAATACTAAATAAGTTAGAATTTATTGTGTTAATCAGAGATTTTAAGTGAATATTGAGGAATTTGGAAAATGATTATACTTAAGGATATTGAAATTTTAGGTTTATAAGGAATTAAAATAGGTTAAGGTTGGCATTTCGGGTTTAATTATCAGTATATAGATTTAATCGGGATTTAAGAAAGTTAAGCTTGACTATATTTATAGGTGATGATTAGATTTCTGTTGGTACTGTTATGAGGAAGTTATAGAAAAGTTAAGAAGTCTAAGTAAACGGGGTTCCTATGCTAAACTTTGCATAAAAGGAAAATGAAACGAGGTTGACTTTTAAAATATGCATTTTTTGTTTTTATTTTTTAAAGAAATATGAAAAACAGTCTCAATTGTTTGTTTTAACATTACTCATTAACTTTGTATGAAAGAGAAAGTATTTTTATTATGACTGGTGTAGAGATGAGCTTATTTTCTTGCATTTTGTTTCTAAACTATGCAAAAGAGAGCGAATATGAAATTTTGTGCATAAATTATATTTTTGTGATCTGATTCTATTATGTTCTAAAGATGTTCTGAACTCTGATATGATATGATGTGATTTCTAAAAACTTTTAGCATGACATTCTGAATTTGGATTTAGTTTGTGGATGATGATCTATTTGACCTACCACAGGTGCTAATAGTGGCTTCTGTTTGGGTTGGTACCAACTGTTCTGTTTTTGGTACACCCACTTTGAAAACAAAGTGGTTTTCTAGTGGTCTTTCCTGTGTACACACTCGGGGCTCCAAGAAAATAAGGGAAAGATTCATATTATGTTTCTGCTAGGTTAGCTATCGGGGTTTGCACAACCCTACCACTGGAGTTAAGCATGGTCTGTGATGTGATATGATGTTCTGGTATGATAGTGGTTAGTTATATTATGCCAAAAGAATTTTGAATAAGAATATTTTGAACATTCGTTCTGATATTTTTAATAACATGTTCTGATTTTGCATTTTGACCATATAAGTATTTTGTTCTGCATTCTGAATTCTGTCAATGCTCATGTTTACACATTGGTATATGTTCTCTGCTTACTGAGTTGTTGATAACTCAACACTTTATCTCCACAATATTTTTTAGATAATCTTGATGGTTTAGCTGGGGAGTAAGAGTAGACACTTGCTAGAGAAGTTTGATAATCATAGAGGAATAAGTGCTCGAGGGTGCAAGTACTTATTTGAGTCATAGTTAGTAAATTGGTTATTTTAAGTTATTTTGATATGTTGAGTTAAGGATATATTTTTTTTCGAGTCTTTGGAGAGTTTCTAATTTATTTAGTTGAGAATTTCTTCGTTGTCCCTTTAAAAGAACATGGATATTTGGGTTGAGCAAATGAATTAATATTTTCATGGAGATTTCTGGATTTTATAGTGTGATATTAGAGTTGATATTAAGTAATAAGAGCTATCACTCTAGACCTGCAGGATCGGGGCGTTACACTAGGTTTTAGTGAGATGATTTATATAAATTCCAAACAAATAAGTAGGGCTGGCTCAATAGGAACGGGGCCTAGGGCCAAAATTTTTACTAGGGCTTTTTTTATTTTAAAAAGTAAAATTAAATAAAATTATTTTAATTTTTACATTATATTTTAATTTACAAATAATTCCAATCGTTTGTCCAGTAAAATTACTGTTTAAGATTTTATACTACATTTTCAACTAATAACCGACTTAATTTTTATTAGAAAATTTTCGATTTAGAGAGGATTTTATCAAATCTAGTTTAACAAGACGTGCTTTAGACTCTTAGGGGCCGTTAAGGAACACAACTACTCTTAGGTATTCTCAAATTCAAAATTTTCTCTCTCATTTCTTAAAACCAAATAAAACATCTTAACTCAAAATATTTCACTACTATTCACATATATTCTTAGTATATAAACAAGCCCTAAAAACAATTATAATTATAATAGTTAATAATGTTCTATAAATAACATACACATTTGGAAAAAAGTAGGCCCTTGCCTTTTCAAAGATCATACTAAATTTTTTATCAACACTCAAAAATTAAATTTTGCTATTTATAATTTTTCCGTTATATATTAAACTAATAATAACAAAAGAAAAGTGTATTCTTAAAAGAAAAATACTTGAAATAATTATTATGTGGAATACTTTTAAAACTAATAATGATATAACATTTATTTAATACTTTTGATGTTATCTTATTGGATTAATTAATTTTTTAATTAAATATTTATTCTTTTAAAAAAAATTCAACTTTAGACTTTTTTAAAATGGGGCGTCTTCTTCCACTGTAGCCTTGGTCAATTGTCTAATTCGCCTTAAGGAAGAGCCGACCTTTCAAATAAGTTTTATGTAACCCTTCATAAAAAAGTGGATCATTTTAAAAAAAAGTGTAAAAAACCTATTATTATTAGTAGCGATGGAGCCATGTTGTACCAAAGGGGCTATTCCCCGTAAAACTTTTTAAAATCATATAATACGCCCTAAATTTTATGCATAATTATATAAATATAAAAAATGACCCCCTAAAAACTTATAATTTTTATATGTTCTCTAATTTTAATTTTTTTTTAATATACCTTAAATGTCTCTCTCTATATTTTTTTTTATAGTTTCAAAATTTTGTTTAATTTATATATATTATCTATTTTCAAGGATGATGTTTTTTCTGAAATTAAAATTAAAATTAAATTTAGATGAAATAATAAATTTATTAATGTGAATCCCGTAATTTTTTGTTACACAACATTTGGTTTCTTAATATGGAATCAAATGTAAAAATATAAGAAAAATGATTTAAGGTCAATGATCTATATAAAAAATAGTTTGTAGTTATATTTTTTTATAATTTTTCAATCCCTTTTTAATTTATATAAGAGAATTGATGTTTGTAATCTTTAAGACCAAGTGCAAGTCCCGCCCACTCTATTTGGAAAAAATAGATAAATCTATGATCCATATGAAAAAAATTATTTTTTAACAGTAGACTATATTTTTTTTCAAAAGAAATGCGTAGAGCTTACACACCTTGTATTTAGCATTACTTTTTACATAAATGTATTGTAAAATAGAAAAGTTAATCCCCTTAACACAATTGCTGGTTCCGCCACTTAATTTCTCCTATCGTTTTAATGTTTTGAGAGCTTACCATAAAATCTTTAGTTGGCCTAATATTAAAAAAAATGTTATAATTATAAAGAGATCTTAAATTTATAAACTCATATATTTTCATAGAAAATATTAAATCTAATTTACAATAATAGTAACTTTAGAAACTAATATATTACGTCAAGTTATTCAATTTATAAATTTACCATGTTTTCGTAACTAATGCGTTTTAAAAAAATATAAAGATGCGGCCTTATTTTTTTTACAACTCTTTTCAACTTATCTATTATTGCAACTTCTTAAATTCTCGTATAAAATAAAATAAATAATTCAAAATTTTTAAAATTTAAAATAAAAATAATATTAAAAAATATATTTTAATAATATTTTAATTAACTTTTATTTCAATTTATATTCGGACTGATATACAAAAACAAGGAAAATCCTACGCCTACCGTTGATTCCACCGCTCAATTCTACCGTTGTATTTTTTTTTATTTTTTTTTACTTAATGATTAAGTAAATGTTTTTTAATAATATTCTGATTTTTTTAATTTTTTTAAAAATATTTAAATGTATTAAAAAAATGCATGTAAATAAATACAAAAAAATAAAAAAGTTTTAAACCAAAAGCGGGAGCCCCAGCGGGATGTCACGGACTTAGAATTTCTTCACACGTCCCGTGCGGCCTTAGGAGGTTTTGCCCTCGCAAAGCTCCTAAGTAAGCCTTCTAAGCGACTCAAGACAAGAGAGAACAACTCTAGAGAGAGAAAGAAGAGAGAGGAGCTCTAGAGAACTTGTTAGCTCTATTGCTTGGTGATTTACACAAGTGAGGAGGTCTCTATTTATAGAGATCTCTTGGTACAAAGAATGGCTAGGATTGTGACACTTGTCACCAATCCAAGGGTAAAGAACATTCTAGATTTCTACTCTACAATTGACTATAAGGCCCTTTCTAGAACACTCCTCTAGAATTGTCTATAAGGCCCTTTCTAGAACACTACTCTAGAATTGTCTATAACGCCCCTTCTAGAACACTACACCATTCTAGAATACTCCACACAATTCTACATCATTACAAAGGACTAGGTGGCTCTAGAAGGTTGTGGAATTCTCTAGAAAAATCTAGGTGGTGACATTCTCCCCCACCAAGCTTCGCGACGTCCTCGACGCGGTGTTTTCTTGGAACCTTTGGATGTGATCTTCAAACTGCCACAATGACTCCTTTGGTTCCCAAGTTGTCTCACTTTCGGGCAATCCCTTCCACTTGATCAAGTATTCTTGGCATGGCTTATGTCTCTTTCGCCTGGTGACACGTTCCGCCAAGACTTCTTCTACTTCTTTGTCGAAAGTGGTAGTTATGCCCAATGGTGCCCTGGAGGGTTGAGTGAATCCGGCATCAAGTAGCTCCTTACGTTGCCTCCTTACTTCTTCAAGCTCTGGAGGTGACATGCGATAAGGTGCCTTGACGAGTGGTTTGGCGCCCGATTCCAACTCGATCTGATGATCCACCTCTCTCCTAGGTGGTAGTCGCTTGGGCAACTCTTGGGGCGTGACATCCCCATAGTCCTTGAGGACCTTCTGGATCTCCATAGGTGGAGGGGAGGAAATCTTCATTTTATTTTCCTCCATAGAAGCCAAATGAGACACCTCACCCTTCTTCCGACCTTTCTTGAATTGCATGGCGGATAGAAGTTGGGTGGTGTTTGGCTTAGACATGGTGGGTATCATACATGGACCACCTTCCAAGATGCACACCGAGTTGTAGTGGGGAAGAGACACTACATTGAACTGTCTCAAGAACTCCATCCCCAACACAATATTGAAATCATCCATGGGAGCGATAGAGAAGTCCACCATACCTTTCCAAGTGCCAAGTTGTAGCTCCACCCCGCGAGCTACACCATCAAGTGGTTTGGCCTCAGAATTCACGGACTTCAGCCATCCTTGACCCTTCTTAAGAGGAATCCCAAGCCGTGCGGCCTCTTCCTTCTTGATGAAGTTGTGAGAAGCTCCTGAGTCGACCATGGCATGACTCTCTTCCCATTGATGAGTATCTCTACAAACATCAAAGATCTATCCTTAGTGGTTGGCTTCGTGCTTGCCTTGAGGGAGTTGAGAAGTTGTAGACACCCCAGGTGCGACTTCTCTTGAACTTCCTTTTCTTCCAGCATAGCATTGAGGGCCTTCCTCTTAGGACAATCTCTAGCCCAATGTGGCCCGTCACAAAGGAAACAAGTATCCTTTGGCTTTTTGTTTTTGGAGTGATCCTTCTTGCCCTCTTTTGATGTTGAAGGCTTGTCTCCTCGCTCTTTGTATTGTGGGGACCTAGACCCATTTTCTCCCCCACCCTTGCCGTGATCATCCTTTGAAAACTTGGGCTTTGAAGAGTTGTCACTCTTGTGATACTCAAACTCTTCCAAGGTTTCCGCCACTGTCAGGGCGGTGGAGATGTCATTGACCCCACGGCGCTTGAGCTCTTGAGCCACCCATGATTTGAGACCATCAATGAAGTTGAAGAGGAGATCTTCTTCACTCATGTTGGTGATTTGAAGCATGAGAGCAGAAAATTCCTCAACATAGTTGCGGATAGAAGAGGTGTGCTTCAACTCCTTCATTCTCTTCCGCGCATGCATAGCCACGTTCTCAGGATAGAATTCCCTTTTGAGTTCACGCTTGAACTCTTCCCATGAGTCAATGGTGCAAGTACCCTTCTCTATCTCATTGTGCTTACGACGCCACCAAGTACCAGCAAGATTAGTAAGGTAGAGAGAGGCAGTACGTACCTTAACACGCTCGTCTTGCATGTTTAAAGCTTCGAAGTAGCGCTCCATGTGCCACATGTAGTTGTCTAGTTCTTTGGCATCCCGCTTGCCGTCGAACTCTTTTGGTTTGGGGGTATCCACCCTTGGTGTCGCCATCGTCCCAGCTCCAATGGCGCCCCCATTGGCCACAGCCCGCTTGCACATGGCCCAGTCCGCCCTGGTCTCCTCTAGACCGACGCGGTATTCCTCCATTTGCTCATGGAGTTTTGTTAGCTCCCCCAAGACCCGGTCTTGGAAAGCAACATTCTCAACGTGTTGTGACTCGATGGTGGGCCTGATGGTGCTTAGAATGGACTCCTTGAGCGATTCGGATTGTCCCTCCAATCCTAGCTCCTCCAAACTTTGCTCCACGACGTCAAGTCGGTCCTTGACATCCGCTACAGCCACCTCCACCCTGGTCACAGTGTTGTCGAGGGTGCTCACCTCCCTGTGAGACTGATCCCATTCCTCCATTTTGGCCAATAACTTAGTCATGGCCCTCTCGATCCCATCGAGACGAGACTCCATAGACGAGGTTGAATCCTTCGTCCTCTTGCTCTTTCGTGGCTCCAGGCTCCATGGTGATCTCACTTGGATCCGCCATTCCTAGCCTGGACGGCTCTGATACCAACTGTCACGGACTTAGAATTTCTTCACACGTCCCGTGCGGCCTTAGGAGGTTTTGCCCTCGCAAAGCTCCTAAGTAAGCCTTCTAAGCGACTCAAGACAAGAGAGAACAACTCTAGAGAGAGAAAGAAGAGAGAGGAGCTCTAGAGAACTTGTTAACTCTTTTGCTTGGTGATTTACACAAGTGAGGAGGTCTCTATTTATAGAGATCTCTTGGTACAAAGAATGGTTAGGATTGTGACACTTGTCACCAATCCAAGGGTAAAGAACATTCTAGATTTCTACTCTACAATTGACTATAAGGCCCTTTCTAGAATACTCCTCTAGAATTGTCTATAAGGCCCTTTCTAGAACTACTCTAGAATTGTCTATAACGCTCCTTCTAGAACACTACACCATTCTAGAATACTCCACATAATTCTACATCATTACAAAGGACTATGCGGCTCTAGAAGTTTGTGAAATTCTCTAGAAAAATCTAGGTGGTGACAAGGAGCTCCCAGCGGTGTGGGTAGCACCGCCCCAAAAACAAACTACGCATATTTTAAAGAAAAAAATCTGTTTCGAGTTCAATCCATCTTCTCGCTAGTTATACACAAAGCTTGAACTTCACGCTCTCTCTCACTCTCTCCCTCGCCTGCCTTTATTTTTCACGACACAGACAGAAATTACACACTCCTTCAAAGTTACTGTTACGTCTGCATTAAGTGAAACCAAATATCGAAGAAGGCAATCAAATGTTTCCAACCAGCTCTCAGTCCCCACAAATGAGTTTACTCTCACTCCAACTTCCATCCATCAAAATCCCCATCTCTTTCTAGACGCAAGCCACTTCTCTCTCTCTCTCTCTCACAGACGAAGACACAAACACCGACCACCATGTACCTGTCCGAGAAGCCCCGTCCCATCGATTTCTACAAGGAGGAAAGCACCCGCGACATGATGATCGAGGTCGTCTCCAATGGCGACCTGCCACCTCATCACCACCCTCACCCGCACCACCAGCAGATGATCCTTGGGGATAGCAGTGGCGGCGACGAGGACCACGAGGTCGAGGTCAAGGCCCCCAAGAAGCGCGCCGAGACCTGGGTCCAGGACGAGACCCGTAGCCTAATCGCTCTTCGGAGAGAGATGGACGGGTTGTTTAACACCTCCAAGTCTAACAAGCATTTGTGGGAGCAGATTTCCTCGAAGATGAGGGAAAAGGGTTTCGATCGTTCCCCGACAATGTGCACCGATAAGTGGAGGAACTTGCTTAAGGAATTCAAGAAGGCTAAGCATCAAGATAGGGGGAGTGGGTCGGCCAAGATGTCTTATTACAAGGAAATTGAGGAGATTTTAAGAGAGAGGAGTAAGAATGCTCAGTACAAGAGCCCCACGCCGCCTAAAGTTGATACCTATATGCAATTCTCGGATAAAGGTATAGACTTCAGCTCTGTTTCAATTTTTCTTTACGAAGAAGTCGTTGTGGGTATGAACTAATAATTCGTTGTTGTAAAGAAATTTCGTTCAAATTGCTGTTTCTGGATGTAGGTTTCATTGCTATTTCAGCTGTCTATGATATGATTGATGCATTTATGGCTATTCCGGTGCTTATGTGCTGCATTACTGCGACATAAAATAGTGTAAGGGATAAAGTACCTAGAACAGCAAGAAAATACCAAGAATAGCAAGAAAATACCACACACCCAGAACAGAATCAATCTAATGCAAAAATAGAGAGAAAGAGATGAAAAAGAAACCCAAGAATCACTTGTATTAATTCTTGGACAAGGTTTTTTAGTAACATTCAACCTCCCATACAGTCAAGTTCAATACTTTCAGAGATGATCATTCACAGAGTTCCCTCTAGGCTTTTATTCCAGTTTTCTTTACAAAGAATGCAAGAATAAAACGACAACGTTTTGGCCTAAGAATGCATCCTTCGACTCTTAATCTCCTAACCCCAAAACACACCATATCACTAATGCCTTCAGCGCACCGTTTAACTCTTCCAAACTGTTAAACTCATTATTCAACTTAATGAAGCGCACCATTTCGTTCATCCCTTCACTCTTCCAAACCACTACTATGCTGCTTACAATCTCCCCCACTTTAAGGACCTTGTCCTCAAGGCCCCTTAGAAAAAATTAGTTGGAAATCAAAGGATCTTGTGCACCAGATGTGGGTACAACTTACGTAGGTCCCATAACAACTCCCATGAACTGTCCTCAATAGGTGCACCCAGCCACTTCACCAAAACTTCAGTAGCTGCTTGATTCCCCAGCTTTTTCATTCTTCTTTCTAAGATCTTCTCAGGCTTAGGTTGAGCCTGTCCTTGTGCATCAAATGGAGGCAATGCAGGAAGTGGACTTATATCTTGACCCAATTTCCTCTTCAAACATGAGACATGGAAAACTGGTGAATTTTTGAAGATGCTAGCATATTGAGTTTATAGGCCATTGACGCCACCTTGGCAACCACCTGGAATGGCCCATAAAATCTTGGGGATAATTTCAAGTTGTGGCGCATGGCTATTGAATTCTGTCTATATGGCTAAAGTCTTAAGAATACCCAATCTCCAATTTGAAATGATCTTTTAGTTCTTCTCTTATTAGCAAAGAACTTCATCCTTTGCTGGGACCTTTGCAAATTATCTTTCAACATCACTAACAACTGTTCTCTGAACTTCAACTGCTGATCAACAGTTGCATTAGTAGTTGTGCCAGGGACATAATAGAGCAATTTCAGAGGTAAATAACCATAGAGAGCTTCAAAAGGAGACGTTCCAATGGAGGAATGATAGCCTCAAATACCCTTCCACACATTTATTCAACACCTCAGTCTGACCATTTGACTGTGGATGATAAGCAGAACTAAAATTCAATGAGGTCCCTTGCAGCTTGAACAATTCCTTCTAAAAGGAACTTGTGAAAATTGGATCCCTATCTGACACAATCGACTTTGGCATGCCATGCAGTTTAAAAACCCCACTGAAAAGCACCTGAGCTACCTTGCTTGCTGTATAGGGATGAGCCAATGGTAGAAAGTGAGCAAACTTGGTGAGTCTATCCACCACAGAAAAAATAACACTAAAGCTACCTGGCAATGGCAATCCCTCAATAAAATCCATAGATATGTCTAACCAAGGAGAATGAGGGATTGGTAAAGGCTGTAATAAGTCTGCTTGATAAATGGTTTCATTTTTATTGGCTTGGCAAACTACACATTCTCTCAAAAGCCTTTTGATGTTATTGCGCATCACTTCCCATAAAAAATCTGACTTGGCCCTCTGCAAGTTTTCTTGTATCCCACATGTCCAGCCTGGGGGCTGTTGTGTATGTGCTGCAAAATCTTACCTTGGAATGAGGAATTAGGCATCACCACTATCTTACCTTTCTTTAACAAAAGGCCTTGCTGCAGAGTATAATGCTTGGGACCTTCTAAATCTTGCTGCAGTTTAGAGTAGATGTCACTAACTGTGGAAAAAAGCTGATAGCTTTGCTTTAATTCTTCAATCTACACTGGAGTAGGAAATGTAATTAGGGCGACAATTGTTGTATCTTCTTCAGACTTCCTTGAAAGCCCATCAGCCACAACATTTTCTTTGTCCTTCTTATAGGCAATGCTAAAGTCATAGCCCATCAGCTTTGACAGTCACTTCTGTTGAAATTCAATTCCCACCCTTTGCTCAAGCAAATACTTCAATGCTTGTTGATCTGTTTTGATCTTGAAAGTTTGGCCCATTAAGTAAGGTCTCCACCTATTAACAGCAGACACAAGAGCTAAAAGCTCTTTTTCATAAGTGGATAGCAAAAGTGCCTTACCCTTTGAGGCTTTGCTATAGAAGGCAATTGGCTGCCCTTCTCGCATGAGGACAGCTCCCAGTCCAACACTAGAAGCATCACATTCAATAATGAAGCTCTTGGTAAAATCAGGTAGTCTTGACACAGGAGGCTCAATTACTGCTTTCTTGAGTTGCAAAAAGGCTTGAGTTGCTGTTTCACTCCAGTGGAAAGCATTCTTCTTTAGTAACTCAGTTAATGGAGCAGCTATTATACCGTAATGGCTTATAAACTTTTTGTAGTAACCTGTAAGGCCTAGAAATCCCCTCAAGGCCTTCAAAGACTTAGGCAAAGGCTAGTCAAGCATTGCAGCAATCTTCAAACGGTTAGCTTTAACCCCACCAGCAGAAATCACATGGCCTAAATAATCCACTTCCTCCATACCAAATCTGCATTTGGACTTCTTGGCATATAAAGTGTTTTGTCTCTACAGTTCCAGAACCACTTTCAAATGATTCACATGGTCCCCAACAGATTTGCTGTAGATGTAGATGTCATCGAAGAACACAGGTGAGGGGGCATTAGTAAGGCCCTGAAAGGTGGTAGGAGTATTAGTAAGGCCAAAAGGCATTACTAAGAACTCATAATGGCCTTCATGAGTTCTAAAGGCTATCTTTTCAATGTCAGTCTCCTTCACTCTTATCTGATGATAGCATGAGCTTAAGTCAAGCTTGGAAAAAATCCTTGCATCAAACAACTCATCAAGCAGCTTATCAATGATCGGTATGGAGAACTTGTCCTTGATGGTCTCTTGATTCAATGTGCGGTAGTCCACACACATCCTTAAAGTTCCATCAGCCTTTTAACCAATAACACAGGTGAGGAGAAAGGACTTTGACTGGGTCTCACCACACTTGATTTCAGCAAATCATGCACAATATTTTCTATTTCTGTTTTCTGGTAATGTGGGTATCGATAAGGCCTCACTAAAATAGGCCCAGTACCTTTTTTTAAAGGAATTTGATGGTCAAAATTCCTTTTAGGAGGTAAACCCATTAGTTCTGCAAAAACATCTGCATACTGCTCTACAACTGCTGCAATCTCATCACTCTGAGGGCCATCTTGATTAAGTGTTTCCTTAGCCATCAATTGCAAGAACCAACCCTGCTGACATACTTGATACTAGGGAAAACTTCAAGCAACTCTTCCCACTTTGCACAAACACATCAGTATCCTTTATACCATGCAGAACCACCCTTGACTATCCCACCATAAAACTCATGGACATAGTAGAAAAATCCCAGTTTATTGGCCCCAAGGTTCTCAACCACTGCACTCCAAGAACTACATCACAACCTTCCAATGTCAACAATTGAAAAGGAATTATGAATTTGGAGCCCTGGATTTTAATACTTTCTTCCCATCTGCCTTGGCTGAACACAGTATCCTCCTTAGCTACTTTTACTTGCAAACTTGCTCCTTTTTGAACCTTAAGCTTGGCTGCTCTTACCACTAGTGGATATAGGAAATTATGAGTACTCCCAGAATCCACTAAAATTTCCACTATACAGTCCCCAATACTTCCCAAAAATCTCATAGAATTGTTGTTAAGGCCACCAGAAAGAGCATGAATCGAAATTTCAGTGTCATCATCAGTCACTGTTTTTTCCCCAAAGCACTGACCTCCTCACTGTCTTCCTTCATCACTGAGTCTTCAGCTACACTCTCTTCCCCTTGCATCAAATAAACTTTTGGCTTTTTACACACGTGTGTTGGATTCCACTTTTCATCACAGCGGTAGTATAACCCTTTCCTCCTTTTATCATCCATTTAGACTGAAAAAACTTTCTTAATTGGCACCACATTCTTCTGGTTTCTATTATCTTCCCAAACTGTCTTAGATGGCAATCTATCAGAAATGATTCCACCACTTCTCCATGACGAGGTCACTATCAAATACTCCTCTTGGATTTTTGCCAATCCAAAGGTAGCATTAAGGTTAATAGGATTGAGCATTCGGTTAGGCAACCAAATCTCATCCTTCAACCCACTTAAAAAGCAACTCAACTTATGCCTTTTAGACAACCCTTTAAGTCTATTAGACAAAGACTCAAACTGAGCCTTATAACTAGTCACAGAAGTAGTCTGCTTGAGGTGTGTTAAAGCCTCCATAGGGTCATCATAGACTGTGGGGCCAAATTTGACTTGCAAGGCTTTTTATAAATGTTTCCCACCCATTAAAAACTCCAGTCTATAGCATCTTGGTACCATACCAAGGCCTCACCTTGCATGTGATACGCTGACATCAAGACCCTTTGATTAAGAGGAGTCTGATGAAATTTTAACTATAAAAAAAGAGAGTATCTTCAGACCGATCTGTCTAATAATCCCCAAATAACAGCTCTCCAAAAGGAGGTTGACAAATATACTCCCCATTTTAATTCCCATGTACCTGTAGACTACATGAAATCCCACGGAACCCACCGCTCTGCCCCCTTACCCATCCTCTTGCATGAAACCCATCCCCCCCTCTCCACCTACCCCTCTCCTAGACTAGACGGCGCCAACGCAATTCGTCTCTGGTATTTTTGTGCAAAATATTTTTGTGCCTTGTGAATCTGGGAGAAGAGGCAAATTAACAAAGAGGCAAATTTGGTTCTAGAGGCAAATTATGTTTTCCCCCCATTGAATGTTAGTAAATTAACAAAGAGATAAAAAAAAACTTGGGCAAGTCAACAGAGAAGGAAAAAGAAATAAGACATCATTTTAATCTTTGGGATCCTCTGGAACAGAAAACAAAGTCTGTATCAGGTATTAAGCTCAGTTCCAACCCTTTGTCTTCTTCTTTTTGGGCTTTTGCTGTATGATCATTTTGGTTGGAAAGATGTCAGCCAGATCTACCCTTTTATTCCCTTAGGAATGGTTTCCAAAAAGGCCGTGGCGGCGTTGGTTTGTGTGGTGGGGAAGAAGCAAGAAGGGAGTAATCGACGGAGGGCGTCGATCTTGCCCATACTTATGATGGGAGGTTGATGATGGAAGTAGGTGTGATGAATTAATCTTCTTGATGGAAATTAATTAAAAGGAGGACCCGAGTAGGTAGCTAGCAAGCAAGAAAGGAGCTTTGGGAATTGGAAAAGGAAGAGAGAGATAAGGTAGGGTTTCAATGGATTTGGAGAAGAGTAGAGAGAGAGAGAGAGGCTCAATGATCAAAATAAATAAGCAGATAATTTAACAAAGAGATAAATCATCTAGTTTATTGTTACTTATGGATTTTATGTGGACTTGCTTATGTGGAGGACTTTTATTGGATGTTGTTGATGGCTTTAACAACAGACGGACCGTTGCAAAGCGGACTTGTATAAAAAAAGGAGTCTGATGAAATTTGAAATACTGGGTGGCTTTGACAAACTGTTCCTCATGACTACTACTTCCCCTCATGAGCAGGAGGTTAAAAGGCTCCCCAGAGACCCCAATTTGGGTGAGGAAGGCATCGAAAGGAGACCCTACAGGTGGGTTGCTCCTGGCTGATCTTTGTTCCTTGCGAACAAGGCACCGCAATGAAGGTGACAAATTTGCTGGCGGAAACTTTTTTAACTCGGGGATTAGTCGAGAACCAGAGCCTTATCTAGAGCAGTGAAAGTTCTCGGATACCTCGTCATAAAAAAAAATGACTACTACTTCTACCCTCATGCAAATTCCCCTCAGGAGGTAAAACTTGTTGACTTTCCACCAAAGATTTCAACATATCAGAAAGCTTATCTAACCTGTTAGTAATGCCATGAATGGCATGATGATGATCATTCCAACTGTCGTTGTACAGCCTCTTGTTGCTTCTGTGATCCATCTTGTTGTGCCTTCAAAGTTGCACGTGTCCCGTCTGCCATGAGAGGATTGTCCTCTCTGATACCAATTATAAGGGATAAAGTACCAAGAACAGCAAGAAAATACCAAGAATAGCAAGAAAATACCACACACCCAGAACAGAATCAATCTAATGCAAAAACAGAGAGAAAGAGATGAAAAAAAAAACCCTAAGAATCACTTGTTTTAATTCTTGGACAAGGTTTTCGAGGAACCTTCAACCTCCCGTACAATCAAGTTCAATACTTTCAGAGATGATCATTCACAGAGTTCCCTCCAGGCTTTTATACCAGTTTTCTTTACAAAGAATACAAGAATAAAACGACAACATATTGGCCTAAGAATGCGTCCTTCGACTCTTATTCTTCTAACCGCAAAACACACTGTATCACTAATGCCTTCAGCGCACCGTTTAACTCTTCCAAACTGTAAATCTCGTTATTTGTAATGAACCCAATTAATTTGGGCCAGGCTTGATGGTTCTCCAGCGTAGTTGTTTCCCTTTTACTTTAGTTGAGTTGCTAAGTCACTTAGTGGCCCATGGGCTTAGTTATTGTGTGTAGGAATTGGCCCATGGCCTTGGTTTGGTTGTTGTCAATTAATTAAGTGGGTTTGTATTCCAGAATATATACGGGAAGTGATGGTTTGTAGGGGGCATCTGAATTGTATGTTGGCTGAAATCATTGGAGGAATTGGGAGCCTCGAACATCCCAAGCCGTAGTTAATTTTACTGAAAACCATCTTCATCAATTATTCATCATCATCACTATCTCTTCTTGCTCGTAATTCTCATTTCCATTTGTTGTATTTTTGTTCTTTTATTTTGTTTTGTGGTGTTGGTTTTTTTTTTTGTTTGGGGGGGGGGGGGGGGGGAAGCACTTGAAATTGCCATTTCGGTGCTTCCTGCAATCTGAGAAAATAGCGAGGCACATCAAGACCTATTTTTGCTTGCCACCTTGAGTGTGGACTGCAATGATATGCTGGTTATACTCTATATCACTTTGGAACTCAACTGGAGAGGGGATTTGGGGCCATAAAAGCCACTTAATAATGAGAATGTCATTTTCTAGTTTTAATTAGAAGCCATGATATCTTATCAACCAGTTTATGGGGACTTGTAGATTAACCCTAAAACACCGGGTGGTTTTTTTTGTTTTGTTTTGGGGGGGGGGGGGGGGGGAAGGCACTTGAAATTCCTATTTCAGTGCTTCCTGCACTCTGATAAAGTAGCGAGGCACATCAAGACTATTTTTGCTTGCTACCTTGAGTGTGGACTGCATACGCTGGTTATACTCTACATCACGTGGGAACTCAACTGGAGAGGGGATTTGGGGCCATAAAGGCCACTTAATAATGAGAATATCATTTTCTAGTTTTAATTAGAAGCCATGATATCTTATCAACCAGTGTATGGGGACTTGTAGATTAACATAGTCTAATTAAAAAATATTTTCATCTCAATTTCATAGGCAGGGCAAAAGAAGTGGAATGCATAGTAGCTTTCATTATCTTCCGTGATTTCTTGATTACCCAGGTCCCTTTACATTGTTCTAAAAATCTTAACTCTCATTGGATTCCAAAACATTAGGTTTTAATTCATCTACCTATGTTACTTTTGAGGAAAAATATTGGAGGAAATTTGTTATTTTTGGATCAAATTACATTACATGGTTTACAGCATTCTATATTTCAATTGCCAACCTGGATGGGAAATGAATGTGACACTAGGATTTTGTGGTAATAACCTCTCCTGTCTTTCAGTTTGCTTCTACTTGTTTATGGTGATTTCTCTGCTTGGTTTCAAAAATATTCATGGACTGTTATGAAGCTTCTTTCAGTAACATCCAGTATGTCGCCAGATTCTCTATATATCTTGGCACACAATACTCCCTGATTTTGGTTGTTTCCAAATATCATATGCTCCTGTGCATTGAAATCGCCTATAAACAGATCATATAGGTTACTGGGTATGCATCTATGGATATTAGATAATGGATAGATGATATCATCCAAGTTGGATAATATTCTCTGGTGTGTGCAAAATTCTTAGAAGTTATTTTTTGATTTGAAATTTCTACCCCTCTATTTTTACTCTTCATTCAAATGCTGTGTCGTTCTACCACTGCTCGTAGAGTTGCATTGGTAGAATGACAGCATGTAGATATTCCATACAAGACCAATATTCAGTGGCACATTCTCATATTATCTGTCCTAGATTATTTGACTTGATTGCATAATTTTCTTTTGATCCTTTAATACCTTGTTCAAAACTTAAACAGATAACTGAAAATCTGGCTATGTAGGTCAGCCTCTTCATTGAATTTAGGGCAGATTTATAGTCTGTTTATGTGTCTTGTGGTGCGCTTTAGGGTCAAAAGTTGGGGTTTAAGGGCAAGGATTGTAGAACATCATCTCGAGGGTATGTATAAAGGATTGCGCTTGGATGATACAGGGTTAAAAAGTAAAGATGTCTATTTTCTAAGCAGACAGCTTGTGCAACAAGATTTGACAATTTGAGAATGTTTGAGGGTTTATTTGGTGGGTTACCGTCTTACTGAATGGAAAAAGTTTAGAGTTGAACTGTTCGAAATATCTAGTAAAAAAACTCTATATTGGATTGAGCCAAACCCCACCTGTTCCCTTACAAACATTTTATGACTTGACTGTTAATGAAATGAAACCCAAGACTCACAATTATGGCCTACAGCTAGAAAAAACCACAAATAAATTAAAACAGATATTATTGACCCAATTAATTACCATGGACACTTGTTCTTGGATCAAAAAGGCTTCTGGCTTGATTTTGTTTAGTTTTAGGCTTTCAATTAGGACGTTTCGTTGCAAGGATTATTTGTCTGCATATTCAACTCACTAAAACAAAAGTAGTTATCCAATTATCTTGCAACACTATCCTTAAATCTGAACCTGCAATTTTTCAAATTTAAAGCCATGTTCTTGTCCCACCTAAGGGCGTTATAGGAAGATTCTTTCCTAAAATTGAAAGTTTTTATCCCTGTATTTTCCTCGATTATTGTTTATATTTAGCCTTCATTTTTCCAAATTCAAAGTCATCCTTCTTGGCCCAACTAAGGGCATCATAGGAAGATGTTATATGTATTTTGTTTCATTAAAATATGTGCCAGTTTCAAACTCCTATCTTGGGATGGAGGGGAGTAATGCACTAAGCAACCTAATTACATCTTATGATTGTATGATATGGCGTACTTATATTAGGATGTTGAGGTCTACACGAGGCACTGTTTAACTATTTTGTGTGTATGCAGGGATTGAGGATGCCAGTATTTCTTTTGGACCTGTGGAAGGTATGTACATACTTGATATCATTGTACTAATCTAAAAAAGAATATTCGATTGATATTCTACTAATTTGTATTCCATGTTTCTTTCTCGCCTATTTACTCTCTCTCTCTCTCTCACTCTCTTTTTTTTGTGTGGCTTGTGACTAGCGTATTATCTGTAATTCTAATGGGATTTTTTTGTTTATTTCCTGTTTAGTTGTAAAGCGATAGAAAAAGAATTGAACATGCATGGGACATGCTTCTTTAGATGGCTGTGTTGTTCAAGCTTCAGTCTACCATAAAATATCTTGACTGGTTGGATGGAATTGCTGCCAATAAAATAGACATATTACAAGATTGACAATGACATTATTACAAGATAAGCATATTACAAGATTACAAGACATGGGATCAAATAGGATCGAAATGGAAGTTTGGATTGAAGATGTGGTGAGGGATGCTCGGTGTGGGAATGCTTCCAATGACATTATTGAAGGCAGCCCATCTAGCACTTGTGTAACATTAAGGTTAGGAATGCTACATGGCACTCCATAGCACCAGCTAATAAGAGTTCTATGAACAATATAGATTTCAAACACTATTGATCACTTAATGAAACCTTGAAATAATATAGGAATAGAATTGAGCACGTTCAAATTTAGGAAAAATCATAATGCCATATAATAATCCTAAATGAATAGCCTAAGTTAGTTTCACTAAGTCATTGTTTCCTCTATTGACTTTGGCCTATATACTCATCGTGATCGTTACTTGAGACATTAAAAACATAAAAACAGAATGAGTCGAATACTAATTAAATGGCATATCATACATTAAAAAGAGTTGTAAACATACTTTATCTTTGAACAGGATCGATGGAACATTGTATACACATAATTTTTTTTTCAATCATAAAAATAAGTAGGAAATATCATGCCATGGAGTAAAAGGAGTTGTAAACATGATTAATCTTCCAAAAGGATCTACAAAATATTTGACATATCATAAAAAGTTTTTCTCTGAACCTTTTGGTGGCCAATGCACATTACACGCTATGTTAGGGTTGGAGATCGCAAAGATCTTGATTCTGTTCTCATGACCACTTGTGAAATCACATATGAGGCCTGAAAGAACTAGATAAACAATGGGGTACTCAAGTGGGTAAGCCTCCACGATACATTGATGGTTGCCATTGCTTTTTGCCTCGATACCATTGCACATCATTATACGACCAAACCGCCACAGTTCATACATTGATGTTTGCCCCTGCTTTTTAATCCAGTATCACCGATTCACTGCACATAATTATGCAACTAAAACATTTTTAAAACATTCATACATTCATGCATCATAATTCATTCATTTAATTCATTATTTAGCATAGCTTTCATTAATGAACATTTTCAAAATGTTTATAACATGAGCACATCCAGTACATATAATATAGCTAAGTATCACATTAAAAAGTATATGCAAAAATTTATGTTCATAACATATCATATAATAGATGCTATCACATTTGTAAATCATCAATCTTTGATATTTGCTAAACAATGCTTCCAGTAGTTTAGTCACGACCTGGATACATAAATGGTCTATGTCGGGTCAACCTGTGATACATACCCTAAACCCTAAACCCTAAAAGCAGCCCATCTTTGTCTCTGGAAGTTCATTTAGGAATTGAAAACAGCATTCTATGTATTTCACCTTCTAATCACTTAACTCTACAACAAGTTAGCAAGATAGCCTGTAGGATTGAATAAAGACTCTTACCTAATAGAATAAAACCAAGAGTGGTTGGGTATTGAGTTCTTGACGAGTTGTGGTGTGAAATACTGGTCTTGCGTTGATTTTGATGACAAAACCTCTGTAGAAATCTAATAGATGACTATTTGATTTCTAGATTTAATTCTTGATGTAAAGACTTGAGACAACTCGAAGAAAACTTGTCAAAATGCCACATGAATGCCCTACAGTTAAGGTTTATGTTAAGAGAGGTGAAGGGCTGCGAATTTAGAAAATCTTTGAGTTGTGAGGCTGAAATTCAAGAAATATCTGTTTTAAGGTGGGTAATGGATCCAAAATCAAATTTTGGCATGATGTATGGTGTGGCAATATGACACTCTTAAGGAAATTTATCCACAAGTTTATGGTATAGGTGTATTCTGTGTATACTTCCTGTGTACTTGGGTTATGCCTTTTACTATCTATAAAATTTTACTTGTCAAATTTTTTTATGGTATAGCAAGAATGAAAGAAGTCTCAATTACAGACCTCTTAATCCTATCCAATGTTACTCCCCAATGGAATGTTACATTCCTTAGAGATGCACAAGATTGGGAAGTTGACACTTTTTCAGAGTTTAATGATCTAGTGTATACCCATTTGATGGGGGTAGTTGAAGACAATATTTTTTTGTGCCCCTCTAAGAAAGGAAAGTTCACAGGCCACTCTTTCTACCAAGCCATGACAACGCACAATATTCAATTCGACTAGGGATACGCACGAATGCTAGAGCAATCTATTCCCATGGAAGCATATTTGGAAGACAAAGACACTCCTAAAGGCAATGTTTTTTGTATGGACAGCTTCCTTGGCGAAGATCCTCACACTAGACTACTACAGGAAATGCCGAATCATAGTCATGGATTGGTATTGTATGTGCAAAAAGAGCGGAGAGTGCATCGACTATCTACTACTTCACTGTGAGATTGCCATGACATTGTGGAATGAAATCTTTGCTCGGATAGGATTAGCTTGCCTGATACCGAGAAGGGTAATTGACCTCCTAGCTTCTTGGAGAAATCTTTGACTGGATAGGATTAGCTTGCCTGATACCGAGAAGGGTAATTGACCTCCTAGCTTCTTGGAGAGGCATTTGGGCAACTATCAGATTGCAACAATATGGAAGATGGATCAAATATGTTGATGCTGCTGTTTTTGAAGGGTAAAGAATGAAAGAAGCTTTGAAGATCGAGAGCAGTCAATGGATGAGCTTAGAAATTTCTTTTTCAATACTTTACTCCATTGGTAGATTGCAATCGGTTTTCATGGCATGACTTTTCATGAATTCCTTGTGTCTCTAAACTAGCATGCTTAGGTGTTGCTCTTGTATATGTCCCATATACTTGGGCTCTTTCTTATTGTCCCGTATACTTGGGCTCTTTCTTATTTGTATGATCAATAAAATTTTGTTTATCGATAAAAAAATTTATCTCAAATGCTAATTATTACTCAAAATGAATTAAAAATCTATCTAAAATACGGAATAGAAGTGATTCAGCCATGTTTGTTTGACCAAGACTCAAGCG
Source organism: Carya cathayensis (assembly GCA_011037825.1). NCBI lineage: Eukaryota > Viridiplantae > Streptophyta > Magnoliopsida > Fagales > Juglandaceae > Carya > Carya cathayensis. The sequence continues at coordinate 2,371,913 of QGSO01000181.1, forward strand.
AGGTCTCAAGTGAATTCTCTGCCAGATTCCAGCTCGATTGAACGTTGAGTAGGAGTTGAGCAAACTCTTGAGTTGAGCCATTCTTGTGCAGTTTTCGTCTCTTTCCAAGCCATTTTGTCCTCTAAGCACTTATATGCCCTTGATAGCCATGCAACCTGTATCACCTATGTTACTATATCATTCATTTTCAGAATACTCTTGCAAACCCATAAGGCATTGGTGGTTTGTTGAAGATTATGGCTAGAGTTGCCTGTTAAATGTTTGTGCTTTAGAGTTTTCACCCACAGGCAGTTAGAGTGTTCAAGAGTGACTACCCAAGTTTAGCAGTGTGGGCTCTATTAATGTCATACATTCTTCTCAGTCCTAGGCTCTCAATCTCCCTAGATAGACATAATATCCCATGGTTTGGAGGTAAATACCTCTTTTCGTAGAGCCCCCGCCAAAAGTTTTGAACATTTTATCAAGGAAGTTGCATACTATTATGGAAGAAGGAAGGTGGTCATACTATAGGTTGGGAGTAGCTAAAGCAACTAAGGGATATGACTTGCTTTCCATCCTGCTATCTTGCTTTGGGATTTGTCTACGATCTCAGCCAAAGTTTTGTTTTTTGACCTGCTATGAAGATTGTCTGGATAGCCTGCAGGGACAAAGTTTGATGAAATGAACACTAGATTTGATACAATTAATATCTTTTGCTTTGACAATTGATTGGAAAGTGTTCAAGATAGTTCCAGCCTCTTGTTTTGTTGCATGAGCAAATATGATCTCATCAGATTGAGGTTACTACTCAATGTGACATGGCTGAAGCGGATTTGCTTACTTTAATGCTGTGCAAACAGTTGATCCATTCCTCTTGAGTAGTAATCTTGAAAACTAGCAAGAACTTCTGATCCAATGATTAAAAGAAAAGGTGAGAGAGGATCACCTGTCTTAATCATCTAGAAGACTTGATGAGACCGAACAGGCTTCCATTTAGCATGATGGCATACATGGGCATGGAAATGCACTGGTGGATCCAGTTGATACATGTGTCTTTGAAGCCAAAGTTTTTGAGAACTTTCAAGATAAAGCTCCATTTTATCTTGTAGGCTTTTTCCATATTCACCTTGACTGCTATTAGGCCCCATCCCTTTTTTGTGTTTCGTTATGTGGAATATTTCATGGCCAAGATGGAATTGTCTTGGATGAATGCAAATTGTGTTGGGGAGATAATCTTATGGAGGACTGTTTTGGCTAGGATATTATGTATGACCCTTATAAATGGCATTGCACAGTTAGGTTGGTAGTGGCTTGCTGTTGTGGAATTTTTGGTTAAATGAAATGTGTATGGTTGAGCTTATTTAACAGGCAACCGCTTCTGAAAAAATTCTTGATTGTTGCTGTGATGTCATTTTTGACAATTTGCCAGTAGGGCTTGTAAAACAAAGCCGCAGTGCTATCCAAGTCTGCTGCCTTTGTTGCTCCCATTTGGAAAGATAACTTCTCTAATCTCCTCGTCATTAGGAATTGAGTAGGGCATTCCATTGTCCATAGTCTTGCTGAGTGATTTCCTCCCTTAAAATCTCATCAAGGTTATTCGGAGGTGGTGGGTTTGTTGGTGGTCTGAGATCTTCTTTTTATTTATTTTTATTTTTTTTATGTAAGAAGTAAATTATATTGATATGAATGAAATAGGCATAGCCCATGTACATAGGAAGTATACTGAAGAACACTTAAATACATTCTAAATTAAAGACAAAAAGTCATGAACATTGTTTCCATCAAGTACAATGGCTGAAAACCAAAGCATTAAAGTGTGCATAAAAAAGTTCTGAAATTCCGTCGTAGTGCGTTCCCTATCTTCAAAACATTTTTCATTTCTTTCCAACCAAGTACACCACATGATACACAATGGGATCATCTTTCACACTTTTACCACTTGAGGATAGCCTTGAATTTGCTTCCAGCAGGCCAATAAATCGACTACTCTCAATGGCATCATCTAGGCAACATCCACCCTTTTGAAAATCTAATTCCATAGCCCCCTTGTCACTTCACAATGCAAGAGTAGATGATCCATGGATTCTCCCTGCTTTTTACACCAATAGCACCAATCCATCATGATGAGTCCCATTTTTCTTAGATTGTCTGTAGTCAAAATCTTCCCAAGAGCAGCAGTCCATACAAAGAAAGCTACCTTGGGAGGCACACGAGACCTCCAAATCCTCTAATTGGTCTTATGCTGTCAAGATCTTGTAGTATCCTCTAACTGTAAATTTCTTGCTACCATTGGCCCTCCACTGTATCGTATCCTCCAGCGGCATAGTGTTCCCTAGGGAGTATAGTAACCTGAAAAATTCTGATACAATGTGCAATTCCCAGTCGTGAATGTCTCTATTGAAGAGAACATTCCACTGGTAAGAGCCATGGGAAAAAATGCCACTGAAGTCTCGTGGTTAGTTGCAATACCATACAAAGCTGGAAATGCCCTGTGAAGAGCGCAATCACTACACCAAACATCATGCCAAAACCTAACTCATGTCCCCTCACCCACCACAAACCAGATTTGATCCTCAAAACTCTACCATCCCTTCCGAATAAATTTTCAAAGGCCTACACCATATCCCCTCCTCACTACATTAAAACACCCCCCCAGGCACTTCCATATCTAGCATTAATAATCTCCTTCCATAGCGAGTCTTCCTCTAAATGATACCTCCATAACCATTTTCCCATAAAGCTTTATTGAAAGTCCTCAAATTGCAAACACCCAAGCCCCCATAAGGTATTGGGGAACAAACTTTGCTCCAATTAACAAGGTGAAATTTCGTTTCCTCCCCCGTTCCTCCCCCTAAGAAAGTTCGATATAATTTTTCAATCCTATTCACCACCCCTGCAGGCAATGGAAATAGAGAAAGAAAATAGGTGGGAAGATTAGTTAAAGTACTCTTAATCAAAGTGAGTCTCTCCCCTTTTGATAAATACAATCGTTTCCAACCAGCAAGCCTTTTCTCTAGTTTTTTCACAACCATGTCCCAAATAGCTCGAGCTTTAAAAGTCCCCAATGGAAGTACCAAATATTTCATAGGTAGAGAAGACACTTTGCAAGCTAGGAGACGACCCAAGCTAGTGATATTAGGCACCACACCTACCGCCACCATCTCGGATTTTTCAAAGTTCACCTTAAGCCCCGACACTGCTTCAAAACATAACAGCGTTGCATGCAGCACTTGAATTTGCCCATGATTTGCTTCGTAGAAGAGGAGAGTGTCATCTGCAAATAAGAGGTGTGAGAGCGAAATAGATCCATTAGTGCCATTACCGACCGAGAAAGTAGACATGAACCCCCCTCGAACAGCTGCCTTCACCAACCCCCAAGTGCTTCCATAACAATAACAAAGAGAAGCGGAGACAGAGGGTCGCCTTGTCTCAAACCACGTGAGCTGTTAAAAAAATCAGCTGGAGTACCATTTACTAACACCGAAAAGCATGCGGTAGAGACACTGTTGAATCTAGGAAATCCACCTATTCCCAAAGCCACACCTCCCCAACAAGTAAAAGAGAAAATCCCGGTTCACATGGTCATAAGCCTTTTCCATGTCAAGCTTGCATAGAATACTGGGCACACCTTCTCGCAACTGATGATCTACACATTTGTTGGCAATAAGAACCGAGTCAAGAATTTCTCTCCCCTGAATAAATGCATTTTGTGGCTTGGAAATAATAATTTCCAAAACCGAGCTAAGCCAGTTAGCAAGAACCTTCGCAATAATCTTATATACTCCGCTCACAAGACTTATGGGGCGAAAATCCTCAACGGCTGTAGCCCCATGTTTCTTCGGGATAAGTGCGATGAAGGTCGCATTAAAGCTTTTCTCGAACTTCATGAAAGAGTAGAATTCCAAGAAAACTTGCATAACATCACCTTTGGGCAGAAATGATTTATTGGGGGGCTGTCACTATGGAAGCCTTTCATAGACTTCCGCAGTTTGTTATTGAGTAAGACATGATCTCTGTATGGGATATAGCAGTGCAATGCCAACCCATGGTATTTTATGTCTCCGTTGTCTATCCTCTGCAAATACCGAACGATTTTGCTATAACATGTATTAGAGTATACTTAGAAATGTATTTATGAAATCTCTCTTGGTTCTTTTCTCTCTTTCGGGAACATCCTATTACACAATAAACATAGTGTTAAAGAAAACAAAGAAGAATCATAAAAAAAAAATTTGTATTAATTGCGCCGACCATGGACTAGGCTAATTAGGGGAATGGAGGTTGAGAGTGAATAGATATTTTATTCCTCTCTTTGCGTATGTTTTTTAGGTCTATTCCACTTCAGTAATCCAAAAAGCAGTCCATGAAGGTCCATAGAGAAGAAACTGGGTCGAGAACTCTAGCTCATTTTTCAGAGTTTCACCTTGTCTTGATAACTCCCTATGTATATCATGTGTGGATCATACAAGCTGAGACCTGAAGAATTTGAATCAAAGCGATCATCTGAATTCTCTGTATCTCTGATTTATATGTTAGATTCTGTTTGGACAATCTTGTTTCTGTGCGTCCTTATCAATATTTGTACCGCATGACTAAGTTTAACTGATCATAGAGAGAGATAGGGAAGAGAAAACTGGAAATTTCTTTATTAACTTTGATAAATTCATTTGTATTTTATTCTTTTTCCAGTTATGGCACTTTTATATCTTGCGTTTCCTTTATCTTTTTAACTGTTTATCTCAGAGAAAAACGCATTTCCTCCTGTTTAAGTTCTTCCGTGTGCAGCAACTGGCAGGCCAACACTCAATCTTGAGAGACGTTTAGATCATGATGGACATCCTCTTGCCATTACCACTGCTGATGCAGTTGCAGCAGCTGCAACTGGAGTTCCTCCATGGAATTGGAGAGAGACCCCTGGAAATGGTAACTTTGCTGTTAAATGTGACTTTTTTTTTTATCACTTTCTTTTACTCATAACAAAAATGTAATTACTTTCTTTTACTCAAAAAAAAAAATTGTAATCACTTTTTGTCTATCGATGAGTGCCCTCCACCTGACATGCCCAAGTGAGTGTGATCAAGGCCCAGTGCTATGAATCATGGGATCTTCACTCTCATGTTCTTTCAAGTGGACAATACAGAACTAATGACATCTCCATGTTAATGCTGTTGTTCTCTGTTCCTTTTTTGGCAGGTGGGGAGAGTCAGTCATATTGTGGAAGGGTCATATCAGTCAAGTGGGGGGATTACACTAGAAGAATTGGTATTGATGGCACTGCAGAAGCCATCAAGGAGGCAATTAAATGTGCTTTTAGGTTAAGAACTAAACGCTCCTTTTGGTTGGAGGATGAGGACCAGATAGTCCGAAGCCTTGACCGGGATATGCCTTTGGGGAATTATATGCTTCATCTTGATGAAGGTACAGTGATCTGTGCATTATGAAAAAGAAAATGTTGAAAGGTGGTAGTTTTTTCTTACTGGAATTAATTATCATAACCTGTCTTTGTCCCACCCTTCGAAGATCTATATTTGCTAATATGAAATCTTTTTGTTCTAACCAAGTACGTACACTACAGCCATATGCCTAGCATAATGACTTTTAAGAGGTAGATTGTAACTTGGATGAGTTGATGTAATTTTTTTGTCCCCCTTTATACAAGTATTTGCTAAGCATTTTTCTTTTTCTCTTTTTTCCCCTTTCTTTTTGGTTGGGGCTAAGCAGAAATGTTGAACTCCTAATTGCAGGATTGGCAATAAAAGTGTGCCTTTATGACGAGTCTGATCACATACCAGTGCACACTGAAGAGAAAATTTTTTACACTGAAGATGATTACCGTAGTTTTCTGTCCCACCGGGGCTGGTCATGTCTGAGGGAGTTTGATGGGTATAGAAACATTGATAATATGGACGATCTCCGGCCTGGTGCAATATACCGTGGCATGAGTTGAAGACAGGTACATCATCATCGTCACGGGGATTTCGTTATTCTGTTTCAATCTTGATATAGGTTCGTCAATGGTTCGAAACAGTATTGCTCAGTTGTGTATAATGTTATTCCCCCCCCACTTTTATTTGCTTCAATGCAGTGGAGGGAATTTGTTGTGCTGTTTCTTGATACAAGCGCTGTACTGACCAAGAACAATGTTGCTCAATATGCATGTTAATAGGACATGGAAAAGCCCATTACACAAATTCAGATAATCTGTAAATATTTATTTCCATTGACAGTAGAGTAAGTTCCAAGTCTTTAATATTCGAACCTACATTGAATCTTTCTCTCCTCTCTCCAATTAGCTATCCTGAAAATACTTTGCAATTGCATCCCAAATCCACTGCCAAATCCTCCACTTAAGGTGCTGATATGAGTGGAAAGAGGAGCTCCTCCCTTCCATTCCTCTTCCTTACCCCTTTACTTATTGAGGCTTAAAAGCCATTTTTGTAGAGTTTTCCAATGGGTCTTCTCCTACAATGGAAAGAGTTTTGTTACATACAAGCAAAGTTGTGTATTAATGTGTGTACTAATACTGATTTCTTTATACTCAAAATTTAAATTAGTACTGTTTTTAATAAAATTTATTTTTTAACCAATCACATTAGATTGATGTAAATATTAGTGTGCAGTTGTATTTGCAATTAGATTTTTTCCAATGGAAAATGAATGATCTACAGCCTTGCGGCAATCTCTAAGCAACACACCACGTACAACTAGATTCTCATGCTGCCAATCTACAAAGATTAAAAAAAGAAGAAAAAAAAAACATTGCGACTCACTTCTATGGGTGCATGAACCTTACACACACATCAAAGGTGATGCATGGGCCTCGCCTGTCTTACATTGTCTGAGCTCTCATTGTCACACATGCTACTTCAATAGATTCATTGATCTCAGAATCTCTTCAAGATTTGATATAGCCCACGCCTTCACCAACTGTTTGTTTGAGTTCCACATGTTGGTGCAATTCTTTTTACTTCTCAAACATTGGTGAAATTGTTATTGATTAGACCCCATGTTCTTGCCTAATGGCTTTCCTTATATCTAAGTGGATGCACTCTATTTGTGGAGACAAGTTTAAAGTTTGATTCATTGTCAGTTACAAACCACCACAATCACCACTCTCTTGATCATCTGGTGATTTTTAATCCTTCATTACCCATCAGCCCAACCATTTTTAACTCATCGCGAGAATCACACGAATTTTTTTAGAGTGTGGAAGTTTTGTGATGTAGCTTTGTGCACCGTCGATAAGAGTACACATATTCTCTTATCCAAGGTTGTTGAGTAGAAGACCTTCCTCAACCACTACAAATGATATAGAACCTATACAAGACTATTTACTACAGTTGTCATATATAGATAGTTTGCACGATCCTCTCACGGGACTATCAACCCAAATCACTGTCATGGTGACTTATCTCTTAGACTACGTAATTTATTGGCCTAGAGATGTTAATTTTTATTTATTTATTTTTACTATTCAATGCTTAATTCTGAATATTTTAAGGGCTAAGGCAGTTCTAGGGTTCCCCAACCCATCTTCTATACCTTGAAATATGGTGATGAACTTATTTGTCTTGAAAATAGAACATGTTTCAAGCATGGATAATTGCTGAAAGCATGAGGGACTTTGATCAATTTATTCTTTCGATAAACTTTCCAAACCTTATAACGTGAAAGTGATGTTTCAAATTCCACGGAATGTAACTACTAACTAGGTTATCTACTTGTCCTAAAGCCGAACTCCGTGGGTCACCAAGTAACGCTGAAAGAGATTGATTTTTTGGAGCCTCCTTTCTAGATACAAAGTTCATGACTTTCTCTCGAATGGATGACCACAAAAAATGCTTCTACGAAGGGAAACAACCTGGGAAAACTAATGGATCTATATCTGGAGTACCTTATAGAGCTGCCATTGATGTGGTGAATTCTTAGGCCATGTTTGAAAGTGAGAATCTTATCTCAAAATTTCTTATAATTTCATTCTCAAATATCACTCAATCACAAAACACTTTTCAAATTCAAATTTTCAATTTTTTCATTTAATCATTACATTTTTCTTTTTCTAAAAGGGGAGGCTGGGTGACCAACGTAGCAACTCTCTCTGGGCGTGACCATAGGAGCCCCTCCTCGCTGAGGAATGTTCGATTTGAGCAATAGCTACTGCCTCAAGGGCGAGCCCGTCACCACAGTACCCCCAAAGTATCCAGTTGGTCCAAAGCCCATCACATGATCCAAAGGTCAGACTTTACTATCACAAGTGGTTTCAACTTATGTCCTGACTCGAAATTCTGACATCGAAGTCATGAAATACCAGCTCATATTGGCTTATCACCTTGGTGGTTCATCTAATTATTACATTATTACAACTTTTCTAAATTTTTAAATAAAACACAAAAAATAATACAATTTTTTCAAATTTCAAAATAAGAAATATTTTCAAACAAATTTTTAACTTTATAATATTTTTATTCAACATTTTCTTTCCTTTTCTAAAACCCAATAAAATATTTTAACTCAAACCATTTCAATAATATTTTTTACAGAATTCTCATCTATCTAATCACTTACCCAACATGCCCTTAATCTCTGAAGTTTAGGTTGGTTCTGGTTCTTCCACTCGAAGAAGCTCTGGGCTCAACCGAAGCACGGACGCCTCTCCGAGTTCTATTCCTTTCTCAGTGGCTGAATCGATGGGTAAAAGAAACAAAACTCGGACTGCTATGTGAGAAACATTGTCTTCTTTAAGGAAATTTCAATGCTTTTGATGCATTTTTCTGTCGAGCTTGGAAGCTAACAGTATAGAGTTGAATGGCCCACTGAGGGGTTGGACGGTGGTTCAATGCTTGGACCCTCTCATTCATAGTTTAAACGGTATATAAAATGAAAATAAAAAGATCACTAAGATTTAAGTGGTTTGACATTCAAATCTACGGATCTTTTGGAAACTATACTCTCGGTGCACACTTTTACCTAACATCAATGATATGTGAATAATGAAAAATGAGAAGATTAGGAAAATGCTCATATTTCTCACTTGTATCAATAAGCTCATCATCTTGTGTAATAATTTCAACGCAAATAAAATTAATCCAAGAATAGTAATATGTTGGGATTAAAAACCGATGCAATGCAATTACTTGCCTTGACAATGGCGGACTATTCTAAAAAGAAAAATTACTTATAAAGAAACAATTGTTAAAGATATTATTTTATTTTGTACTTCATTTAGATTCAACAAGAGCATTCATGTCACGAGATTGAAATCCCCATAAAAGGGGCCACATTCTAAATTCTAGAGAGAACCAGCGAAAGTGTTTAAGAGAGAGATTCTATAGAGAGAAACAAGATGAAAATGATTTAAACAGAAACAAGATGAACGTAGAGCTCTTTTATATAAAGAAACCATGCACTATTCTGAGATGGCAATCTTCTTCTTAGATGGCAATTACTGGCCTTGTCAACCATGCACTATTCTGAAAAATGAAAAATTACGTACCTTAGTGTTTTTTTTTGGTAAGTACGTACCTTAGTGTTCATAATGGAAAACAATTATAATGGAAAACGAATCAGCCAGAAAGAAAGCAATGCAAGACATGCATTGCATTTCTTCTACAGCCACACAAAATAAATGGAAATTTCTTACAAAATGTGAATAAAAGATTCACAATATCCACTCAAGCCAACAAGGGGGAAAAAGCACAAACAAATTGGCAACTAAACAAGTGTTGAATGAATCTCTACTGCTCGTCCCATTCGTCGTTCTTGTACGAAACAAGAGTGTCAACCTTGTGAATCTGCACAACCCACCAAAAAATGACTTTTCCAACCAGAAATTCTCGTCTCAATCAGATCAAATAATATTCAATTCATGGTGTGTCTTACCTTGGTATCAAATGAATGCAATTTGACCATTTGTGGATTTGCTATGAGTTTGGGGTCGCTCTCAATCCAAGTGAATGGGACTGCAACATCTTTATCAGTGTATGCCAACACATCAAACACACCTATAAAACAAACGAATTTGATTAGAATAATCACAACGAATAATCCAAATTAGAGTGGAAAGTCAGTCTTTTTACATTGTTCGTCGAGGCATGGCAAGTAGGTAATGCTTGAAGCAATTTGCCGCATGATAGCTTGAATCTCTCTCATGATTTCCTTGTCACTTTTCTCCCTTGAGACACTGAAACATATTAAAGAATAAAAATACAACTAAGTTCTGCCCTCCTGCATTGAGAATGATCGATGATTTCTTAGCACAAAAGTTGAACTCAAGACTTGGTTAAATTACTTACCCCTTCTCAACAACCTCGCTATCCGTCTCGATGCTAAAGTTCCACCTTTCTAGGACCTCATTGGTAGCCTTGCTCATTATTACAAGAACAATCCTCTGTAACTTTCCAGCTTCCAGCCATTCTTTTACAAGAAATCCAAACAGTTCGGTCATTGAATTTGTACAGATGGAAACATAAAACTGAAGCATGGATGCTCACAAATTGGAAAAGAACCAAAGCCCAATAACAATAATAATATTAATGATGATGATGATGATGACAAATCTTATTTCTCATTTTTTGATATTCCGAAAGTGGGAAACAGAATGTACGTTAAGCCAAATCGTTCGAGGTTCAAACGAAGGAAACGTCATATTTTTCAGTAACTAAATGTTGCACGAAACTTCAGATGATGCGAAGAACATACAATCAGCCAAAAATAAAACAAAAGAGCCTTATGTTTTGTAGTTGGATTTTTTACCCTTTCCCAACATTTGATTTGTATTCGAACTGAACACTGCCGGAAAGGAAGAACATACCGGAAAGCTGAGAGGTTAAGTTGGCAACGAAGGATTTGACACCCTCATCCTGAGTAAGCAGCATTGGAAGCCCATATTTTTTTACCTTGACAAAACTTTCTTCCGGATAAACTCCCCGATTGTAGAGAATACTGCAAAATTTTCAAGACTTAACACTTGTACGTCTTAAATATTACACTAAAAAAAGTCTACGTTAAAGAAAGGAAGAAAAAATTTAATACCCAATGTTGTTACCTGTTTGCAGCATACCCTGAAATAGTAGAATTGCAAAGAAAAACAAAGATCAGCCAGCATTTCCAGGAAACCTCAATACACAATAGAAAAATCGGAAAGTAAGTTAAAAAGAAAAAAAAAGGGGATCTAAAAGATGTATAAGATACGATGAAATATACCAAAGAACTCGCTGGCAATTGCCGCTGAACCTCGAAGGGTGATGATATCTTTAGCGACTGTTCTTGAAGCCATAAAGAACCTTTCTGTGAATAGATGTTTCGGGCTAGGAGAAAACCAACTAATCGAGATTTGTAGAAGAAAAGATCGGTAGCAGAAGAGGCACTTGTTCAAGATCAGTAAAAGAAGAGCGAAGCGCACAGGCTACGGTTTTTCTTTTTCTTTCTTTCAAATTGATCGGTACCAAAAAATGGGATAATTTTTGTAAGGGTTTTGTTCAATCTTGCAAAAAACAGAAAAAAGAAAATGGTGAGAGCTCTATTAGTTTAAAGATCAAAAGGAGGAGGGTTTCGTTCATTCAAAGAAGATGCTAAACACGAAGATCGCGAAAGACGCTGCAGAAATAGATTAGTCTTGAATCGAAATGGAAGCAAAAGTTGGCAATGGCCACTTCCCTTTTGCCTCTTTCATCGTCGAGGCCAACGGTAACATTTTGAATTGCGCATTTTCCTTAACGGTAACAAAGTGGAGCGGACTTTCCATTGGATTGGCTGTGTGCATAGGATCACGGGTACGTGCGTGTGCACACGATCTTGCCCTTGTCAACATTCTTTTATTATAAAATTGTGAAATATTTGATTTAAGCCGTAATAATGTTTTGTTTGGTTACATAATTTAAATGAGATAAGATGAGATATTTTATTAAAAGTTAAATAAAATATTTTTATAATATAATTTTTTAATATTAATTTTGTTTTAAAATTTGAAAAAGTTAAATTATTTATTATATTTTATATAAAAATTTTAAAAAAATTATAATGATTAGATAAAGTGAGATAATTTGACATTTGGTAACCAAACCAGCCTACGCGATAACTTTGGTTAATATGATCTATTATATTATCAAATATTGTTTTTATTATAAGATTGATATGACATATCACTCTCAGCATGTAAATATTTTGCATAAGATTTGTGTATGAATTTTTAACACTTCTTTTTAGCATCCCAAACTATTATTATTTTTATCTTTTTATCTATCCGATTGACTAATTAAATAAAAATTTCATTTCTTTAAAGAAAATATAAACTAAATAAAGTTTATATGATAAAGTGGTTTAATATAATTCATTAGATTCTAAAATATTTTTTATTATAAAGTAGATACAATATATTACATTAATTCACTCCAGCTTATATACATTTTTGTATAAGATTTGTGTATGGAGGTAACACTTCTCTCTTTTGCATCCTATACTATTATTATTATTATTATTTTCAATTTGCTTATTACATGATAATAAGCAATGAGAATTCTATACACTATACTACTATCTTATTTTTATCTTATTAAGTAAGATGTGATACATTTTATCACCATTGAATGATTTTATATTGGACGATTCTTTATTATCTAATGGTGATAAATGTGTCACATATATATTACACAGTGAAATAAACGTAAGATAAGAATATAGTGTATAGGATTACTCACTTACAAATGAAAAAATTCTATACACCACAATAGCATCTAACTTTCATAATTCGATGTAAGATGTGGCACATTTATCACCATTGGATGATCCTTTATTAGATAATTCTTTATCATCTAATGGTAATAAATGTATCATATATTACGTAGTAAGATGAAAGTAGGATAAGAATGTGATGTATAATATTACTCATTTATAAATAAAAAATTCTATACACCATACTACTATATAATGTTGAAAAGTAATAATAATTTCATAGGGTGATTATTATTTTATTTGGTTGTTTTTTTACATAAAGAATATTCACTTGGAATAACATCGAAGAGTGACTAGTCCCATGGAATGACTATTTTTTAAATTAAAAAAAAAAAAACCAGACATGTCATTCTTCTAGAATTGCTATTCTTCAAAAGATAAAAAAATAAAAAATGAAAGAATAACTATTACATGGATGAATTTTGCTACTTATTATTCACACACAGCATATTTATTTTTATTTCTTTTATTTTTTTTATTTTTAAACTAATTAAATTCTTATATTTATCATTCATATACCACACATTTAATAAGAAAAAAAAAATAAATAAATAAAATGTGGTGTATAGGAATGATTAAATTATTCCAAAGAATTCTCTTTGAGGTGGCTTGCGTCATGCCTGTGGCGACACGAGGGTGGCTTGAACACCCTTTGAAGAGGTTTATAGGGTTGGTTCAAACACCCTGGTCTTTCTTTTATAGGTGGCAGGCCATTATCTAATTTTTTTTTAAGTAATACTATATATCATATTCTTATCTTACTTTTATTTTACTATGTAATATATGACATATTTATCACTATTAATTGATAAATAATCATCTAATAAAAAATTATTTAACAATAATAAATATGTCAGATTTTATATAATAGGATAAAAATAAAATAATAGTGTGATGTAATGAATTTTTCTTTGTAAATATGATGATGATAATAATAATTGAAAACTGCGTGAGCCACTTGGACTGAGCTGGGCTACTTGCTACCCTTTGGTGCTAACCACACACCAAAGCAAGGGAAATGAGACATAAAGTTTGAGACTAGAATATAAAGCAAGAAGATAGACTTTAAAAAATAAAAATAATAATAAAATAAATAAAATGAGGGAAACAGAGGGAGATTCATTCGGTTTTGGCTACTTGAAGAGAGAATGAAGACTAGAGAGCTGTAGGGATAGCTTGAAAACCATAGAAAACTCTATGGGAGCATTTGTAAAGTGCTTTGAGAGGATAGAGAGTTTGTATAAAACTTTGGTTATAGTGAAGTTATACCTAAAATCTGTGGACATAAGCCCGAGTGTTGGACCACGTTAATACAAACCTCCTTTATTTTTAGTTATTTATGATTAAATACGCCATAAATGAGAGTTCCGAGTATATCCCTACCATGAACCACCACGTGAAAGGGAAAGATCATCCGACCATACTATCGGGACTGTGACCGGAAATTGCCTCAACACATCCGAAGGTAGAATTCACGGATCGATTATGAACAGTAAAAAAGAATTGGCCATATCAATGCACAATTAATTTCTGTTGGAAAAAATTAATAAGTTATGGTACCGGATTGTTAATATTTATTATTTGAAGTGTAATTTGAAAAAGGAGCAGTAGTTTCGAGTGAAAAATGAAATTCAAATTTTGAAATTCTTAAATTGTGTTTGGTAGTTAAATCAAACTCAACAACCAAATTCAGCTAATCTCAAACCAATCATTGATGAGACTCAATACCATTTTAACTTTTTACAAAAAGTTAAACTCATATCAACTTATTTCGTACATTTCAACCTAAAAAATTAAATTCATATAAACCTAAAAAAGGTTAAACCCATCTCAATATAACCTATAAAATATTATTATTCACCTTTCAACTCAACTCAACCCAATAGCCTAGTGCTTAAATTTCAAAGGGGGCACTGGTGTCATTTGTACGAAGAAGATACCGTTATAGGAGAAAATTGTGGCCCTACATTTATTGTAAAAGCCCATTTAAATCCAACCCGGGTGTTGGGGGGATTTTCCTGAGACCTTGGGCACAAGAGCATAGGCCTAGCTCGAGGGATAAAAACACTTTCTCCAAAACGCAGATAGGCCCATCACTTCAAGGGTAGAGCCCATCTGACTTCTAGACGACTCACCCGAGAGCCCTTGAACCGGGTTGCACGAACATAATTGTGGGATCAGGGCGGACCACAAACAGGGGAGCATGGGAAACCTTTCAGACGTGGGGAAAGGAGCACGCCATTTCAATGTAACTCCACATGCAGGCATCTCCAAGAAGCCACACAACATTAATTGCTTTATCAGAGGACCACACTGCATTAAATGAGGTCTGCCAAGGGATGCAGGGCCTTTGACCTCAGACATAGGTATAAAAGAAGCCCCCTAGGCGCTAAGAAGGGGGTCTCTCTTCTCTCTTTGAAGGTGATCGACTTTGATTCTTTGGAATCCTCTCTCTTTTCCTCCGCTTTTCACTAACTTAGGCATCAAAGGCTCCGTCTGGCCACCACCACTATTGCCAAACCCGAGAGTTGCCTTGTGTTTGCAAGACTCAGGTTGAAGACCTGAGCTGCCAATGGCCCGGCCCAGAAGCGTACATGTCGTCAACAGTAGTGCCACCTATGGAATATGATAAATTTAAACGTATCCTTCGTATGACTATGAGAACACACCCTCGGGAGGCTCGGGGGCTTGGTAGCACACTAAAATAAGTAAATGCGCAAATGGCGACCATAGAAGGGATGCAATTGGAAGAAGCGCGGGCAACAATACAAGGCAAAACAGATGGCCGGCCAGAACATGCTGGAGGGGGAGTTCGCACTACACAGCAAGGGGATGAGACACTACCCAACCTCCCACCTGACCTAGAATGCATCCCTGTGGAAAACGAAACAAGGGACAAATACACACTAAAGAAAGCTGAGGTGAACAAGCCCTTGGAGCTGATTTTGCTGGATCAGGATGGACCAAAAGCGACCGCCAGAATCAGCACGGGAATGATCATCGACATGAGGGAGGCTTTGCAACAATTGATTGTGGAACACTATGACATCTTTGCGTGGAGCCAAGAGGATAAGATGAGAATAGACCCAACCGTCACGCAACATTGCTTGAGTGTAGATCCTAAAGCCAGGGGAGTAGGATAGAAGCGTAGGAGTTTCAGTGCTGAGAAGAATGTCCTCATCACCGCTGAGGTTGACCGCCTACTCACGGATGGTTTATACGAGAGGCGCATTACCCAGATTGGCTGTCCAATGTGGTGCTTGTGAAGAAGCCTAATGGTAAATGGAGAATGTGCGTAGACTTCACGACTCTAAACAAAACATGCCCAAAGGATCAACTTTGTGATTGCTGTGTATTTATTAATGAAAAAAATGTGAATGTTTCAGGGATTAACATGCCCAAAAATGAGATTCCTATTTGAGTGCAATTTGCACCGATGAGAACCATGGAAATAAAGTACCCTTCCTGCGATGTCATCAGATCGGAACGGGTACAGTCACAAACTGACCGAACAAACTACCTTTGCGAGAGAGTCAACAGGCAGGACTAGCCTTGGGCTATCCCGACCTCCCCAGCAAAGAAGTGCGGGTCTAGCCCTGAGGCTGCTCGAACTTTACTCCATCCTCATCGTAGCAAAGAAGCGGACAACCCCTCGGCCCTCCGACACCTATCTCCCCGCAAGTATCAAATGGATGAGTATAATGCTAAAGGGCTGCTTTATCCCTCCTGTGGTGAGAAGCGAGTAAATCCCAGATTGCACATGGATTTACCTTCGCCGTGGGTGTCGACCGACCGGAGTGGGTCCAGTCAGGGGCTGCCCAAACAGATTACCTCCCATCAGGATAACAAAGGGCAGGATGAGTCAGAGGCTATCTTGACCATCCCATGAGGGAGAGCGAGTCCACTCTTGAGGTTGCCCAAATATACCCTGTTTCGACACGGCGAAGAGTGGACGTGGCACCAGCCCATTCCTTATTTACCTTCCCTGCGCTGTCAACGGACGAGAACCGGTACAACCACAAATTATCCGAAGAGACTATCTCCATTTGAGGGTCAACAGGCGGGACTAGCTTCGAGCTTGCCCAACCTTCCCCGTGGGGGAGAGCAAGTCCAGCCCTGAGTCTGCTCAAACTTTACTCCATCCCCATTGTGGCAAAGAGTGGATGGTCCTTCAGCCCTCCGATCATTACCTACCCCGTGGAAAACCAAAGGAATGTGTGTGATGCCTAAGGGCTGCTCAATCCCTCATGTAGCGGAGTGCAGGTCTGTCCTCAGCAGTCAATACATATTACCTTTATCATGAGCATTGATCGACAAGAGCGGGTCCAGTCAGGGACTATCCAAACATATTACCTCCCCTCGGGATATCAATGGGTAGGATGAGCCAGACGCTGTCTCGATCCTCTCACAGGGGAGAGGGGGTCCAACCCTGAAGCTGCCTAAACATGCCCCATTCCACTACGATGAAGATTGGGCAGAGCTCTAGCTTGGCCCTCACTCCCCTTTCCTGCAACATCAACTGGCGGGAGAGGGTGTAGTTGCAAATTGCAACATCAATTGTCTGAGCAGACTACCTCCACGTGAGCATCAACAGATGAGACTAGCTCCGGGCTAGCCTGACCTCCCCTATGGAGGAGAGCAGGTCTAGCCTCGAGGTTGATTGAACGTTACCCCATCCTGTCATGGTGAATGGATGATTACTTCTCTCGAGGGGCCCAAAGGGAATGGTGTGGTTTGAGAAGTCCCTTTCCCTCCCTCGGCAGAGTGCGGGATAGTCTCAAGACTGCCAAACAAAACTTCAGAAAGGTTGTCTCCTCCTGTGGGTAACATCTCGAACCTTCACACATTAGCCAGATAGCCCAGGCTTGCATACTTTAGTGATTATTTACACTAACTGATTTGACTTTTGCAACAATGGCGAGCGACCCTCTTGCCAAGCATCAGGATCAACAAGGTATTTGACAACAATTTGGATCAAGAAAAAAAAACACAAAAAGAAACTGCAAGAAGTTTAAGTCTGAAATTCGTTAGGAGACATCCTGGATGTATTTTAGTATTTTAATCATAACTTTCCGCTCATATATTAGATTGATGGTATTCTTGATACGTTAGAAATCTATCTTAAAAGGATATAAATTTGTATCCAATAAGGATTTCCAAATTCGAAAGCCTGAAGCATGTACATGGCTGCCAAGATGAGTCCCAAAATTTAGGCGGCCTTTTTGTGTAGCAATTATGAAGACATTAGGGTTTTTTTTCTACCCTATATAGGCATATCATTAGCACGAAATGAGAGGAGAGGAAAGGCACAAGAGGCAGATTTGAATAGAGAAGAAAATCACTTTCATGGCTGCCGTTTTCTTTGTTTTTCTCTGAAAATTTTTGTTGTCCATTATATTTATGGGTAACTAAATTCTCAAGTAGAGGTATGGATGAACTTGCACATTAGATAATATTTTTAATTTAATTCTAATTTATGTATTTGATTTTCAATTACTAAAACTTTTTTTTTTTTATCGTTCTCAATTCATTGTTGATGTTTTCTTCTCCGAATAATCATAGAATTTATTTTGTTTATGGATTCAATCATACTTTTTCTATTGAATGGATTAGTTCTTTGATTATGTTTGGATCAATTATTTATCTATATTAATTTAGTTTTTTGCTGCAATATTGCTCTCTAAGTATATTGCCGTCGTTAGATTTTCTCAATAGTGATAATAATTTACATATTTTAAAAGTGGTGAATGATTTTTCAAATGGTTATATTTGGTTTAATTTTGGTTTATAATCTATACCTTTCGATTGGAAATTTTGGGAATTAAGTTCCCACTTAAGTTATTCAATGAATTAAGAATAGTTAAATACCAGATTTGTGCAAGGGATTCCCGATGCTTTACAGTTCGTCAAATTTGAGTACTTTTTCCGTTAGTTACTTTGCTTCATTTTAATTTGCATTTAAAATTAATCTTTATTCTCCATTTATCATTTAATATTTTTCTTTAGTTTCTTTATTCTTTCTACTATTATTTTAATTTGTCTCCCTATGGAATTGACACTCCAAAACTGTGCTACAACTACCGCATTATTCTTTAGACGTAATCAAATTTGATGTCATTTCGAAGGAAATGTAGAAGAATTGCTAGATAGTTTTTCTTTTCAGCAGTTTGTAAAGGCGATAACTTTGTTATCTCTTTTAGCTTGCTACATCTTTATTTTAGTTTCTTTTTCTTTTTATAGTTTTTTTTAGTGTTGCATTTTTCTCTACCTTGCATGCACTGGTATAGAGACGCCTTGCGTCGGTTTGCTTGTAGACTTGTGTTAGAGTCAGAGTCAGTCTAATTTTTCTAATAATTTATTTGATAATTCTTTTAATTCTGAGGAAATGAGTGAACAAGGAGATCAACCCACTATTACCCTTCAGGATTACCTCTACCCTACATGCATAACCACACAATCATGCATCATATTTCCAGCTAATACTAATCAACTGGATTTTAAAACAAGGATGATACAGTTACTCCCTACCTTTCATGGCTTGGAAAATGAAAATCGCTATGTGCAAGAATTAAGAAAGGTCTGAAGTAAAGTTTGTGTTGTAACAGAGCAAAACAAGGTGCCCGCACCACCCATTGCACCACCGTTGGCGGTGACTTTAGAAAAAGATGTGGAGATCAGGGATGACCAGAGTCAACAATATGCTGAAGTCAATGAACCATTGGAGCTCGTGTTGTTATATGCGGACCACCCAGGAACTACCACACGCATTGGGACACAAGTCCCGTCAGCAGACAGAGAAGCCCTGAAGCAGCTGTTGATAGAACACAAAGATGTCTTTGTGTGGAGCCACGAAGAAATGCCTGGCATAGACAACGACGTCATTGAACACTGCTTGGGCATGGACCCTACACACAAGGCAATTCGCCAGAGAAGAAGATCGTTTAGTGTGGAAAAAGGACTCTACCATTAATGAGGAGGTAGAAAGGTTGCTTGGAGCTAGTTTCATCAGGGAAGCCCGTTATCCAGAATGGTTGTCCAACGTGGTTTTAGTGAAAAAGGCGAATGGAAAGTGGAGGATGTACGTAGACTTCACAGATCTGAATAAAGCTTGCCCAAAGGATAGCTTCCCGTTACCATGCATCAACGTTATCGTGGATACAACGGCAGGGCACCGTATGTTGAGTTTCATGGATGCATACTCGGGTTACAACTAGATACGGATGCATGCAGCAGATGAGGAAAAAACCTCGTTCATAACAGACCGAGAATTGTATTGCTATCAGGTTATGCCCTTCGGATTGAAGAATGCAGGGGCAACCTACCAGAAATTGGTCAATCTAATATTTAAAGAACAAATTGGGAAGTCTATGGAGGTTTAAGTGGATGACTTGTTGATAAAAAGCAAGGAGCCCACCCTACACCTTGACGACCTGCGAACGGCATTCGGGATCTTATGCCACTATAAAATGAGGTTGAACACTACAAAGTGTTTCTTTGGAGTCCAGCCAGGGAAGTTCTTGGGTTCTATTGTGGTTGAAAGAGGAATTGAAGCCTCCCCAGAAAAGATAGAAGCCATACTCAACATGAAGCCGCCGAGAAATCTGAATGAAACTCAGCAATTGGCTGGCAGAGTAGCCGCCCTGGGAAGATTCATAGCTAGGTCAATGGACATATGTCTCCCTTTCTTTTCAAGTACTGCGAAAAGTGCATCCTTGGAACGAAGAGTGTGATGAGGCATTTGAGAAGTTGAAGTAGTACCTGGCCAGTCTGCCCTTTCTGAAGCGGCTAAAGAAAGGTGATGTACTCTGCACATATCTAGCAGTCTCCCCACATGTCGTGTCCACCATCCTGGTGAAAGAGGGAGGGATCGCCCAACAGTCCATGTACTACGTAAGTCGGGCTCTCAGAGGAGCAGAAGCACGATACCCTTGAAGGGAAATGCTAGCATTGCCTTAGTAAAGACAGCTAGTAAGCTCCGCCCGTACTTCTAAGCTCACACAGTAAGGGTGCTTACAAAAGCTCCATTAGCAAAAACCCTAAGGAAGCCGGACAACACAAGAAGACTGATAGGATGGGTGATTGAGTTGAGCGAGTTTGATCTAGAATTTAAGCCAAGAAAGGTAGTTAAGGATCAAGCACTGGTAGACTTTGTGGCGGAGTTCTTAGGTTTTCCCCAAGAAGACATGGTAGCCCCATTGGGAAAGCCATGGGAACTTTTCATAGATTGCTCATCCTGTCAAGCAAGCGGGGGCCTGGGAATACATTTGCTAAGCCCTGACGGCCAAGAACGGTACTACATCACCACACTGGCGTTCAAAGTGACAAACAACGAGGCTAAGTATGAAGCACTCATAGTGAGACTTTCTATAGCCGCTAGGATAGGGGCAACTGAGATAAAGGCCAAATCGGATTCATAGGTAGTGGTAAATCAGGTATTGGGCCTGTATGCTACCAAAGGTGAGAAATTGAAAAAATATTTAGCATGAGGCTAGGAGGTGCGCGACCTTTTCTCATACTTCACTATAACTCAGATACCAAGGGTAAGCAACTAAGTCGAGGAAAAATTGGCGCGAACAGTGTTAGGGATGGAGGAGGCGCCCCTCCCATGGCAAGTTGAATGAAGAGTCGTTGAGGTCCCCCCCCATTGGGGCAGAAGTAGGCGCCTTGGGCTCCAACATCCTAGATTGGGCAAGCGGGATTGTTGAGTACTTAGACGAAGGAAAGCTATCAGAAGCAAAGGAAAAGGTGAGGAGGATGATAAGGAAAGTGACAAGATTCCTGCTTATAAACAAAGTCCTTTATAGAAGGGGTTTCTCCATCCCAATGCTGCGATGCATTTCCACATAAGAGGCACACTACGTATTAGCAAAGATACATGAAAGAATATGTGGAAACCATTCCGGTGGAAGGGCCTTGGCTAGGAAAGCAGTCAGGGTAGGATACTACTGGCCCAATGCTTTAAGGGTTTCTCCTGAGTTCACCAGGAAGTGTGTTAGGTGCCAGACCTATGTGCCGGTACCGCATGCCCCCCAGAGGAGTTAACATCTGTAACTGCGCCGTGGCCTTTTGTCCAATGGGTTGTAGACCTGGTGGGACCTTTCCCACAATGAAAAAGGGGAGTGAAATGTATGATAGTTACCATAGATTATTTCATGAAGTGGGCAGAGGCGGAACCATTGGCGACCGTGACTAGCAAGGTCGTAACAAGGTTCTTGTGGAAAAAAATTGTTTGTAGATTCGAAATCCCACAAAGCATGTTAACAGACAATGGACGCCAGTTTGACTCTGACCATTACAAAGAGTGGTGTGCTAAGTTGAAGATCAAGACAAAGTACTCATCGCCGGGCCACCCCCAAGCGAATGGGCAAGAATAAGCAACAAACAAAGCGTTACTCTCAATTCTTAAGAAGAAGGTTGGGGAGAAGAAGGGAGATTGGGCGGATGAGTTGCTTGGGGTACTCTGGGTGTATAGAACATCAGTCAAAACCCCAACAGGGGAATCCCCATTCACAATAACGTATGGATGTGAGGTAGTCCCACCAGTTGAAGTAGGGCTTCCAAGTTACAGAATGAGCTACTTCTCGGCGGCCCAAAATGATAAAAAGATGGAGGAATACCTTGACTTATTAGAGGAAGAAAGAGAGATAGCAGAAGCCAGAATGTTGTGGGAAAAAGGAAGAACCGAGCAGTACTTCAACAAGAGGGTGAGGCCAAGGACTTTTAAAGTAGGAGATCTAGTTTTAAAGAAGGTCAGAGTGACTACCCAAAGCGAGGGAAAAAGGGGCCTCGATAAGAAGGGCCTTATCTTGTGATAGCTAACAACAGGCCTGGATCCTACCGTTTGAAAGATAGCCAAGGCAAGGAGTTGCCACATCCATGGAATGCAGAGCACCTAAGGAAATTTTATCAGTAGCCTTTATAGCATTGTCATTTATGTTGAATTCATTTCTCTAGTATTTACAATATTACATTCATATTCATGTTGAGGAAATATTTTGCGTTCGCTTATCACTGCTTAAAAATTATTGTGCTCAATGTTATTAGTAACTTTTCGGTAAAGGGTAAAGAACATCCGAGTGTGGACATTGGTGCAAAGCCTGGCAAGCACAAAAAAGCAAAGGGTGCGGATGTTATCAGACCATGCCACCCTTAAATACCAAAAGCAAGCCTTAGCAGCTTGTGGCACCATGAAAGAGGACGCAGAGGTCATTAGACCAAGCCACCCCTAAACACCAAAAGCAAGCCTTAGTAGCTTGTGGTGCGATGAAAGAGGGCGCGAAGGTCATTAGACCACGACACCCCTAAATACCAAAAGCAAGCCTTAGCAGTTTGTTGTGCCATAAAAGAGGGAGCGAAGGTCATTAGACCACCCCACCCTTAAACACTAAAAGCAAGCCTTAGCAGCCATTGGTGCCATAAACGAGGAAGCGGAGGTCATGAGACCACGCGACCCCTAAACACCAAGGCAAGCCTTAGCAGCTTGTGGTGCAGTGAGAAATGGTGCGGAGGTCATCAGACCATGCCACCCCTAAACACCAAAAGCAAGCCTTAGCAGCTTGTGGTGTAGTGAAAAAGGGCGCGAAGGTCATTAGACCACACCACCCCTAAACACAAAAGTAAGCCTTAGCAGCGTGTGGTGCCATGAAAAAGGGTGTGAAGGTCACCACAAGCTGACCAAGAACAAACAAAAAACCAAAAAGATAGAACAGTCTAAGCATAAACAAAAGAGCAAAGAACAAAGATGTACAATAGCAGAAGTAACATATACTCATCATTGTAAACCAAAGTTTATTAACAAAACAAGATTACAACATGTGAAAAGGACAAAAATTTTCATAAAAACAAAAGGAAAGAGGCCAGGAAGCTAAAGAGTATCGTCGGGAGGCGGCAATGGAGGTACACCTATAAAAGCATCAAGCATATCATCATGCCCAAACATGTTGACTCAATGGCAGGCATTTTCCTTAGGAGAGAATAAACCCCAATCTAGAGTTTCAAGATTGGTGGCAGGGTCGGCCAGAAGGCGGTTCCTGAGCCTCAGAATGCCAGAGCCATGGTCATAAGTAAAGGCATGATCCCTGGTAGTAGGAACATGAGCTAACTGGGCACGAGGCCGTGTAATCTCTACCTGAGCAGCATCTAGCTCATCCGTCTTCTCAGTTAGCCTTTGATGCTTGGCAATAAGAGCCAAGTTTGCCTTCCTAAGATCCTCATCAAGGTCTTTATGGTTGTCCTTGTACTGCTCGTGAAAGATCCTCATCAAGGAGTTCTACCAAGGACCCTTGCGCCTCTGAAAGATCAATGGCGGTAACACGGGCTTTCTCCACGGCAGTCACCAACTCCCGTGATAGCTCGCTAGGCTTTCTTGCGAGCGAGCTAATTCTTCACGATTTGAGCTAAACTCCCCGTCGTGGGCTAGAAGCTCAAAGTTTAGGCAGGCCTTCTTGGCTTCAAAATTCTTCTGAGCCTCAGAAAGTTGGAGCCTAGTTGAGTCCCTTTCGGACTGAAGAAGTGTCAGGGCAAAGTTGTCCCTGACCTTCGCCTCTTGGGTGAGGCGAGCAGCATCACGGAGCTCGAGGATTTCTCCCTCACGCATCTCCAAGTGGCCCTGCAATGAGTAGGAGTAACTTTCTGATTGCTGCAGCAAAATCTTCAAATCTTTCTTCTTCTCAACTAAGGCTTTCAACTCAGTCCTATCAACTAGCCACTTCTAAGAAGCATGCTTGGCAACGTAGCATAACTTACGTCACTCCCTGACCTCCTTCTCAAGGTGGGCATGATTTGCCACAATCCACGTTGCCATATTGTTAATGCCCTGCAGAAAGAAAGTGAAACAACCCAAAGTATGAAACGGTGTGTAAGCACAAAAATGAAGAAAAACAAGCTGCGTTGTATCTCAAAGAACCAGTCCTTTAAACGATTGGGCATTTGAGCGATGGCTTCAGCTTGGGCACTAGTAGTAGTAAAGGAGGCACCGCCACTAGCATCGCCCCCAACGATCTCTCTAGGGCTAGAAACCACCACAAGCGAGGAAGCCTTTGTAAGCCTTATAGGTGAATCCGCTACCTTTTCTGATAGACCCCCGAGGCATGCAGGTGGAAGGGGGTGATGTAAGCCAGGTTGGCCTCCATCAGGCAGGCATCTTCCTACAAAAAGTTTCCCCACTCCTCATTGAAGAAGGAGTCAGTGTCTCCCCCAAAGGATGAGGTGTGGAGGGGAGGAAGAGAAATCCCTTCACCATTGCCAACTAGTAAAGGGGTGCTTCCCCCAGAGATAGTGGCTGGTGGGGTCTCTAGGGTAGTTTGCTTTTCCCTGGTCTCGTTGCATACATCCTCGTGGCAAAAGGGCATGCACTCTGCTGCATTGGCATGGTTGCCCTTTGGGAGTAGGGAAACTTCATCCGCCCCATCTATGGAAAAGGAATTGGGCACTCTCCATGAACAGCTCTAGTCAAGGGGGTGGGCAAGTCCTCACACTCGTGATAGAATCGAAGTTGAGGGTGGCCACCACTTTAGTATCTAGATCACCTTCCCTTATCAGGCCCTCTAAAATAGGAAACTCAAATGTAGGGTCGGATGCCAGAGAGCGCGCCTACTGGGTTGGCATGACTAGGCGGGGGACCCGTGGGGTGATGGGAGCACGATAGTAGTTGGCGGGGTGGACGGTTGGACATGTTCACCCCCTGAGGGTGTGGCTGGCTGCACAAGTGGATGAATCTGGGTGCCCTCCAAGGGTGCCAAAGTGCTTGTAGGTAATGGTCCTGAAGGCACAGCTGCGGCTGGCGACAGGGGTGTTTGGGCATGGGCGCCTTCTGAGGGCGCCAAAGTTTTCTTTTGAGAAGGCAAAGGTAGAGGAGAGTCTTTAGAGCAAGTCCTTTTGCTTTGGCTTTCATCTTCGTTCTTTTTCTTGCTCATTTTCTCCCTCTTCTCGGCATTGTCCTCCTTCTCAGATCACCTATTTTTCTCTTTCTTTTCTTGAACAGCGTGGTCATGCCTTTACTATTTTCAGAAAATTTCGATAGAGGAGGGGGAATAGTGTTTGAAATCATGAATGAACACCTTTGAACATAGGATCGGTTGGGAGACATCACGAACCGATCAATATAAACGGGCGTCAACAAAAAGTCAGTCTAGAGATCATCAGGATGAGCTTCAGCCCAGGAAAGGAGAATCTCAATTTGGGCCAGTTTCCAACATGATAAAGGTTCCATGGTAGCCCACAAGCTCTTATCATTAGATAGAGGGCGCCAGATCGCTCTCACTGAAAAATCTCTGAAAATGTCTTCTTGGGTGGGAAACTCCCAGCCTTGACTGGTAATAAAGAAAAACTTTGTTGTCCAGGCTTTGGCGTTGGAGTACCGCGTCTCAAATTGGGCCAAGGTCTGCCCGTTATCTTTCTTGCAAAAGCTGACGACGTTGCCCTTAGTAGTAGCCCTCACATTGTGAAAGGCCAAAAATTCCCGAGTAGTCAAATCAGGATAAGGGTTGCCAAGAGGCTCCAGGACCATACGGAAAACGATGCAAGCATAGAGATACACTCTCAACACAAAGGGGTGTAGTTGAGCTGGCGCCAGACCAAGAAGGTTCAAGATATCATGAAGAGGGCGGCAAAAAGGGAGCCTTAACTCATGTGACAAAAGGGATACGGTTATGACTATTTTACTTGCAAAGCCCTCGTCATCACAACATCTAGACGATGGAGCCTCCATCACAGTTGTTTCGAGGATGCGATATTCCTCCCTAATCAATGGTAAATGTTTCTCTCGAAGGCCTGAGTGCCACCCGTACCCATCAAAGGTTGTGCCTTCCGGGACTTGGAAAGTTGTACAGAGCTATCGCCTTTTTCAGCCATGGAAACTGGAAGGGAGAAAGGAAGCAAGGAGGTGAATGAAGACAAAGTGGGCAAGAAGCAAAAGCAAGAAAGGAAGAAAAGCCAGTAGAGGAAAAATTAAAAGAGACAGAGAAGGGGTATTTAAAGAATAACGAATACAGAATGCCAACGGTCGTAGACATCATGGCCTGACACTGAAGTAGAAAAGTAACCGTCACACGAAAGCTCCCCTCCTCTTTTGCCACCACAGGGAAATCATGGGAGCTCCTCGATTTTTGAAAAATTGAAACGACGTAGGAGGAGAATATGAAAGGTTAGCAGGCACTCAAGGGTTCATAGATGGGCTGGAATTGTGCCAACAATTATTTGCTTTCCGTGCACCCAAGCGTGTGGTAAACCATTAAAAGATATGGGGTTTGGAAGCAAGGAGGAGGCCCATAGCGAGGTTCACAACATTTACAAGGTGGCAGGATTAATCAATATAAATTCCTTATGCCTGGGGAGCAAAGAGAATTAGCGGGGTAGCTGGAGGGCTTATTTAAACTGAGGGCCCAATCTATCATAAAAGCCCAATATGGGAAAAGTCCATAGGAGAGGTCCTTGGCTGATTGAAGGGAGTAAGAGAGTCCAAAGTTCATCGAAATTATAAATGTACCACGCCATCTTTCACGGAAATATAGAGACTTCATGCGGTTACGTGATCATTCCACGTATCGGGTGATGATCCACACCGATAAACTCTGAATAAGATAAGCATCATGTATAAGCCTATATATATCAAGTAACTCTTGATAGTAAGGGATCGAACTCTCTTTTGAATATTAAATTCTTTGGTTACACTTACTGACTTCAGTAGCAGAGTTTTCCTAGGTGGATTACACCGGAGCCTCTTAATAGTACGTGGTTGAACGGCTGCAGAGGGGAAGTAGGATATGTCCTTAACAGTGTTTATAAATTTATAAATTATTGAGTTTTAAAAATTATAAAAATCATAAATACTATGCATTGAATATTACACTATGTGAATAGGTGTAAGATATATATTTCGTCACTCTCTCATGGTTCACAAGCATCTGGAGATGTGAAGAACTTCTTGCCAAATATTGAGTTCGAATTTTCTAAATAATCAAAGGAAGAAAATGAAATGTTATAGATGAAATATCAAGAAGGTCGAGTGTATATTAACATTTAAATTATATTGAGTTTGAAAATTATAAATATCACAGATAATATGTATTCAATGTGACACAATATGGATTTCGAACATTACTAGAGCAGGAGTGACGTCCTTCTCTCGTGAGAAAGAGTAAGGTTCCAGTACCTTTGAGGTCTCAAAGGTTTAAGTCTCACATCTTGTGAGGTGAGTTTTCTGTTCTATTGGTTTCTAGCCTACAATGGATGCAACCAAGGACTTGGCCAAATGATGGGAGAGCTTGCATCTGTCAAAGTAAGAGAGCTCCTGTTTTCATGTCACACAGGAAGGTCATAAAGGGGTTGGGGAACTTGAAAAACAATGCATAGTGGGGAAGGCACTAGTGGAAAAGAATGTTAACAATGAGGCTTTTCGGGTCATAATGTCCTAGGTGTGGAGGTTGGAGGGATGGGTTAGCTTCAAGGAACTTGGAGACCAGTGTTTCCTGATAGAGTTTCAAAAAATGGTGGATAAGGAGAAGCTCCTCAACGAGCGTCCCTAGTTTTTTAACAGAAGTTTGCTAGCTATACAATAGGTTGATGAAACTTTATCTATTAATGCATTACACTTTCGATATGAACCAGTTTGGGTTCAACTCCACAATCTTCCATTAGCTACCATGACAGAGGAATTTGGCGAGGAGGTTGCTTCCTCGATTGGACTTGTTATCAGGGTTGAAGTTGGAACAGACGGATGTGCATGGGGAAGATGCCTTTGAGTAAGGGTGGCGGTGGATCTCCACAAACCTTTGATGCGAGGTAAATGGCTCATGTTCAATGAAAAACAACATTGGATCCATTTCAAGTAGGAAAGGTTGTAGAACTTTTGTTTTCAGTATGGAGTGTTATCACACAAATGAAGGTCTTGCATGAGACAACGTAATGATCTGCAGAGTGATGCAGGAAAGGTTGCATAATTTCTAGTTTTAGTATGGAGTGTTGCCACACAAAGGAAGGTCTTGCATGAGACAACGTAATAATCTGCAGAGTGATGCACAAACTCCTCAGCAATTCGGTTCATGGCTTCGAGCTCAACCAATGAACACAAACATCTTGGATAGCCGCAGATACTGTGGTCCACAAGGAAACAGCCACCACCAAAGTGGACAACATGATGATAGGGAAGGTGGTGATAGGGAAGAAACTAGGACAAGCAACAAAGTTAGCCAGTAAGCTTTTTCAGCAGATCTGCAGCAGAAAGTAGCAGCGGTAAACCTAGAAACATCAACTCGAGGATGCAAAAGTTTCTCGGCAATAGAGGAAACCTCAACTATCAGTAAAAGTTCAAACTTTATCATCGGGTCCCTCAAGAGAACTAAAGAGGGAAGTCAACCATCAGGATCCAAGAAAGAAGCAACTCAAGACAAGCTAGTAACTATCAAAGGTGAACCAAGGACCAAAAACTCCTCAGGTAATTACACTAAAATGGATCTTGACTCTAACCATGAACCTCTGATACTAAATGGTAAATTAAAGGGTAAGGTCTCATTCCTTGAGGATCAAGAGGGAGGGAAATGTAGTGAGAGGGGACTACTGAGAAGTCACATGGGTCCTAGCTTAAAGGTAGACAAAAACATAGAAAGAAAATGCTCCTTGCCTAGTACTAATACAAGCAAGCCGCCTGACATGAATTTTGCCAAGCCCAACACTAGAAAATGGAAGAGGCTAGCTCGTGTGAGGAGCCCTAAAAATGTAGAAAGTGAGAGGGGAGCATGGGTTGATATCTCAAATTATTTCCTACAAATTGGTAACAAGAGGGGAGGAACTAGAAACATCAACAAAGATGAAAATGAACTAAAGAGATTAAGGAAGCATGAGAACACTGATGAAAGCACCACAACTAAGGTAGAGGCTGGTCTCCAACCCTGCCAGACTCAATGAGTATTTTAGCTTGGAATTGCCAAGGGCTTGGGAACCCTGGATCAGAGATCGCTTAACCTCCTGGTTAAGGATAAGAGCCCAACCATGATATTTCTCATGGAAACAAAATGTACTAAGGCAAGGATTGAAGAGGTGTGCAACAGACTGAGGTTTGATGGTTGTTTAGTAGTGGACAATAGAGGGAGTAGTGGGGAACTAGCCTTAATTTGGAAGACAAAAGATAATGTGACCATTTATAACTACTCAAGGTGCCAAATTAGTGCACATGTAGCTTTTGCAAATGAGCAGCCATGGCTTTTCACTGGCTTCTATGGTAATCCAGAAACATCTAAGAGGCATCTAAGCTGGGAATTCCTCAAGTCCCTCAAACTAGTCCCTCAAACTAGTAGAGCAGACACCTTGGCTCTGCTGTGGAGATTTTAATGAAATTGTATGTCAGGCTGAGAAGATGGGAGGGGCCCCTCGACCCAGAAACAAATGGAATCCTTCAGGAACACACTTGAATGGTGCTCTTTGAACACAATCCTTACAAGAGGCCCCAGTTTCACTTGGGCCAATAATAGAAGTGAACCTTTCTTCACCAAAGAAAGGTTGGATCGAGCTCTAGCTAACCCAATTTGGAAGGATAGGTTTAATGATGCAGGCTGCAAGGTACTCCCAACTTTGAAGTCAGACCATTCCCCCTCTACTCATTTCGATGAGCACTCATCAAGCGTAAGCAATTTTCCAAACAAAGTGCTTTAGATATGAAGCAACTTGGTCCTTAATAGAAAGTTGTGCTACAACAATTAAAGATGTTTGGAATAAACATGCACTTGGTGATATTGCTACTGAGATCATGAGAAAAAGATTGATGAATTGTAGAACTGGCTTAAGGAAATGGAATGCAAGAGAAAATAAGAGAGCACCAAATGACATTAGACAGAAACTAAAAAGGTTACAAGAGCTTTAAGGAACAAGCAGAGGGAATCATGTGGTAACTGTCAAAAAGTTACAAAGTGATATTGATCAAACTTTAGTTGATGATGAATTGAGATGGAAACAAAGAGCCAAACAACATTGTCTACAAAAAAGGGACAGGAACACCACGTTTTACCACCTGCATACCTCTCACAGGAGGAAAATTAACAAGATCTCACAGATTATGGACCACAGGAACATGGTGATCTCAGACAGAGCAGATTGGAGCCATTTTCACAAGTTACTTTTCAGAACTATTCACTACTTCCTCTCCTACTGGCATAGAAGAGTGTATAAGGGACATGCCTCAAAAAGTTACAGCTAGTATGAATGATTTACTTCTCCAGGAATTCATAGAAGATGAAGTCAATAGGGCTATTTTTCAAATGGAAGGGATGGCATCTCCAGGACCTGATGGCTTTCCAGCCTTATTCTATCAGTCAAATTGGGACATCACGAGCAAAGAAGTGACAAGCTTTATGCTCAATATCCTTAACAATGCAGACTCTTTAGAAGGAGTGAATGACACATATATATCCTTGATTCCAAAAGTCAAAGATGCCAAACAAGTCTTTGATTATAGGCCTATAAGTTTATGTGAAGTAATTTATAAAGTTGTGGCAAAAGTGCTATCAAATGGACTCAAACTTATATTCCCTGAAATACTTTCTATGAACCAAAGTGCTTTTGTTCCAGGTAGATCCATAACATACAACATTTTGGTGGCATATGAGATCTCCACACCATGTCCACAAGAATGCAAGGGAAGTCAGCTTACATGGCCTTAAAACTCGACATGAGCAAGGCTTATGATAGAGTGGAGTGGACCTTTCTATCCTTAGTGATGTACAAAATGGGTTTTGATAGTAGATGGATAGCCCTTGTGATGAACTGCATCAACTTTGTTTCCTACTCCATCTTGCTCAATGGTGAAGTTCAGGACATTTTAAAGCCAACTCGAGGCTTAAGGTAGGGGGATCCCATGTCCCCCTATCTGTTTATCATTTATGTAGAGGCCCTCTCAAATCTCCTGTTCCAGGTAGAGAGGAATTGCAGGCTTTCAAGTGTACTAGTGGGAAGGGGTCCTATCAAAGTTAGCCACCTCTTTTTTGCTGATAACATCATGCTATTTTGCAAAGCTAACACACTTGAAAGGAGAAGACTGATGAGCATTCTGAATGTATATGAGCAAACTTCTAGCCAGTTACTAAACAAAGAAAAGGTAGCCATCTATTTTAGCTGGAACACAAACACTATCTACAGAGCTAATATTCTTCAAATTGCAAGTGATAATCCCACAGGCTCTTTTGAGAAATATTTAGGCTTACCTGCCATGGTGGGAAGAGCAAAAGTGGCATGCTTTCATGGACTGATTGATAGAGTATGGTCCAAGATCAATAACTGGAAAATAAATAAACTGTCAGTTACAAGAAATGAGGTGCTACTAAAATCAATGTTGCAGGCCATCCCCACATACACAATGGGAATCTTCCTTCTTCCCAAGTCCATCACCAACAGGTTGGACCAGGCTATAAGGAAGTTCTGGTGGGGCTTCAATGAGGATCAATCCAAGATACATTGGGTAAAGTGGAGTCAGATCAGCAAAGCAAAAGACCAAGAAGGCTTGGATTTCAGAAATTTTAACAGCTTCAACATTGCTCTCCTTGTCAAAAATGGGTGGAAAATGCTACAATGCCCAACTTCACTTCTTGCCCTTATTCTCAAGCAAAAATACTTGCCACATG
This sequence comes from Carya cathayensis, assembly GCA_011037825.1. NCBI lineage: Eukaryota > Viridiplantae > Streptophyta > Magnoliopsida > Fagales > Juglandaceae > Carya > Carya cathayensis. Next base: position 2,404,228 of record QGSO01000181.1, read on the forward strand.
GTTCTATGTTAGATACAAGAGTAAGTGCACGACCCTTACTGGCTTGGAAGAGCTTGCATGTTGGCTTTAAGTTACTAAAAGAAGGTTTGCAATGGAGGATTGGTGATGGCACACAGGTAAAAATTTGGGAGGATAGATGGCTTCCTAGACCATACTTTCTTGCTCCACAAAACAGGCCCAATAACTCAACTCATGGGATGGTGGTTGCTGAATTAATTGACTTCTCTCTTAGGAAATGGGATTATAAAATTCTCACTGGCATGTTTACTTAGCAAGAGGTGGAACTAATTAAAACCATCTCAATCAGCTTGGGAAATAGAGGAGAATATTTGGTTTGGGGTTGCACTCTAAATGGCATATTCTCTGAGAAGAGTGGCTATCATCTTCACAGAGTGCTCCAATCCAACCAAGTAAGTGGACCCTCTACTATCAGTGTAAATGGTGACCTCTAGAAGGGGATATGGAACCTGCAAGTTCCAAATGGTGTTAGAATTTTTCTTTGGTGGGCTTGTAATGAAGCTCTGCCAACTTGCTCTAACCTAGTCAAGAGGAAAATAATGGAGGACAACAGTTGCCCAATATGTGGCCTTGAAGAAGAGACCTCAGGTCATGTTTTGTGGAACTGTAGTGTAGCCCGAGATATCTGGAGCCAAGCTAGCAGACCACTCCAAAAGTTCTCCCTAGATGACAGGTCCCTAAAAGATATCTGGCAGAAAATGATGGGGAAGCTACCAAAACCAATGATGGAGGAAGCATGATCAATTATGAGATTAATATGGACAAGAAGGAATGAGGTTGTGCATGGCAAGGAGTTTAGACATCCAAACTCTATTATTCATAAAGCCTTGGATGATCTAACATGTTTTAAAACTGCAAAATAGAAGGGTCCAAATGCAACATCTGCAAGCTACTCTGGGAGTAACCAACGATGGAAACCACCTCCTAAGGGGATCTATAAGTTGAACTGGGATGCTGCAATAAACCAATCCTTGGGACTTACGGGCATTGGTGCAATTCTCAGGGACTATAATGGCCAAGTCCTTGACACTATTCGAGCAAGAAGAAGTTTCAACTTATCCCCCATTACTGCTGAAGTTTATGCAATGAGGATGTCAGTGTTATTCTGCAAAGAGGTTGGTTTTTATTCTATCATTTTCGAATGGGACTCACTTCAAGTGGTGGAGAGAATGTAGAAGACAACAATTGACTGGAGTCAAGGTGGTCTAATCATCAAGGATACAAAATAGGTTTTACAAGAGTTTGTTTCTTGGAGCTTTTGCCACACTAAGAGGGATTCGAACATGGTAGCCCACACGCTAGCCAAGGATGCCCTATTGAATGAGTGTGATCTCTTTTAATTAGAAGAGATACCTAATTGTATTAGACATGTTGTTCAATTAGACCTTTGTAACAGTATGTCCAATCAATGAAAGTTATAAAAAAAATGTGACACTATGTGAAATAGGCGAAAGATATATACTTCATCAATTTATCTTGGATCATAAGATAAAGAGTTATGAAGAAGTTTTGTAACAAGTTGGGATAAATAAAAAAAAGAAAAGAAAAGAAATGTCACAAAATAAATGCTAAGAAGTGAAGTGTTTCCGAACTTTCAAATTATTTTAAGTCTATTATCAGTTAACACATGTGGATGACATGATTCAACATGAACAAAAAAAAATGGTACGAAAATTACAAATATTAATGATAATTTGCATTCATTGTTACACTATATGAAAAAGATTCAAGGTATTTGTTCCATCACTCTCTCTTGGTTCAAAGATATGGAGATGTGAAGAATTTCTCACCAAGCAATGAGTTGAAATTTTCAAAGTCATTAATAAAAGAAAATTTAATGTTATAAATTAAATATCAAGAAGATGAAGTGTATATAAACTTTTAAATTATTCTGAGTTTGGAAATTATAAATGTTATAGATATGCATTCAATGTGACACTTTGTAAAATACGTGCTAGACATATAATTCATCACTCTATTATGGTTCACAAGATATTGTGAATGCATTTTAGTTGAGAAGTCAATAAATTCTATTCATAAAATGGTGTGGATAATACATATAGTAAAATGTTTATATGATATAATTCGATTTGAAAGAGAAATATTAAGATTTGAATTTTATAAATCAAATCTTATCATTCAAATAATGTAGATACTATCATTGATTTAAGAATACAACTAAAAGGAATAAAATATCCCAGGCCCAAATAACAATGCCTAGCCTATCAAAGGGTTCCACTAGAAGCCAAGGAGAGAGGAAGAAGAGAGAAGGAGGGGACAAAGAGCTGAGGAAGGAAAAGGTTGTTAGGAGGAAAAGTAGAGATGCGGCGTAAATAAGAGAAGATGAGAAATAAAGCAAGGGAGGAGCAAAGGATCAGGGGGCCTCTACAATATGATTAAGGGGACTTTTCCTTTGATTTAAACTTCTTCAGCTTCTTCAACCTCACAAGAGGTACTCCATTGACGAGATATTCCCAAAAGATACAGCTCCGATCTCTATTGTATAGCGAGGATGAGAAATTATGAGAAACTATAAAACAAACATATGATAGTGGGTTCTCCTTCCCAAACGACCCATGGATGTAGGCCTAGTGTTGAACCACATAAATTAGTATGTCTCTGTCTCTTTTATTTTTTTTGCATATATTTAATGATCACTGCCATGGATGAATGCACGGATACCGTATAACCGCACTGGACCACTGTTGACGGCTCCATATAGCATTGATTGAGTCCAAATAGTCTCAACGGGTTGAGAATGAATCTTTCTCTCATTTTGGCCTATTGTGTTATTTCTAGGCGTTAACAACAACATTAGCCCGTTTTATCTTTTCATTTGAAAAAACAAACAAAAGTTGCAAAAGCGATCGAAGTCTCCAAGTGGCACAAGGCGTCCCAACAACTAAAGTTAAAGATAAGAATGATTCACAAGTATTGGTGGCATCTTAGGACTTAGGCATATACCACGTAGCCACGTAACTTTGCATACTTGAGAAAAAGGATGTTGCTTATTAAATCATTGTTTAATTAGTAATCCTGCCTATATCTAACATTGGTCTATACTTAAAAGACATTTAAATTTTAATACGATCTATTTAAATAACGGGTCATATCATTCGTTTTAACCCTTTTAATAATAATTAGAAATAGATCAAAACACACTTGATCGTAAGTCTCTTCTCTGTTTTCTCTAAGAGAATAGGAGTGATGTTTAGGTCTCTAACAGTAGGTACTTTGTTGAGAGGAAAGTAAGGAAAGTATGGAGGGATTGGAAAGTCATTAGGGTAGGCTTTCATTGACAGAGGAAGAAAATAACATATTTGAATTGGATGGAGGGGTTTGATGAATCAATGAGGAAAGGTGATCATAGTATCATCGGGAGATTATATATGGATCGTTCTATTAGGAAAGAAGTACTTGGAACAACAATGGCCAAAATATGGAAGATTAGTAAACCTGCCATGTTTCAAGAATGTGGACAAAACATGTTTGTGATTACTTTTGCAACTCATGTGAAGAAAGAGAAGGTTTTGGCTGGGAGACCTTGGTTGTTTGACAATTGCTTGCTTGTGCTCAAGCTTTTTGATGGATTCACGCCACCAAGTTGAATTCAATTTCAAAGTGAAGTATTTTGGGTCTAGTTTCATAATCTACCATTTGCATATATGACAAAGGACTGTGCTGAAAAACTAGGGAGGACTATTGGGAAGATAATTGAGGTTGATTCAAAAGATGAGGGTGTTGGTTGGGGTTCGTATTTATGAATCAAAATTGAGATACCACTGCAGAAGGCCTTGGCTAGAGGAAGGAGAATTAGTGTTAAAGGAGAAAATGTTTGGATCCTTGTCAAGTATGCTATGGGGGTGTCAGGGCTGCATTCTGATTAGTTTGGGAGTTGGCAGAGAGCAGACACACCAATAATGAGGAAATCATTTGGTAAGTTTGGTAGACTTGAGGAACCAAAATGGAAGGAAAGGAAGGATTACAACATGGAGAACAAGAGTGTAGATAGTAGAGAGGTTGGGTCTGAGGAAGGAATGAAGAAGGTGGTGGCTGAGGTGGAGGTTCAATCCAATGAGAGGAGTTGCAGTGGTGGAAGAGGTTTTCGAAACTATGAAGAAGATGGAGATTCTCATCGAGAGGATAAGGAGATAGATTCTTTTTTGAATTTTGAATCTAGAATACATATGAGAGAATATCACGGAAATGTTGTTGTGGATGAATTTTGAATAAATGGTGGGAAAGAAGTTTCGAAACAGCAGTTGGAAAGGGAATTTGAGTGCATTAATCAATGTAACTTCAATGGGCCAGTCAGGCTGAGTGAGAGGCTAAGTATGGATAAACAAAAGTAAAGAGTGGGCTTGGATAATGGTGAGGCCCTTCCAAGAGGTAAAACAGACTGTATTAGAGAAAAAGAGTCACTACTCAATGAAAAGATGCAGGCAAATGAGACTTTGAAAGAACAAATAGAAGGCACCAACTTATTACAGAAAAAAGCAAATGGAAGAGATTACTCGAGCCAAAGGTATGGTGTCAACTTCTAAGAGTCTTACAATGTTAAAGAAGCAAAGTTTAGTTGATGAAGAGAAGGAAGGGAGAAGGGAGAATAGCTATAAAAAAACAAAGAGGGGATAATGTGGTGGATGGCCATGTTGTTCAAGATCAAGTGTCGGTGGCTGCAAGGTAACCCCGCCACGAGCCATAAAACATTATGTTAGAATTGTCGGGGGCTTGAAAACCTTCGTACAGTTCAAAACCTTCACTGGTTAGTGAAGGAAAAGAATCTCGATATAGTGTTTCTTGTGGAAACAAAGCTTATAACTGGTATATGGGAAGCACTTAAGAATAAATTGAAGTTTGAGGGTTGTTTTGTAGTGGATTCAAAAGGTAAGAGTGGTGGGTTGGCTTTACTTTGGAGAGTGGAGGTAGGAGTATCAATTCAATCGTACTCCCAGTATCACATTAATGCATTAATCCACTAAGAGGGTGAGTTAGTAGGTTGGTAGTTCACTGGTTTCTATGGGCATCCAGAATCAGGAAAAAGGCAGTTGACTTGGGATTTATTAGGTTTGCTAAAACCTTGTGCTAATGTTCCATGGATGGTATGTGGAGATTTTAATGAGATCATTGCATAGGATGAAAAGACAGGGGGAAGGGCTAGAGATGAAAATTAGATGGAAAAGTTTAGATTTGCATTAAAAGATGGTGGTCTAATTGATATGGGATGGAGTGGATCAAAGTTCACTTGGAGCAATAGACATAAGGATGGAACATATACAAATGAAAGACTGGATAGAGGTTTTGCCAATGCTGCTTGGATCATATGTTCAAGAATTGGCAAGTGGAAACACTGGTGGTAGGATGTTCTAATCACAGACCATTATTGTTAATATATAGTAAAGAACTTCACATAAGGGAAACCAAGATGCATATTATTCAAGTATGAGAATAGTTAGGGTAAGGAGGATGAATGCAAGAGGATAGTGGAAGAAAGTTGGCAAAGAAGGTCTACACACTCCAATTTACTAGTTGGAGTGCAACAATCTTTGTTAGGCTGTAGAAAAAAAAAATTAACATTCTGGAGTAGGAAGTTTAGATTAGAAATAGAAAAGCAATTAAAGGAAACAGAAGAGAGACTTAAACAGTCGCAAGATGTGGAAGGGCATCACAACCTTGAGGAGCTACAGGAGGTGAAAAAGCAGTTAGAGTTATTGTTGCACAAGGAAGGTTTCAAGCGGAGGCAAAGGGCTAAGCAACACTTGTACAAACTTGGGGATAGAAATACAAAATACTTTCATGCATGTGCTTCACAGAGAAGAAAGAGAAACTAGATAAAACATATTAAAGAAGCTAAGGGAAGAAATGTGATTGAGGAGGAAGATATAGCTCAAGCTTTCAAGATTCACTTTCAAAATATTTATTCAATAGCTGAACCTGGTGATTCACAAATAGCAAATTGTATTAAAGGCATCAAAACAAGGGTGACTAAGGAGATGAATAATCAACTGCTAGTACCTTTCTCTCTCATTGAAGTGGATGATGCTTTAAAACAAATGGAGCCTTTTAAATCTACTGGACCATATGGATTTGGAGCAGGACTTTTTCAAGAGCATTGGAACATTATGGGGCCTGTGACACCCCCAAATTTTGCTTGGGATCGGACGAACATTTGAAGCGTTGAGACATGCAACACAAGGTTACCTGCCCCCGTTTATGACATATAAGATGCAATATTCCTAACATGCATCTACTAGCATTATGCAATACTCGTAGCGGATAATTTTTTTCTTTAGCAATACTATGTACCAAACTAAAAATATCCTAAATATTTAAAACATACTTCATATATAATGACATATTAAATAACTCAGATCACAACACTAGTCTAAAATAGCTATGACCAAAAGAGTATTGGAGATGCAACTCCATAATACGAGTAGTAATTTAAGTTAACTACTATATTAACAATGACGTCTCACCATCACTCAGTCGACCATTTCCAACTAGTCGATTCTCGACTTTCCTTCAGATCCTGTAACGAGATCTACCATTTGGGGGGAAATGGTAGTTGGGACTACCACAGTGAGATTTGATTACAAATCTTAGCAAGTTAATAGAAAACCTCAACACAAGTTAATGATGCATGCATGGCAATAAAAACATGAATGCATAATCACAATCATAAGTAAGCATAGCATAACTTAACATAAAACATAGTATAACTTCACATAAAACATCGCATAACTCACATAACTTAAACTAAAACATGAATTGAACTTGAATTACTTGACATGAACTTGATCTGAGACTTGACTTGACATGAACTTAATCTGAAACTTAACTTAACATGCACATGATCTGAAACTGGACTTAACAAAAACTTGGAATCTTGCTTCTTTAATTGTTTAAACTCAATTTCTCACATGGGTCCCCTAGAGCCATGTGCATGTTGATTACCGCATCACAACACAGATATCTGGACCAGTTATGAGTGCATTAATTCATACTCCACTGTCGGTGTGGTCCTATGTATTCTACGTGTCACAATTACTGTGTCTCATGTAGTGTATGCGCCACAATTGCTGTGACCACATACTTCATGCTCTATAGTTGTTGTGGCCCCATGAATTGTTGAAATGAGATGTGGCTCCATCGACGTTATTGCCTAGCGAGCTTTGGGGACCAGCTAGTTAGGTCCTCATTCGCTACCCGTTGATAGTATTTCGTCAACTCAGAGAATTTTACACCTATTTAAAACTCCAATGTGAATAAAGAAGTTTCATTATGATATTATCCCATCCTAGCACGTAGGGTCGTGATTGATATGAGTGACTGGACTTGAGTGTTCTCGAAATACACAAACTGTACTCGAGATAAGACGTGACTGGAATATGAAAGGACAGAAACCCTGACGTAACATTACATGTCTTGAACATAACTTGAAAGACATGACTAACTTGAGATAGAAACATTTTGTAACATGATATAAACATGTAACAGAAAACATATTTAACATAAAATACTTGCAACAATGAGTATTACATGACTTGACATATATATAATAGATGTCATACTTAACATGACGCACTTGTAATGTATAGTAATACGTGATTGAATATCTTGTGTAATATATGAATAACTCGTGACAGGAGAAATTCTGTGTAACAGACAAATATGTGATAACTTGGCATGGCATGGCATATATGATAACATATATACATACACTGTAGTTCCTTTACTTATCACACATACACAGTAAACTACTAGTAAGTTAAAGTTAACTTATCTCGGTCTTCGTGTTTTCTAATCAATTTCAAGTGCGATCATGAGGAACTGAAAATAGTGATTTCTAAAAGTTAGAAATTAATCACTAACAATTAGAAATATGAAAAAAAATAATAATTTAGAGCAAAATTACCATTTTACTCTTTAGATGTGGGAAAATGACCATTTTACCTATAACTTAAGAATTTTGCATCCTAACTCCAAAAATACCAAAATTTACATACCTCATGTAAATTTTGTCCTAAACTTAAATATAAAATTAGAAAAATTTAATACTAAACAAAACTTTAAGAAAATATTTCATCAAAACCTTTAATCATGCAACAAATCCTCAAAAATTAATCATATACACATGTTAAAAATATTCCATAAAAATTTTAGACCAAGACCGATTCAGTAGCTTGGTCAAAAATTTCAAAATATAACATATTCTCCAGTTTATCACCCAGAATGACCTTTTTGGGGTTTAAACAACATTTGAATAATCAAATGATCTTCCAATGCCACAAATAATATATCCACATAAGCTAGAATAAAAAAGGAACAACTTTTGTGAACATACCTTTGTGAGAAGGTACTTAAAAAAACTTCGAAATGGGCGTACAAGAGAACTCTTAAAAATTGTCCAAGAGAGTGTTTGCTTTTCTTTCTAAGGAGTGTGGAAAAAAGAGGTGAGATGATTGTGAAATGAGTTGGAAGACTTCTTGGATAAATGAGGGATGAAGAGAGGGCTGAGAGTGAGCTTGAGTGTTGCTCTTGACAACCCAAACAAATGGACAAAACTATCCCAAGATATTTCCTCATGGTGGAGTATTGAGTTGAAAGAGTGAGGTCGCCCCTTTAGCTTATCCCTTCTACAAATTTCTAGGCCCCCTTTTGAAAGATCTAGTCAGCCTAGTGAGGGTGCAAAACTAAGCCAAGAAGCAATGCTAATGTGGCCAAATTCGTAGGCCTTAACCAAATGAGCCTCAATTTGGGATTTTAAGAAGATTTGGGTTGTTATCAAGCCTAAATTCAAATTTTCTTAGTTCAAGAAACTATCCAAAGTTAAAAAGGTTGGATAATGATATTCTAACATAAATTTGAAGGATTAATAGCATGTGAAAGTAATTTAATCAAGCGATTAAACACAATGCTAGAAACCGATTTAGTTAGGATTTTTAGGTCAACTTTAGGATTTGGATAAAACCATTTAGGATTTTGGATTTAACTATGCTTTTGGATTCTTAGTCGAATTCCATTTTAATAGGGTATAAATTCTATTTGGTTTGGCACAATTTGATTGGTCGAATGGAATAGGGTTTTCGCTTAGGTGGCATGATCTCACCCTTGATTCATTCAAATCCATCAATGTTCCTCATGGTGCCAAGTGTCTAATACTATTCATCATGTGTGGCTAAAAGCTTGTCAAGTGTTCAAATAAAACTTCTCTAATCTAATTTGGATATTTCACATTATGATTTTGAAAACGCTACACTTAGTGTGTTTATCGAGATTACTATTCATTCCTAAAAATGAATAATAAACTTAGTACTAAAAATTCATAAATATTCATATAAACCTACAATGAAAATTATTTACCGAAATTCGGCCCCGAAGTGCCCCAAAAATAAATTCACAGTTTCAAACAGGCATTTCGTCTGAAAATATGAAAATGGGTTATTGTATAAAAAAATTCTAAATAATCAACTGAGTTTAATGGTGTAGACCATAACGTATTTTGACACTTCTAATTACCTCGAATAATAAAAATCACATTTCTAGCACTATAGTGAGTGATAACACTGATTATGTTAACATAATAAAATTTATGCGATCGGTCAATTCGTAAAAACTTTTAGGGTTTTCACGAGTTTCCTAAAACCTACAGAAATTTCATTATTGAATTTCTAGTTAGCTGTTACAGGGTCAGAGGTTTGTTAGGCAATGCTTGAATTTGTAAATGGTGGAGACATGCCAAGGTTACCAAACCATACTCATATTGCTCTTATTCCTAAAATAAATGATCCTAGTTCTGTTAATGATTATAGACCCATTTCTCTTTGTAATGTTTTATATAAATTGATTGCCAAAGTACTTGTAAATAGGCTCAAATGTATTTTGCGTAAAATTATATTCAGCAACAAAAGTGCTTTTGTACCAGGAAGATCTATAATTGATAATGTGATGGTGGCATATGAGGTACTTCATTCCATGAAGAGCAGGAAAAAAGGCAAAGTAGGCAGTCTGGCTTTAAAGCTTGACATGTCAAAGGCATCTGACAGGGTGGAATGGAAGTTCCTTGAAGCTATGAAGCGAAAAATGGGTTTCAATGAGAGATGGATCAACTTGATTATGGATTATGTAGGATCTGTTTCATACTCAATCTTGATTAATGGCTAGGCTGGGGAGTCTTTTACACCAAGTAGAGGCTTGAGGTAGGAGGATCATTTGTCCCCTTATTTGTTCATTTTATGTGCAAAAGGGTTGAGTATGCTCTTAAATAAAGATGAAGGTAAGGAAGGTATAAAAGGGGTAGTAGCATCAAAAGGGGGAACTCAAATCACTCATCTACTGTTTGTAGATGATTGTGTGATTTTTAGTCGAGCTACACAAGTTGATTGGCAGAGAATTCTAATTATACTTAGTGTGTATGAAGTAGGCTTAGGTCATGATGGGCACAAAGGTAGATCGAGTCTTAAAGATCCCTTGCAAGTTCTAGATGGGCCAATTACAAGGTCAAGATCTAAGAAGATCAATGAAGCAATGCAAGGATGTGTGCAATTCACTTGGGACAAATCTAGCAAGACCCCAATATTCAAGATGAGCTTAAAAGAAGGAGAAACAATTTTGATCCATGTGACACAAGCTATGGAAGGCAACATGACTTAGGTTTCATTATTTAGGCCTATTGTTATGTTATGTGATTGAAGGCTTTGGACTTATTTAATTTATTAAAATTACTTATTTTATTAGTTATACGAATTAGGCTAGAATATTTGGGCTTGAGAATATTTGACCCACATATGCTTTTTGGGGAACTTATCATTGTGGGCACCTAGGGTTTATTTTGATGTAAGGAAGATTTTAGACGTGTTGCATGAACATTTTTGGGAGTATTGCTTGCCATTCATTGAGTTTGCATATATTCGGTGTGTTCATTTTACTACTTATTCTCCATTTGAAATTATTTTTTACTTTAATCCACTTACTCTTTTAAATTTGAAATTTTTTATGCCAAATTACCCAAGAGAATGAAAAGTTTACTTCTTAAGCCAGTAAAGGGTGAAGGTGTGTCATTTTTGAATCAGGAGATTGGGTTTGGGTTCACATATGTAAAGATAGATTCCTAGCTCATAGAAGGACTAAATTTCATCCTCGAGGAGATAGACCTTTTCAAATTCTTGAGAAAATTAATGATAATGCCTATAAAGTGGATCTTCCAGGTAAGTATAATATTTTTACTACTTTCAATGTTTCTGATCTTTCTCCCTCTGATGTAGGTGAAGATTCGAGGTTGAATCATTTTAAGGAGAGGGGAATTGATGGGCACCAAGGTGGACCAAGTCTTAAAGATCTCTTGCAAGTTCCAGATGGGCCAATTACAAAGTCAAGAGCTAAGAAGATCAAGGATGCAATGCAAGGATGAGTGCAATCCACTTGGGAGGAATCTAGCAAGACCCCAACATTCAAGATGAGCTTGAAAGAAAAAGAACAAGTTTTGATCCATGTGACATAAGTTATGGAAGGCAACATGACTTAGGGTTTATTATTTGGCCCTATTGTTATGTTATATAATTGAAGGTTTTGGACTTGTTTAATTCACTAAAAATGTTATTTTATTAGTTATGGGAATTAGGCTAGAATATTTGGGCCTGAGGATGTTTGGCCCACATATGTTTTATTTTTGGTGAATTAGGGTTTCAAAAGAACTTTTTATTATATGCTTAAGGGGGCGTTAACCATGAGTTTTGGGAATGCCTTGTATTTTCGGCCAAGGGCTTTTTGTGGAAATTATCATTGTGGGCGCCTAGGGTTTATTTTGGGGAAGGGTTTAAATGCCCTTTGTAGCCACATTTTTTATGGTTAGACTATTGAATGAATTTTGATTGTGAGTTGAGTTTTACTTCTCTTATTCTTAAATGAACTTTTGAATTTATCAAAGGCAAAAACTTTTGTGCCATTCTTCCCTTCAATCTAGGTTCTTGAAACAAGATTTCAATGGGTCTAGTTTTCAATCTAGGTTTTTGAAACAAGATTTCAACGGGTCTAGATTTTCATTGACTTGATTATTGGCTTTCCAAAACTTAACTAAACGAGAAAAATAAATAACATGAACTAAATGAATAACAAATAAATTGTTCAAACTTCTAAACCAAAAATCTCAAAAATATTCCACAAACTTAAAACTAAAATTAAATAACAAATAAAGAATGAAAAGATCAAGCCAATTGAATGGAGATGAAGAGTTGAAGCAGTGGAGGAGGTTGGGATGCAGTAGCAATTGGACCCCTCAAGAAGCTCTTCAATATGCTGCCGTGTGAGAGAATGCTTCAGAAGAATTCGTGTTGCTGCGTGAATGATTGCTTGTGTAAATCCCCCTCTTCGGATCTGAGTGAAAATCAAAGAAAAAATAAATTATAAGTGTTGTTTCTAAAAACAGTGTTTTCCAGGCCAAAAGTTGGCCATAAGATGTGAAAAATCATATATATACCCTAACGGCGGAATAAACCCTAGATCTGTAAAATACGATGTCCGCTCGAGCGAACATCGAGCGTTCGACTCTGCCTAAATTAGCTCGAGTGGAGTGTCGAGCGAATATCGAGCGTTCAACTCTGCCTGACTTCGCTCGAGCGGCCAAATGCCTCCGCTCGAGCGATCTCATTTCCTGCAACCCGCTCGAGATCACTGTCGAGCGGCACTCGAGCGTTTGAATCTGCCTGATTTCGCTTGAGCTGCCAAAAGCCTCCGCTCGAGCGATGTGGACCAGACTCCACAGTAATCAACAGTTGGTAAAAAATAAGCATAAATTCATGCTATTAATCAATTTAAAATCACAACTTAGATTCATTCATTTTTCCATATAAAACCAATGATAAAGTAATGAAAGAATTAAGATATATTGGTTCCAAAAGCATTAGAATATGCAATAACTTAGCTCAATCACACCCCAACTAGTATTTTGCTAATCCTTGAGCAAAATAGTGAAAATTAATTGAGATGAATATTGCATAAAGATCAAAATTTAAACAGAAATAATCAAACACAATTCTGAATTCTCACAAAAGTGACACATTACTACTCAACCCCCAAGGGTTATACCCACCAAGACTATCTCAACAATCTTTCACATAGAATTAAGACAAATATCTCATAAATCAAATGTGTGTGTGGAGCTAAACTGGTTGTGTGTTCTTCATTACTAGCCATGATTTGTCATAAGATTTTTCAACCTTAAGATTAATCATTGTTGATTCTAACTACCTCAAAGCCTAAGGGACTAGCAGTTTTCACCCCAGCTTTGTTTTTAAGTTTTCACGCCCAAGGGAAAGAGTGGAAGGTTCAATTCATTTATAGGAAGGGCAATAATGCAACTTACACACTAGCAAAGAAGGCAGTGCGTATGGAGGAGGATAGAACATGGATGGAGGAATGAACAATAGACATTGAGGCTATTGTAGGAAAGAATTCTCATGTATGATTTGATTATTTATGAATGAAAGAAAGGTTTGCTTAAAAAAAAAAAGAAATGGATCAAGACGACACAACTCATTTCAATCCATTTTATATAAATAGGTTGAACTAATCAGCATAACCAGTTTAACCTAATTAATATAATATCACATAAAATTTCAAATTTATATTTATTAGTAGCCAAAATATATCCAAAAAAAAATAAGATTGACTATTTACTATCAAAAAAGATCAACTTTTCAGATTTTAACTTAAAATAAAACCAATATCACAAACCTAATAATAACAAATATGAGTATTCATTCAGAATTATAATCTCAACAATAAATATATAAGCATATTGAAAAAAAAAATTAATATTATAATCTAATAATAATATAATTATAATTTTAAAATAAAATTTAAATGAACTATTGTGAATTGATTTTCAAGATAAAAAAATCGATTTGGAGGTGAATTGTCTAAAGCCATGGATTAGTGTATAAGTTGGGGAAAGAGTTCATGGGAAGAAAAGAGAGCAAAGTAATTCAAAGTTGTCTCGTGAGATATTCAAGAACTCTAAAGAAAAGTTTTAAAAAACGTTCCATTCTAGTTGAAATGATTGGAATTTTTTGTGTCGGAACAGTAACCAGTACAGGATATGTACCTATTTTGTTTTGGGTCAAATTTTGGACAAATTTCAATCAATTCTAGTTAGATTTCGGTATTAATGATAAAATTCCGGTCCAAAATTAAATTAAACTTTGAAACAATGGCTCTTTTGTAAATAAGTTGAAGAATAAGGGTCAAAATTGTCTTTTTGTAGCCTAGACAACCATCTCATCTTTAGTCACGTTCCGTACGAGACAGCGTTCATAAATTCTATCAAAACACTTTTTACGTTGACTTGTCAACCAATGTCTAACATGAACAGCTCCATCTTGCTTAGTAAAAATTTATATATACATCTGTTTTTAAAATCTGCTGCAACACAATATTGGACTAATTTTAAATTGAAATAAAAGTTAAATTTATAATGTTTTATAAAATTTATGCATCATGCAAGTCAATTCAGTGTGTTTATTATGATTTTAAAAATAAAATAAATATATCAATAAATATGTGTTTTACATATATGTATTTTTAAGATTTGTATTAAAATTATTGTTAAGTTTCTTAATCTGTATATTTTTAAAATTTATATTGATGTCATTTTAAAATATAGTATCTATATATATATAATTTATCTATTTAATATTTATCTCAAAACGATATATTAAAATAATATTAATATTAAAATATTTCATTTAAGTGTGTTAACCAAAATAACCACTAAAATCATATTCAAAACTTTGCACCATTCAATAAGAACTTGGAAGCATATCTATTAGCCCACCGAAGTTGACTCATGGGTATTCCAAAGAAATGGGAACTTGGAAGCATATCTATTAGCACGTGTCTGTCATTCATGCTTATCCACTACATTCGATTCTATCCTTCCATGTGAGTGAGCCCCACGTATCATATACAATGGTATTGTGGGATTTAAGGTACACATCATCCTTGCCGTCGTTTTTCATATAAATAAATATATATAATAGACAATTCAAGAGCTGTCGTTTTTGTTAATAAAGTAAGATGAATTAAATAAAAAATAAAAATAAAACAAAATATTATTAAAAATTATTTTTTTAAAAATTATTTTTATTTTAAAATTTAAAAAATTTGAATTTTTTAATTTCATTTTATTTGAAAATTTAGAAAATGTTAAATAATTAAATAAGATAAATTGAAATTAGATAAGACTGGTGGGAATTTTTTTTAACATCTTTAACCATTCAAAAATATTCACAATTTTACTAATAGTTACGCTCTTAACCATTAGACAAAAAAATTTAAATATCCGAGCAGTGACTTTGAGTAGTAACATTGAAGGGACCAAGTAATATCATTCTCCTACATATATATATATATATATTAAATACAGAATTTTAATAAATTAACATCTGACTAATTGGCATAGGCTAATATCTCTTCAAGTTAATCCACCGTTTGTTAAAATAATAATAATAATAATAATAATAATAATAAGCGGTAATTAACTAGATTTCTTTTTAATGCATACAATAAAAGTCTTAATTATACAGTATTTAATCATATTAGATTAATGTTCTATAAAGTTAAATGAACTAGTCATGCACCTATTCGGAAAGTGACTATTTTTTTTATTCTATTTTTAATTTTGTTTATTACCAAAGTGTGAAATGTTTTGAACGTAAATTTCCTTGATTATTAATTTTAGGAATTACATGTAGAGGTAAGAAAATGAACGGCTAGAAATGAAAAAGATTAAATTTTTCTAAACTTTCAAATTAATTATTTTAAGTTTAGGATTAGTTAACATATAAATAGATGGCGTGATTCAACGAGAATAAAATTATGAGTACGAAAATATGATTATCATGCATGGATATTATGCAGGAGAAATGATACTTGCAGTCGTGATTGTGTAAGTACCGTGCAATCACTTTGAAAAAAAGTAAATAAATACATGACTCATATGAAAAGAAATTAATTTTTTAATAGTAGACCTCACTCTTTTTTAAAGAGATTGCATGTAGATTGCGTATTATACGACTATATGTAGTATTACTTTACATGCATTCAATATATATATATATTTTTGAGAAAAGGGAACATCATATTAATAACTCAAGAGAGTAAGTTACGAATACAGGGAGGGTAATCCTCTACATGAACAGATTCCTCATTAACATCTAATGAGTTCTTAGCTAGGCAATGAGCCACTACATTTGCTTGTCTAGGCACATGTCGAAAGAACCATGTTTGATAATAAGCTAAAAGTTTCTTTATATCAAGAAAGATTAGGCCGGCAGTACTCCAATCCTCAGTTGTACTGGTTATCCCATTTACCACCTGTTTCGAGTTGCCAAATAACATTGTGAAAGCCAATTTCGATACCAAATTGCACAGCTCTCAGGGCAGCTAAGGCTTCACCCAATAGGGGATCAGGGAAGGAGTATCGGGGGCTCCTGAGAGTAGTTGTAACAAGGCCATTCCAGTCCCTGATGGCCACTCCAATACCCACCAAGCATTTCACTTTGTCAATGGCTGCATCCCAGTTTATTTTATAGAAAGTGGTGAAGGGCTTGCACCATTTGATTAGAGTATGGGTAGGGAGGACCTACTTCATTGGTTGGCAATTAAGAACCTCCAGTTCATGTATTTTGGTGGAAACAATCTTTGAGATCTGTAGAGGGGAGGTAAAGCTGGATTGAAAGATGAGTTTGTTCCTCCTAAGCCAAAGTTCAGAAGCTGTGAGAGCTAGCTCAACTTGTTCCTCAGCAGGGAGAAGAGACAGGAGCCCTGTAAGCAGTTCAGAAATTGGTAGCTCCTTAGACCTGCATTTTTGTAGTCTTCTAGAGCTAAAACTCCAAGTATCCTGGGCTGCTTTACAAGACCAAAGGATGTGAGCTGTGGTCTCTGGTTGAGAGTGACAAATAGGACATAAAGGAGAGTCAATGATGTTCCTTTTGTATAGATTGGCCTTGGTGGGAAGGATGTCCTTTGCTGCTCTCCAAAGGAACATTTTGACTTTGTTTGGCACTTTAAGCTTCCATAACAGTTTCCAAAGGATCCCATGATTAGGAGGTTTTGAGCCTTGCCCCTTATTGGTCTCATTCATAGAGACTTGGAAATGATATGCTGACTTCATAGAGAAAATACCGTTGGTGGTGCATCTCCATGTTAGTCTGTCATTGCTATTGCATAGACTAATATGTATTTTGGCAATAACTGCAGCCTCCTCGGGAGTGAATGTGTTCTGGATGAGAGCCAGGTTCCATGAGTGAGTGTCATGCTCGATGAGAGAGTTGACTGTAGCTTCCAAGGCGAGAGTCTTGGGAGGGGACTGAACTTTGAAAGAAGTGGGGGTGGGCAACCAGCAATCTGAGCAAATCCTCACTAAATTACCATTACCTATCTTCCAAAGAAGGCCTTCATTTAGTAGTGGTCTAGCTGTTGTTAAACTTTTCCAAACATAAGAATCAGCCCTCCTGACTCTTGCCGAAAGAAAGTCACTAGAGGGGTAGTACTTGGCTTTAAGAACTCGGGAAGCTAGAGGGTGAGAATTGGTGATGAGCCTCCACCCTTGCTTGGCTAGCATGGCTTTGTTGAAGTCTTCAAAATCTCTGAATCCCAAACCCCCTTCCTGTTTGCTCTTTCCAATGCCTTTCCATTAAGCCAATGCATCTTGGATTTCTGGTTATTTATCCCCCACCAAAAGGATTGCATCAATTTGTTAATCTTCCTCAAGATTCCTTTTGGAATTAGAAATATTCCCATGCAATACGTGGGAATGGCTTGAATGACTGACTTTAGTAGGACTTCCTTACCTGCTGAGGATAACAGGTTTGTTTTCCAGTTGCTCATTTGAGCTTTGATCCTGTCCAGAATGGGTGTAAAAGCTCTGCCTTTGTTCTTGCTCACATAAGAAGGAAGACCTAAGTATTTTTCTAAAGGACCCAAAGCTTTGATGCCAGCAGAAGATGGGATGGAGTTTTGGTCATCTTGACTTGTGTTCTTGCTGATAAACAAAATAGGCCCACCCACAAAATAGGCCCACCGGCCATGCATTCAATATTACACTATATGAAGCTAATCCAGTGTATATGCTCCATCATACTCTCATGGTTCAGAGTACATGGAGTTCTGAAAAATTTCTTGCCAAGCAATATATATATGAACAAAATGAATTGTTATAAATGAAATATCAAGAAGGTGAAGTGTTTATATATTTTAAAATTATTTTGAGTTTGGATGTTATGAATATTATGAATACAATGCATTCAATGTTATACTATGCGAAATTGGTGCATGATATATTTTTCTTCACCATCTCATGGCTCATATGATGTGCATGGCCGGTGAAGTATCTTTGGCCATGTAACGAGTTCGGATTGTCAAAGTTGGAGAAAAAAATGAGACATCACATATGAAATGCTAAGAAGGTGATGTGTTGTGAAACGTGCGGCAATTGCTAATGAATTGTATGGAATGATCAAAAAAGAAAAATAGAAATCGACACAAAGATTTAACATAATTCGGCGATGTGCCTAGATCCACAAGAAGCGAGTGGCATGAATTCACTATCAATCAATTAGGATTACATAATGTGTATTTATATTAACCCTAGACGTACGAACGTATTTAAGAAAATTACAAAAATACCCGTTGTATCAATCAATTAGGGTTGCTCCGCTACACTACGCTCCGGCATCTGCCTACTTCCAGTGTATGAGCCATATACTTCAACAATCTCCACCTTGGCGAATATCCACCCCTTAGGAGAAAAGAAAGCATATCCTGAAACTCCACCTAGAATAATAGGTTGGGACGTCTCCCATCTAGCACCTGGATATATTAATCAAGTCCAAGCAATGCTTGAACTTATCTGTGGTAACAGGCTTTGTCAACATGTTTGTTGCATTTTCATAAGTGTGAACTTTCTCAAGTAAAAGTTCACTAGAAGAAACCAATTCTCTGATCCTGTGAAACCTCACATCTATGTGCTTGGTTCTCGCATGATACACTTGATTCTTTGCCAAGTAAATGGCACTCTAACTATCACAATGTAACTAAACTCCACCTTGCTGAATACCCAACTCCTTGACCAACCCTGTAAGCCACAAATCTTCCTTAGCAGCCTCAGCCACTGCCATATACTCTGACTCAGTGGTAGATAGTGCCACTAGAGATTGAACCATGGACCTCCAACAAATAGGCCCACCCACAATAGTGAATACATAATTTGTGGTAGACCTCTTGTCATCCAAGTCCCTTGCATAGTCTACATCCACATATCCCACAACTAAAGGATCACCCTGTTGTATGCCAAACATGATGCCATAGTCTGTAGTATCCGTCAAGTATATGAAAATCCACTTGACTGCATCCCAATGCTGTCGTCCCGGATTTGATAGAAATTTGCTCACCACACTGACAACTTGTGCCAAATCTGGTCTTGTACAAATCATAGCATACATCAAGCACCCTACTGCACTGGCATATGGAACCGTTGACATGTCTTGAACTTCATCATTTGTCTTCGAGCACTGAGCAGTAGACAATCTGAAATGATTCGCCAAAGGTGTACTTACTGGTTTTGCATTACCCATGCTGAACCTGTCCAACACCTTCTCAACATAGCTATGCTGAGATAGCCATAATCTCCTAGAAGCTTTGTCCCTGCAAATCTCCATACCAAGAATCTTCTTAGCCACACCCAAATCCTTCATGTCAAATTCTTTGCTCCACAAAGTCTTCAACTTATTGACCTCACTCATACTCTTAGCAGCAATCAGCATATCATCCACATAAAGTAACAGAAAAATAGATGAATCATCATCAAGGCTCTTCACATAAACACGACAATCATACTCACATTGCCTGTAGCCAATCCAGATCATATAGGAGTCAAACAACTTGTACCATTGCCTCGGAGACTGTTTCAGCCTATAAAGTGATTTCCTCAATTTACAGACCAAGTGTTCCTATCCAGGCTGACTGAACCCTTCTGTTTGTACCATGTATATTTGCTCCTCTAAATCACCATGAAGAAAAGCTGTCTTTATATCCATCTGCTCCAATTGCATATCAAAATGTGCTACCAAACCCAACACTACCCTAATGGAAGTGTGTCTGGCCAAATGAGAGAAGATCTCATCATAGTCAACCCCTTTCCTTAGTGAGTAACCCTTTGCTACTAGATGAGCTTTGAACTTTTTCCCATTTTTTCTGATACTTCTTCTTTCTTCTTATACACCCAATTGCACCCTATCGCTCTCTTCCCCCCTAGAAGCTCCACCAACTCCCATGTCTGATTCTTATGCAGAGAATCCATCTCCTCTATTATAGCACCCATCCATCTACTTTTCTCTTAGTTGTGTACTGCCTCCTGAAAAGTACTAGGATCCCCTCTACTAATAATGAGTGCATAAGAAACCAAATCCTCAAAACCATACCTGGAAGGTGGCTTGATAGTGCGTCTTGGCCTATCTATGGCTATATTGTGATGTTGCTGATCTCCTAAGCTAGAACTCTCTGCATTCTGAACATTGCTTTCTCTACCCTGGTTTTCTAGCTCCACCTGCACCACATGTTCATTGGTGCTACAATTTTTTGGCACCTGTTTCTCTTCTTCTTGAGTATGCTGTAACGAGGCTTTTTCATCAAAAACCATATCTCTACTGATCACCACCTTGTTTGCCTTTGGATCCTAGAGCTTGAAGCCTTTCATCCCTTTCTAATACCCCAGAAAGATACACTGTCTAGACTTCCCATCAAGCTTGGATCTCTCCTCACTAGAAACATGCACGTAGGCTGGACATCCTAACACTCTCAAACTAGAGTAGTCAACCACACTGCCTGTCCACACCTCCTCTACTACTTTCCCATCTAGTGCTGCCCTCGATGATCTGTTAATCAAGAAACATGCCATATTCACTACTTCTGCCCATAAGTTCTTTGCAAGCCCTGCATTCAACCTGAGACACCGAGCTCTCTCAGCTATTGTTCTATTCATCCTTTCCGCCACACCGTTCTGTTGTGGTGTCTTGTGTACTGTGAAGTGTCTCTTAATCCCATGCTGCTCACACAACTCCATGAACTTTGAATCTGTGTACTCGGTACCATTGTCGAACCTGAGGCATTTGATCTTCCTCCCTGTCTGGTTTTCTACTTCAACTTTCCACAACTTGAACTTGGCAAATGTTTTTAACTTGTACTGCATGAAGTACACCCAAACTTTTCATGAGTAGTCATCAATAAAACTCATGAAATACATATGTCCTCCCTGTGATGCTACCCTTACTGGCCCCCAAACATTTGTATGAACATAGACAAGAATTCCCTTTGTCTTGTGTGTGCCTGTCTTGAACTGCACTCTATTCTGTTTTCTAAGAACACAATACTTGCAAAAATCAAGCTTGCATGTTTTGACACCCTTCAATAGATTTCTCTTATGAAGCTCTATCATCCCACGCTCACCCATATGGCCTAATTGCATATGCCACAAGATTTTACAATCTGACTTAGACTCTGCAGCTGTAGCTCCACCTACAACTGTCGTACCTTGTAGTGTATAAATATTTCCAGATAGTTTCTGCCCCTTCATTACTATTAAGACACATTTACTCACATTCATTACTCCACTTGCAGATTTGTAACTATACCCATTATAATCTAAAGTGCCCAATGAAATCAAATTCTTCCTTAGATCCGGTATGTGTCTAACATCACACAACGTTCTAATAACACCATCAAACATTTTAATTCTGATATTTCCTATTCTAACAATTTTGCATGAAGCATCATTGCCCATCAGAACAGAACCAGAATTTACCAACCTAAAGGTGTCAAACCAATCTTTATTGGGTGTCATGTGATAAGAACATGCTGAATCTAGAATCCAAGAATCTGCAAGATGATTTGAACTAGATGAAACAGAAAGCGTATCCCAGTCACGGGTCTCTGAGTCTTCTTCTTCCACTACATTCGTAGACTTTGATGGACCCTCTTTATTCTCTGTATTCCCTTTCTTTTTCTCTGGACAGTCCAATTTTATGTGCCCCTTTGTCTTGCACTTAAAATATGTTATGTCCTTCCTCTTCCTGGATTTAGACCGAGCTTTATTTTTACTCGATTCGCTCCGGGACTTGTTTCTCCCACATTCCTGGTTCCCCTTCACCTTGTGAATTCTCATCACTGGCTTTCTTGCTCTGATGAAAACCTAACAGAGCACTTGTGATCTCTTCCAATTCGAGAATTTCTTTTCCCCACATCAGAGTCATAACCAAATTTTCATACATAGGAGAATTCTGTAGGGAATTCAGTAAAATCAACGCCTTGTCTTCGTCTTCAAACTTCACATCAACCCGCCTCAAATCACTGATGATCTGGTTGAACACATTGATATGTTGACTCAGATTCGAGCCCTCTGTCATTTTAAGACCATACAATTTCTACTTAAGATAGAGCTTGTTCGTCAACAAGTTGGACATATACTGACTTTCCAGTTTCAACCAAACTTCCGCCGGTGATTCCTCATCCAGAACGTGATACATTACGTCATCAGCCAAACAAAGTCTGATAGTCACAACAGCCTTCGCTTCCAATTCCTTCCAATCCACGTCGTCCATGCCTACTGGTTGCTTTCCGTATAACGCTTTCACCATGCCCTACTGCACTAACAGATCCTTCACCCACCTCTACCATAATCTAAAATTTCCAGATCTGTCAAACTTGACCATGTCGCTCCGCTACGCTACACTCCGACATCTGCCTACTTTTAGTTTATGAGCCATATACTTCAACATGATGTGATTCTGAACTTTCAAATTATTTTATATTTATAGTCGATTAACACATATGTGGAAGACATGATTCAACGAGAACAAAACTCTAGGTTCAAAAATTATTAATACTATAAATATTATGCATTTAATGTTACACTATATGAAATAGATGCAATGTATTTGTTCCATCATTGTATCATTATTTAAAGATATCAGGGAGTTGTAAAAGTTTATTGCCAATGAATGTGTTGGAATTTTCAAAGTCATTAAGGAAAAAAATGATATGTTGTAGACAAAGCATCAAGAAGGTGAAGTGTTTATAAATTTTGAAATTATGTTGAGTTTCAAAAATTATAAATATTATAATACTATGCATTGAATATTACACTATGTGAAATAGGTTCAAGATATATATTTCGCTACTCTCTCATGGTTCAAATGATGCGGGGTGGTGAAGAATCTTTGGCCAAACAATGTCTTTGGATTTTCAGAGTTATTGGAGAAGAAAATGGGATCTCAAAGATTAAATGCTAATAAGGTCAAGTGTTGTCGAACTTTCAATTCTTTCTTAATTTATCGTTGGTTAACACTACAAACAGATGCAATGTATTTGTTCCAATACTCTATCGTTGTTTAAAGATATGGAGTTGTAAAGAATTTATCACCAAGGAATGTGTTGAAATTTTCAAACTTATTAAGGAAACAAAATAAAATGTTATAGATAAAATATCCAGAAAATGAAGTGTTTATAAATTTCAAAATTATTTATAGTTTTAAAAATTACGACTATTGTAATAAATACTATGCATTGAATATTACATTGTGTGCAATAGGTGCAAGATATATATTTTGTCACTCTCTCATGGTTCCCATGATGCGGAGTGGTGAAGAATCTTCGGCAAGCAATTTCTTTGGATTTTCAGAGTCATTGGAGAAGAAAATGGGATCTCAAAGATCAAATGCTAATAAGGTCAAGTGTTGGAAAACTTTTCAAATTTTTCTTAGTGTATCATTTGTTAACACTATAAATAGATGCCATGTATTTGTTCGAACACTCTATCATTATTCAAAGATATGGAGTTGTAAAGAATTTATCGATAAGGAGGGTGTTGGAATTTTCAAAGTCATAAAGAAAAAAAATGAAACGTTATAGATAAAATAACAAGATGGGGAAGTGTTTAAAACTTTTGAAATTATTTTGAGTATTAAAAATTATAAATACTATGCATTGAATATTATACTATGTCAAATATGTGTGAGATATATATTTCGTCACTCTCTCATGGCTCGCATGATGCAGAGTGGTGAAGAATCTTTGGCCATGCAATGTCTTTGGATTTTTTGAGTCATTGGAGAAGAAAATGGGATCTCGAAGATCAAATGCTGGTCGAACTTTCAATTTTTTTTTTTAATTTATCGTTGGTTAAAACTATAAATAGATACAATGTATTTGTTCCATCATTCCATCATTGTTCAAAGATATGGAGTTGTTAAGAGTGTTGTGAAAAACGATGACAATAAAGTGAAAAATATGGAATATGAAAGAGAAAATCACACACGACACACAGATATACGTGGTTCGGCAAATTGCCTACGTCCACGGGAGCTGCAGAGGATTTTATTGCTTGAGGAATCACACTACAATGGAGGGGCGAAATACTGTTCACCAACAGTGTTGTACAGTACGACCATAAGTGTAGAAAACACTTATTTATAGTGAAACGGCGGAAAAAAGCCCTAGATCTGAAATTATACGATGTTCGCTCGAGCGGCGTGTCGAGCACGCGTCGAGTGAACTCCCTTCTGCAACGGCTCGAGCTCACTGTCGAGCGGACATCGAGCATTCAACTTTGCCTGATTTCGCTCAAGCGGCTAATGCCTCCGCTCGAGCGAACTCCCTTTCCTGCAACCGCTCGAGCGAACTGTCGAGCAACTTTTGAGCGTTCGAATCTGCCTGGCTTCGCTCGAGCGGTGGCCTTTTGCCACTCGAGCGAAGTGGACTAGACTCCACAATACTCAACAAAGAGTTTATCGCCAAGGAGTGTGTTGGAATTTTCAAAGTCATTAAGAAAAATAAATGAAACGTTATAGATAAAATATCAAGAAGACGAAGTTTTTATAAATTTTGAAATTATTTTAAGTTTTAAAAATTATAAATATAATAAATACTATGTATTGAATATTACACTATGTGAAATAGGTGCAAAATATATATCTTGTAACTTTCTCATAGTTTACATGATGTGGAGTGGTGAAGAATCTATGGCTATTTAATGTCTTTGGATTTTTGGAGTCATTGGAGAAGAAAATGGGATCTCAAAGATCAAATGCTTAGAGCACTCCCAATGGGTTATGTATAACCCATATTTTTGTAAAATTTGAAGAAAATAGTTCAAAATAGCCCATTCAATGGATTATGTATTTTATCACTAATATCTAGTTTGCTATAGTACAACCTCCACATTTATAGAACACTGTATACACTTGTATAAATATTCAATTAATTTCTTGTTCTACTTTTTACTCTTTATTCACTTCTCTCCCTACTTTCTACTTTTTGCTTTATTTGAAATGAATAGAATATATTAAAAAGTATAATATTTAAATGATATGAAGAAAAAATAGATAAGCTAATGTATAGTATATTGTAAAAGTCAATATGCAAAATAGAAAACACTGAATTTTGATGATGTATTTTAAAAGATGGGATAAAGAATCTATTGAGAGTGCTCTAAAGTCAAGGGTTGTCGAACTTTCAAAATATATATTTTTTTAATGTATCATCGGTTAACACTATAAACAGATGCAATGTATTTATTCCATCACTCTATTATTGTTCAAAGATATGGATTTCTAAAGAATTTATCGCCAAGGAGTGTGTTGGAAGTTTCAAAGTTACTAAGGAAAAAAAATGAAACATTATAGATAAAATATCAAGAAGGCGAAGTGTTTATAAATTTTGAAATTATTTTGAGTTTTAAAAATTATAAATATTATAAATACTATGCATTGAATATTACACTATGAGGGGGTGGAATTACCAGTTTCAAAGAGGTCCAAATCAGGAAGTGGTATGGATATGTCCCTTGAGGAGGATATAGCTCCACCACCAGCCATGAATCTTTTAAGTTGAAACTGTCAGGGGCTTGGGAACCCCCAGACAGTTCATGAGCTTCACCTCTGGGTCAAAAATAAGTTCCCACATTTTGTTTTCCTCATGGAAATAAAGTGTTGAAAGAGTAGAGTGGATTATGTGAGAAATAAATTGGGTTATGATTGTAGCATTGTGGTGGATAGTAGGGGATTAAGTGGAGGTTTAGCCCTTCTTTGGCATAGTTCAAAGGAAGTTTGCCTTAATTCTTATAGTCAAAATCATATCTCAGTTACAATATTAGAAGAAGAGAGTGATAGACAAGTGGTGCTTACATAGTTTTATGGTTTTCCAAGTATTGCTCATAGAGAAGAAGGATGGAAACTACTCAAACTTATTAAACCAAGTGTGAATATGGTGTGGCTTTGTATGGGAGATTTCAATGAAATCCTCCATCAACATGAAAAATATGGGGCTGCTCTAAGGCCTTATCAACAGATGGAGAAATTCAGATTGGGAGTGGAGGAATGTGGGTTGAGTGATATGGGGTACATAGGAAATAAATACACTTGGTGTAATAATAGAGAAGGGTCTTTATTTGTTAAGGAAAGGTTGGATAGGGTCTTTGGGAATAGATTGCTTGTGGATTGTTTCCATAGTATTTCTGATTTCGCTCTTCCAGTTCAATCATCAGATCATAGTCCTTTGGTGGTTGAGGTTAGAACGGACAGGCAAGAAGGGCTTAATATAAACATGCCTTTTCGATATGAAGTGAGCTGAGACAAAAATGAAGATTGCAAGAAACTGATTGAAGATAACTGGAGGAGACCAATTCTGTGTAGTTCAAGGATAGAGACAGTTGCAAAGGGTCTGCAGTTATGTAAAGATTCTTTGATTAAGTGGAGGAAAAAAGAGCCCAAGAAGGGGAAAGGGGCTATTCTAAACAAATTGAAAGAAATTTCCAATTTGCAGGTTACTAATACAGGTAGCCTTAATGAATGCATTAAAGAGAAACAAAAAGAGGTGGAAAGGTTACTGGAAGAGGATAACCTAAAATGGAAACAAAGGGCTAAACAAAAGTGGGTGCAAACAGGAGATAGGAATACTAAGTTTTTTCATGCTTGTGCTAGCCAAAGGAGAAGGGTGAATGCTATAAAAATTGTTGAGAGGGAAGATGGATCTGTTACAAGCTCAGCTGAGGAAATTGTTTTTAAGCCATTATCAGGAATTGTTTGCTCCTTCAAGTCCTATGAATATAGCTGGCTGTGTTGGGCCTTTGAAGACTAAGGTAACAGAAGAAATGAATGTGTCTTTGACCAAGAGTTTCTCAAAGGAAGAAGTGAAAGTAGCAGTCTTTCAAATGAATCCTATGAGTTCACCAGGGCTTGATGGTTTCCCAGCTGGCTTTTATCAAAGTCATTGGGACACAGTTGGTAGGGAGATCAGTAGAGTTGTGCTAGAGGTGCTTAATTCAGATGGTGATGTTAGAACAATAAATAGCACTTATACTGTTCTCATTCCTAAGAAGAGAAACGCAAGGAAGGTTGTTGACTTCAGACCAATCTCACTTTGCAATGTCCTTTACAAGATAATCTCTAAAGTATTGGCTAACAGGCTAAAAGGAGTTTTACAAGAAATTATATCTCCAACACAGAGTGCCTTGGTTCCTGGAAGGCTCATTATGGATAATGTGATTGTGGCCTATGAAGCTATGCATAGAATGGACAAGAAACTAAAAGGCAAAAATGGCTTTATGACTTTAAAACTTGATATGAACAAAGCTTATGATAGAGTGGAATGGGATTTCTTGCATGCAGTAATGGTGAAGATGGGTTTTCATTCAAATTGGATAAATTTGATTATGAAATGCAATAACTCAGTGACTTATTCCATACTCATTAATGGTTCTCCTTAAACTTCTTTCCAAGCTTCAAGGGGTATTAGGCAAGGTGACCCATTGTCACCTTACTTATTTATTCTATGTTCAGAAGCATTAAGTGCTCTTCTCAATCAAGCTGAGGAAACTAAATTGATCACTGGTATCCCAATAGCCAGTGGTAAAATTTCTATTAACCATTTGTTTTTTGCAGATGCAGCTTGTTGTTTTGCAAATCAAATGCATTGGAATGTGGTCGAATAAAGGAGATTCTTGGTCTCTATGAACAAGCATCTGGTCAAAGGCTTAACTTGGATAAGACTTCTATTCATTTCAGTAGAAACACAAAGGAGGAGGCAAAGAGTTTCATTTTGACTATAGCAGTAGTAAGGGCTTCTGATTCTTCTGAAACTTATCTTGGTTTACCAGCCATTATAGGTAGATCAAAGAGGAGTGCTTTTAGCAACATTTTAGATAGGGTGAGAAGTAGAATTAGCAACTGGAAAATGAGGTTTCTTTCTCAAGCTTGGAAGGAGATCTTGCTTAAAGTTGTCATTCAATCTCTTCCAACTTATTGTATGGGTGTGTTCAGACTTCCAAGTTCCTTAATCAGAGATATTAATAAAGTTATGAAGCAGTTTTGGTGAAATCAAAAACACAGAGAAGTTAATGTTCATTGGGTTTCATGGAGGCAAGTGGGAAAGGCTAAGTTTGCTGGAGGATTAGGCTTTCAAGAGTTCGAAAGTTTTAATATGGCTTTACTTGCAAAACAAGGATTCAGAATCATTCAAAGACCTGAAGCTCTGGTAATTAAGATTTTAAAACTAAAATACTTCCCTCACTCTTCCTTCCTTGATGCCAAGATTGGTACTAATCCATCCTATATATGGAGGAGCATTCATGCTGCTAAAAAATTAGTAGAGGAAGGATCCTTATGGAGAGTAGGTAATGGGGCTCACATAAGAATTTGGAAAGATAGATGGCTTCCCCAACCATCTTCTTTTCAAATTCAAAGTCCAGTTCAAGTCTTAGATAGTGAAGCTGTTGTGGTTGATCTGATTGATCCATAAATTAGGAGTTGGAACACTCCATTAATTGATGTTGTTTTTAACAGTACTGAAGCAGAAATTGTGAAGAAGATTCCTCTAACTATTTTTAACTACCCTGATAGATTTATTTGGAGGTGCTCGAACAATGGTATGTTCTCTGTCAAGAGTGCATACCATTTGCATATGGAAATGGTGGAAAGGGAGAGAGGGCAGGGGTCGAGTTCTAATGCTAATAAAAGTTTCTGGGTTAAGCTTTGGAAGTTGAATATTCCTAATGCAGCTAAAGTTTTTGTCTGGAGGGCTTGTTTAGAATCTTTGCATACAAAGGATAATCTGTTTAAAAGGAAAATTGTGGAGTCTTCAGTCTGTCCCTTGTGTTTGATAAATACAGAAACAGTTGTTCATGTATTGTGGGATTGCCCAGCAGCTAAGGATTTTTGGAGTGATTTTTCAAGGCAAGTTTAGGAAAGCAGTTTCACTAGCTCTGGTTTTATGCAGCTGTTAATTTTCATGGATGGGTTATTAGAGCAGGAGTTGTTGGAGAAGTTCCTATTGACAACAAAGAAGATATGGCAGAGGAGAAACCTTTTCATTTTTGAAGAAGTTTTCATCCATCCTAAGAAGGTCCTGCAGCAGGCTCAGCAACTTTTGACAAAATTCCAAGACAGTCAAGTGCCTCAGCATGTCTCTAGAGATCCATCTGCAAGTAGTAACTCGAATTGGATTCCTGCACCCTCAGATGTTTATAAAGTCAATTGGGATGCTGCAATTAAGCAAGAAATTGGCAAAGTTGGCATTGGCATTGTCATAAGGGACTTTGAAGGAAGGGTAGTAGCATTTAGAAGCATACATAAATTCATGTTTACTGATGCCTTCACAACCGAGTCTCAAGGAGCTTTACAAGCAGTATGTTTTGCAAAAGAAATAGGCTTGAGGAGGATCATTTTAGAAGGGGATGCACTTAATGTAGTTAATTCATTAAAACTTGATTTTTCTGAGTCTCACTATTCAGGTGTTCTGTTATGGGATGCCAATTTCTTGATTGATTATATTGAATAAAGGATTCTTTGATTTTTTTTAAAAAAAAAAACTCTCTATGGTTTACATGATGTGGAGTGGTTAAGAATCTTTGGATTTTTGGAGTCATTGGAGAAGAAAATGGGATCTCAAATATCAAATGCTTAGAGCACTCTTAATGGGTTATGTAAGACCCATATTTTGGTAAAATTTGAAGTAAATAGTTCAAAATAGCCCATCCAATGGATTGTGTATTTTATCACTATATAATATCCAGTTTGCTATAGTACAACCTCCACATTTATAGAACAATGCTCACACTTATATAAATATTCAATTCATTTTTCTCTCTCTACTTTCTACACTTTACTTTATTTGAAATGAATGAAATATATTAAAAAGTATAATATTTCAATGATATGAAGAAAAAATAAAAAAACTGATGTATGGTATATTGTAAAAGTTAGTATGTAGACTAAAAAAATGAATTTTGATGATGTATTTTAAAGAATAGGATGAAGAATCAATTGCGAGTGCTCTAATAAGCAAAGTTTTAAAATTCATTCCGTTTTGGTCGGAATGGCTAAAATTTTTCATGCCAGAATAGTAATCGGCACAGGATATGGTTATGTTTTGTACCAGCTTAAATTCTGACCGTTTCAGCTAGTTAGATCCATTCCGACCGAATTTTGATATCCTGGACGGAATAGTCATTTCGGACCGGAATTCAACTTAATAGTACTTTTTAAAATAAATAAAAAATTGAGGATAGAACAGTAATTCACGAAAAATGACTAGGTAAAGTGATGCATGATGACGTTCAGAGGAAAAGTGAATATAATTCGTACACTGGTGTACAGGAACTCCACACTGGCGTACAAGATCTCCCAGACTTTGACTTCACACTGTAAAAATCCAAAGGCTTTAACACTTGAAGAATCTTATGCTTTGGAAAAGTAAAAAAGGCAGAAAATAAAAATAAAATTTACTACTATTACTTGTAGATCATGATCTAACTTTGAAAATAAAAATAAAAAAGACTATAGCCCAAGAGGGGAAAGCTTTTGCAATAGAATATTGATGCTTTTCATTGATATTTTATCCATTGTTACGTTTTTCATTGCTTATTATGACATTAATGTTATTATGAAATATAGTTTATATATATATATAGAAAATTTATTTATATAATGTCTATTCCGAAGGTACACCGAAACGTACTAGTAACGAAATATTATATTCTTGTGCCTCAACCGAAACGGTCACGGGAACGGAATTCAAAACTTTGCTAAAAAGGTCAAGCCTCAACCGAACTTTCAATTTTTTTTTTAAATTTATCGTCAATTAACACTAAAAACAGATGCAATATATTTGTTCCATCGCTCTATCATTGTTCAAAGATATGGAGTTGTAAAGAATTTATCGCCAAGGACTGTGTTGGAATTTTCAAAGTCTTCAAGGAAAAAATGGAAATGTTATAGATAAAATATCAAGAAGGCGAAGTGTTTATAAATTTTGAAATTATTTTGAGCTTTAAAAATTATAAATACTATGCATTGCATATTACACGATGTGAAATAGGTGTGAGATATATATTTCGTTACTCTCTCACGGTTCACATGATGTGGAGTGGTGAAGATCTTTGGCCATGCAATGTCTTTGGATTTTCGAAGTCATTGGTGAAGAAAATGGGATCTCAAAGATCAAATGTTAATAAGGTCAAGTGTTGTCGAACTTTCAAATTTTTTTGTTAAACCTAAGGTTTCAAGTTTTGTGTAATTATATATTTACACATGGATTTTGATGATAACAAATGAATTCATAGAATAAAGGAGTCTCAAGCTCAAGTTATCTACACAATGGAGTCAAGCACATCAAGAAACCAAGCATGAGCAAGAAGGGAGTAAATTCACATTAAAGTCATAGAATAATGTTGTAAATCTCTTTAAAATTCGAAATTAGGATTAAAGCTCAAAAATTAATATTTTATCATAAAGCATTAAAATACATTTTCCACATGTGCATGAATATTTTGAAAATTAAATTTGAAAATTTTGAAAGATAATTGATTGTCATCTTTCACATGTGCATGCCATGATTAAAGGGTTGAACTTTGAAAATATTAAAGATGATTGATTGTCATCTTTCACATGTGCATGTTTTATTTGAATATTTTCAAAAGTGATTGATGCTTTTCTTGACTTATGCAAAAGGAAGATGCCTTTGTTTGAAAATTTTGAAAAGTAAAGTGTGCTCCTTTTGTCATATGCAAAAAGTAAAAGATTAGGTTTGAATTTTTTGAAAAGTAAAGTGTGCTCATTTTGTCACATGCAAAAAGTAAAAAGATTAGGTTTGAAATTTTTGAAAAATGAATGATGATGTCTTTGACATGTGAATCTTTTTAAATTTGAATATGAAGTCTCATATGCCTATAAATAGATCATTTGAGAGCTTCACATTCACAACACCAAGAGCATACAACTCTCATTCAAAGCTTTCATTCTCTCTTCTCTAAGCATTGAGCCTTAATCCTTTTTCATTTTGAGAGATATAGGTTGTGCTGTATTGTTCTTATTTCACTCATTGAGGAGTGTTTTCTGATATTCTACCCACTATCAATTCTTGTATCAGTAAAAGGGTGTGTACAACCCTTGTGCGTGTAGAAAGTGTTCTACACAGGGAATCGTTGAATCACCACGTGTAAGGTGATTGCAAGTGTAGAGGGTGTTCTACACGGATCCTTTGTAGCGGTGTTGTTCAAAGGTGTAATAGGTTTTTACCTCCACCTGAAGGAGGTTGAATAGTGAATTCGGGGATCCTCAAGGGGTAGTTTGAGGCGAGGACGTAGGCAGTGGGGCTGAACCTCGTTAACATACTGAGTTTGATTCTCTCTTACCCTTACTCTTTATATTTATTGCTATTTCGTATTTTGTTTATATTTGATATTGTATATTTGATTTATAAT
This sequence comes from Carya cathayensis, assembly GCA_011037825.1. Classification (NCBI taxonomy): domain Eukaryota; kingdom Viridiplantae; phylum Streptophyta; class Magnoliopsida; order Fagales; family Juglandaceae; genus Carya; species Carya cathayensis. Next base: position 2,437,055 of record QGSO01000181.1, read on the forward strand.
TGTTATTTTTTTTAAATACAACTCAATTCACCCCCCCTCTTGTGTTAGTCATCTGGGCAACATTTTTTTTTAAAATTTTATCATCGGTTAACACAATAAATAGATGCAATGTATTTGTTCCATAACTCTAACATTGTTCAAAGATACGGAGTTGTAAAGAATTTATTGCGAATAAGTGTGTTGGAATTTTCAAAGCCATTAAGGAAAAGAAATAAAACGTTATAGATAAAATATCAAGAAGGCAAAGTGTTTATAAATTTTGAAACACTATTCATTGAATATTACACAATGTAAAATAGGTGCAAGATATATATTTCGTAACTCTCTCATGGTTCACATGATGCGAAGTGGTGAAGAATCTTTGGCCATGCAATGTCTTTGGAGTTTTGGAGTCGTTGGAGAAGAAAATTGGATCTCAAAGATCAAATGCTAATATGGTCAAGGGTTGTCGAACTTTCAATTTTTTTTTTTTAATTTATCATCGGTTAACTCTATAATCAGATGCAATGTATTTGGTCCATCACTCTATGTATCATTATTCAAAGATATGGAGTTGTAAAGAATTTATTGCGAATGAGTGTGTTGGAATTTTCAAAGTCATTAAGGAAAAAAATGAAACGTTATAGATAAAATATCAAGAAGGCGAAGCGTTTATAAATTTTGAAATTATTTTGAGTTTTAAAAATTATAAATATTATGCATTGAATATTGCACTATGTGAGATAGGAGTGAGAAATATATTTCGTCACTCTCTAATGGTTCGCATGATGTGGAGTGGTGACGAATCTTTGGCCATGCAATGTATTTGGTTATTTATAGTCATCGGAGAAGAAAATTGGATCTCAAAGATCAAATGCTAATATGGTCAAGTGTTGTCGAACTTTCAATTTTTATTTTTATTTTTTTAAAATTTATCATCGGTTAGCTCTATAATCAGATGCAATGTATTTGGTCCATCACTCTTATCACTATAAATAAAATGCAATTTATTTGTTCAATCACTCTATCATTGTTCAATCACTTGTCAATACCAAACAATTAAAACACTCATTATTTTACAATAAATATTACTATATATCCATTTATCAACTTGATGAAGTGGAGAATATTCTTCTGGATCACATGCAATCTCTATATAGGTAATATGTGATAAATTCATGGCCAACAATGAGTTGGAAGGAATTCTCAAAAACTAAAAGTCATGAAAGAAAGCAAGCACGAAACGGAGGTCCTGACTAAGAGCATGAATCATGATGGGGGTGGGTGTGGAGTGCGTGGTCCTCTGGGTCTTTTCCAGTGTTGGTTCCCAGAAAAAGCTTCGTTTTCTTTTCAGTTTTCTCATCCTCTTTTTCCAGAAATGTCGACACCATGTGATCATTTCTTTCATCATTTTTGTTAACACAACGTGTCTCATTGTTTTCTCCTTAATGCCGTCTTTTCACCCTTTATATAAATATATATTTATATGCGGTTGACATATCAAGTTAAAAAGATAGAATGATATACACAAGTTAGTCTGTTAACACATCATTACATATATAATGGGACATCCTATTGAAACTTAAAAGATACTCATATATATAATTGATGTGGAAGACTTTCATATCGACAACGTGTCGAATATATAATAAAAGATGGGGTTTTAAATATATTTTTTCATTCACTGCACACGCATGTGAAGAGACTCTTAAAAGAAAGTAAAATGATATATATGTTCTGCCAGGATTTGTACAAAGACAACTAGTCTCAATGCCATCATGTATGTCTGATAATAAATCAAACTGAAAAGGCAATATGGGGGGAGGGATACAGCAGAAGGCTGTGAACTTGGGGTCCATGAATGCATGCATATAAAGTGAATAACCTGCAAAGCTTAGTATTTTTATAATCATATTTCAACTGGAAATGGGGCCATAATCGTATTCTTGAAAACGCCAAAACGTCCATCGAACATGAAAGGCACCCAAAAAAAAAAAAAAAAGATGGTACGTCTATATACTTAATGATTACACTTGGGCCAAAAATGAAGGAAGAAAATGTCATATATATATTTGCATCTTATCATCAGTCTAATATCAACTAATTGTATTTGTATACAAACTCTTGGGTCAAAAACGATGGCTCTGAAATCTCAACGAAAGGGAAAATGGGTAGGAATTTCTGTCCAAGTCGTCTAATTAAGTACGTATTATGAATTGCAAAAGATTAGATTGGACTAGACCCGATGCAAAGTGTGTACAAGTTGCATAGTTAATTAATCGCGCTGGAAAGGCAAAGTGGGCTCGGAAGCTGGGAAAAGGAAAGGGATATCCTTATACATACTTACGTGTTAAATTATTGCGTAGTTAAGATAAGATGAAATATTTTATAAGTAATTTTAAGATTACTTACAAATTACATAACTTATAATTATTGTTAGTCTATTTATTGTCACACAACAGCACACATTTTTAATATGTAAGCATGTAACATTAATTATCACAATTTTTTTTTTTTTTTATAACTATAATAGATCTTATAATAGAGTTTTGCTGCTCATAAACCGGTGTGTTAGCACTAGGGGTGTAAATTGGTTCGTCTGATCTAGTCCATCATTTTTCCTGAACTGAACATCTATAGGGACGTTTATCGGTTCAATCTAGTCCAGTCGGTCCATTCAGCCTGAACCAATTATTATTTTTTTTCCTTCTTTTGTTATTTTTCAAATAAATTAATAAAAAAGTTTATTTAAATTACTTAATTAAGTGGATTATTAATGTAGATTATATAACTAACTCATTAAAAAAATATTTTATATATTCAATGATAATAAATTAGATAAAAATTACATAATTAATTATATAATTATTATATAAACTAATATATATAATATATTTAAAAATTAAAAAGATATATTTTTCCAATTCGGTCGGTCAGGTCTGAGGAAACCCCACCCTGGGACCGAACCGAAGACCGAAAGTTAAGAAATAAATTATTATTTTTTTCCTTCTTTTGTTATTTTTCAAATAAATTAATAAAAAAGTTTATTTAAATTACTTAATTAAGTGGATTATTAATGTAGATTATATAACTAACTCATTAAAAAAATATTTTATATATTCAATGATAATAAATTAGATAAAAATTACATAATTAATTATATAATTATTATATAAACTAATATATATAATATATTTAAAAATTAAAAAGATATATTTTTCCAATTCGGTCGGTCGGGTCTGAGGAAACCCCACCCTGGGACCGAACCGAAGACCGAAAGTTAAGAAATACTTGGACCGAGACCGACCGATTCAAGCTTCGGTCCAGTCCGGTTCATTTCTCCTGTCCGGACCGACTGACTCTCACCCCCAATTAGCACACCACTTATAGTTGGACTAATTATAACTTTAAAAAAAAAAATCAAAGCACTAATAATTTTTTAGCATAGTCGATAAGTTTCACATCGGTAAAGTGCTAGGTGTGTAAAAAATCAAATTTATAAATAAATTTTCTCTTTATAGTAAAGAGTTTTATTATTTATAAGCCAATATACACTTGCCACACCACACCATTGACATGTCATGACTTGTCTTGCAAAATGATTTAATTTAAAACTTCTTTTACTAATCAAGTTATGATAAGTCAACCATATGGAAAGTATGCCTTTACACCTACTCGTAAATATAATTTTATTTGTGGAATTGCAAATATCATAACTCTTATTTCAGATATTTTTAATTTTAAGATATTAAAAATGTGAGTAGTGAGATATTTTTAATTTTAAGATTTTCTCGTAAATCAAATCAATGTTATCAAACGGTCAACATTCAAATCAAACACTGTGTGTTTTCTACACCTAGATGCGTCTGGCTTTAGAGTTGTGTCTTGCGCTTACACCAAATACCGCCACGAGATGCGCACACTCCTACGGTCGAATGGCTTTTACCCACCACAAGCCCACCCCACGGGCACCACGTTTTTAAGTCTGACTAAGGAAAGTTGAGCTGTCTTAAACATCACTTCAGCCCCACATATTTAATTAAATCTCCAACTCTTAACCCCCTATAGTCGCCATTTGGCCTTACCAACGGTCATGATTTCTTTTCTTCATGCAGTTCCACGTAATCAAAGGATGCAGATCATTTTCTTTGGCTGCTCAGCTAGGACCATAGTTGGTAACTTGGTACAGAATCACAGACCTTGAACAGTATAACTAGGGAGTTTTTTAGTCATAACTCGCTATTTTTAAAAAATAAAAATAAAAACAATATATATATATAAATAAGAGATATATATAACCCAGAAATGAAAATATACATGAACACATTCTTATTAGTCTGCAAAAATTGACAGCTTTGATTACACGAAAACATAGTAGCATTGACAAGATTACGATATGCAGAGATTGTTACGATTCTGGAATTTATTAGAATCTTGTATTATTGGATATATTTATTTCAGTATAGAGATAGGCAGGCCGGAGACAGAGAGTGTGACGAAAGGGATGGTTTTTGTGTTTATTAATAAGAATCTCACAGACCCACTGTGTACAGTGCTTGAACCTCCTTTGTCACCCCCTCCAAAGAGCCACGTGCTTTCCTCATATTTTCAGAGGTTTGCTTCTCTTTAGGCGACCCTGCTTGTCATTACTTTAGAATCCGTCCTCTGAATTTGTTGTAATTTATGAATATTTCAATTGAAATTCCATTCTTTTCCAATGTTTATGCACTTATCCGAATTGGGTTGCAATTTTTTATTCATCCAGGCTTGGCATTGATATACAGGGTTTATATATGCAGGTGTTACCGATCGCAGAAACTCTTTGTTCTTAGTTCTTAAGCCAGGGAATATTTATCTTTTTGGGTTCGTTTTGGAACTGGGGTTCTTTTTGAATATGGATTCAGTCCTAATGGATATCTCATTGGAGATTATCAATGTAGTATTTGTCTTTGCGTTTCTGACATGGGTTTTGCTAAACGTTTGGAGACAAAGGAGAGATGGCGGTGCTGTAAACTTGGAATGCCCACCAATGAGAGGATACAGAGGTTTCATTGCGACTGCTGTTCTTTCTAACGTCATAATCTCCACTTTTTATCTTGGCTTTGGCATGTATGAATATTGGAAGAGTAGGATTATCCCTTGGAAATCTGTCATCTTTTTCATGAGCTGGTTTCTGTCAACGTTGGTAACAGTTTATTCAATGAACAGAAATCTAAGAGGAGACAAAAGGTGGCCGTTGGTCCTTACGGTCTGGTGGGTCTTTTCCGGCATCTTTGATTCACTTTCACTCTCCATTTATATGATTACCTATGTGAAATCCATAGATTTGCCATTTCTTTTGCCAGAGCCAAACACAGTTGATTTCGCATCCTTTCCTTTGGTTATCCTTCTTTGTTTCAATGCTTTATCAAGGAGTTGTAGTGCTAGGAAACGCGAGGACATAGTAGAACCTTTACTACCAAAGGAAAATGAATGTTCCTCTCATGACGATGGTGCTTTCACTAGTGCTGGAATTTGGAGCCGACTTACCTTCCTGTGGCTCAACCCGATTTTCAAAAGAGGTCGAATTCAAAAACTTGAATCGTCTCATATTCCTTCAGTTCCTCAATCTGAAACAGCAGAAAATGCTTCCTTGTTGCTCGAAGAATCGCTTAGAAAGCAGAAATTTGTAGCTTCTTCGTTGCCGAAGGCCATAGCTGATGCCACATGGAAATCCTTGGTCATAAATGCAGCTTTTGCAGGTACCTTTTTGTTCACAAACACCCCCTCAATACGATTGCTTATTTATTTTCTGTTTCAGAGATTTTACATGGTTTTGTTCCTCTTTTTTTTTTTTTTTTTTTTGGTAGGAGCCAACACAATTGCATCCTATATGGGGCCCTTCCTGATCACAAACTTCGTGAATTTCTTGTTGGGTAAAAATGATGATTCAGGCCTCCTCTATGGTCTCATTCTCGCATTCATATTCTTCTTTGCAAAGACTGTGGAGTCACTAACTCAAAGACAATGGTATTTTGGTGCTCAGCGCATTGGCATACGAGTACGGGCAGCTCTGACGGTATTGATTTACAAGAAGTCTGTGTCAATTAAATATGGTGGTTTAAGCAATGGTAAAATTATAAATCTAATCAATGTTGATGCTGAAAGAATTGGAGACTTCTGCTGGTACATTCATGGAGTTTGGTTGCTTCCAGTCCAGGTCGTTCTGGCCCTGATCATACTTTACAGAAACCTTGGTGCTGCCCCCTCCATTGCTGCTCTTTGTGCCACAATTTTAGTGATGTTATGCAACACACCTTTGGCCAATATTCAAGAAAGGCTTCACTCAAAGATCATGGAAGCTAAGGACTCGAGAATCAAAGCAACTTCAGAGACCTTGAAGAGCATGAGAGTTTTGAAGCTGCATTCATGGGAGCCTACATTCTTAAAGAAGCTCCTTCATCTTAGGGAAACCGAGAGAAGCTGGCTGAAAAGATACCTGTATACTTGTTCAGCAGTGGCCTTTCTCTTTTGGGCTTCTCCAACTTTTGTTTCAGTTATCACTTTTGGCGTCTGCATTGCCTTAAACACGCCGTTAACAGCAGGCAGAGTCCTCTCAGCTTTAGCCACTTTCCGAATTCTACAAGAACCAATCTACAACTTACCAGAGCTCATTTCCATGATTGCTCAGACAAAGGTCTCAATTGATCGTATCCAAGCATTATTGGGAGGAGAAGATCAAAAGAAGCTGATACAATATCATACTTCAAAAGCATCCAATATTGCAATTGAAATTGAGGCAGGAGAATACGCTTGGGAAATAGACGATGAAAAATTAAACAGATCTACAGTCAAAGTAATGGAGAAGATGAACATAGTGAAAGGTTATAAGGTTGCAATTTGTGGGCCAGTTGGATCAGGAAAATCAAGCCTACTCTCTAGTATACTAGGTGAAATTCCCAGGATTTCTGGAGCAGGAATCAAGATTTATGGAAAAAAAGCCTATGTGCCTCAGAGTGCTTGGATTCAAACCGGTACAATTAGGGAGAATGTGTTGTTTGGCAGGGAAATGAGGCAGGCCTTTTATGAGGACGTATTGGAAGCCTGTGCTTTGAACCAGGACATCAAGATGTGGCTGGGTGGAGATTTGAGTGTAGTTGGAGAGAGGGGGATGAACTTAAGTGGAGGGCAAAAGCAGAGGATTCAACTGGCAAGAGCTGTCTATAGTGATGCGGATGTTTATTTACTCGATGATCCTTTCAGTGCTGTTGATGCACATACTGGAACCTATTTGTTTAAGGTAAGATACACTATCGTTGTCTCCAATTCATTTTTTTAGTCATTTACCATTAAATGGATTTTAATAAAAGTTTACTATTTTTGCAGAAGTGTCTTATGGAACTATTGTCCCAGAAGACTGTCCTCTATGCTACCCATCAAATGGAATTTCTAGATGCTGCAGATATTGTTCTGGTAAGTTGTTAGAATATACTTGATTTTCATGTTCTTTAAGAAAACTTAAAAACAATCCTCAATAGCCACGTATCTCTTGCTTGTAATTGCACATTTTTATAGGTGATGAAAGATGGAAGGATAGTGCAGTCAGGAAAGTTTGAAGATCTTATTGCAGAACCCAACGGTGAACTTGTTAAACAAACTTCTGCTCATAGAAAATCAATGAACCATGTTAACTCGCAGCAACATGATAGAAATTGCATGTCCTTAACCAGCAGACCCTGTCCTATAAATCAGATAGAAATTGCGCAGGAAAATTTTGAAGGGCTCATCAACAGTAGAAAACTTACAGAGAGAACTCAAGAAGAACAAACAGAAACTGGTCGAGTAAAATGGAGTGTTTACTCAACCTTTATCACCTCTGCCTATAAAGGAGCTCTAGTGCCTGTGATCCTTCTCTGTCAAGTTCTCTTCCAGGGACTACAGATGGGCAGCAATTACTGGATTGCATGGGCAACAGAGGTAGAAGGCAGGGTAGGTAAAAAGGAGTTGATTGGGATATTTGTTTTGATGTCGGGTGGGAGCTCAATCTTCATATTGGGAAGGGCAGTTTTTCTGGCAACTATTGCTGTTGAGACTTCTCAGCGTCTCTTCTGTGGAATGATCACATCAGTTTTCCGAGCACCCATTTTCTTTTTCGATTCAACGCCTTCAAGTCAAATCCTTAGTAGGGTCTGTTTTTCTGTTTATGTGGAAGTCCAAAAGATTTAGTTATGTTTGAAGCTTTTATGAAAACTCCAGAGTAACTTTCTTTCTTTTTAATCATTGCAGTCTTCTACAGATCAAAGCACGGTAGACACAGACATTCCATACAGATTAGCTGGATTGGTGTTTGCCCTTATTCAGCTATTAAGCATCATCATCCTTATGTCTCAGGTGGCATGGCAAGTCTTCCTTCTCTTCCTTGCCATTCTTGCAATCTCCATGTGGTATCAGGCAAGAAAGTCCTTACAATTTTTATTCTGCTTTTTAACACCCTCATTATGATTAAACCAATTTATTTAGGAAGAAAGTCTGCAGCAGCTTCACGCACCATGTAATGCTCAAAGAATAAATTATATGTGCAGTACTTAAACTTAATGAACATAAATGTAGGCTGCCTGAGATATTTTATTTTAATCATTAAAGTTAATCTATCTTACATGCCATAGCCTGTGGCCCTGTATGCACACTAAATAAAACTTTGGTTGCATATTTCTACTTTCCTCAGGCTTATTACATTACGACTGCGAGAGAACTTGCCCGAATGGTTGGAATACGTAAGGCTCCAGTCCTACATCACTTTTCAGAATCAATTGCTGGTGCTGCAACGATTCGCTGTTTCAATCAGGAAGATCGCTTCTTGACTCAAATTCTAAGTCTTATTGATGACTATTCTCGGGTAGCGTTTTACAATTCAGCCACAATGGAATGGCTGTGTGTTCGGATCAACTTTCTCTTCAACCTGGTGTTCTTCCTTGTTCTGATCATCTTGGTGGGTCTGCCTAGGTCAGCTGTTGACCCCAGTAAGTTTTTCCTGTCCCTCTTCTTATTAACAAAGTAACCAAGGAAGTCGTATGCCTCTTCAAATTAAAACTTTCAATCCAAGTATGTGGAAATCTAAACCCGATCAAATATTACCAGGTAATGTCCATTATAAAAGGCCCAATAGATCTTCTCGTCCTTTTATTTTCCAATAGTCAACTAATAGTCTTGGTATTGTTTCAACTCACACCATTAAATGTCAGTGTGGAACTAATGCATTGGTTGATATATATCAGGCTTGGCAGGACTGGCAGCAACCTATGGTTTGAACCTAAATGTTCTTCAAGCATGGGTGATATGGAATCTGTGTAACGTTGAAAACAAAATGATATCAGTTGAGAGAATTCTTCAATTTACTAAAATACCAAGTGAAGCACCTCTAGTGATTGAAGATTATCGGCCAAAGCCTGAATGGCCAACAGATGGAAGAATAGAGCTTGAAAATCTTCATGTCCAGTATAATCCTGCTCTCCCAGTGGTTCTCAAAGGGATCACTTGCACCTTCCCAGGACAGAAGAAAATTGGAGTTGTGGGCAGGACAGGAAGTGGAAAGTCAACTTTAATTCAAGCTCTCTTTAGGGTGGTGGAGCCCGCAGGAGGACGTATCCTTATTGATGGAGTTGATATATGCAGAATTGGGTTGCAGGATTTAAGGTCCAGATTGGGTATAATACCACAAGAACCAACATTGTTTCAAGGAACCGTGAGAAGTAATCTGGATCCTTTACAACAGCATTCAGATCAAGAAATTTGGGAGGTTAGAACTAGATAACACTCTTTGGCAGGAATCATATGAAGCGTCTCTCTATATATTTTTTCTTTTTCATTTTTCCTTCTTTCCCATTCACATAACTTCATCTCAGGTTCTCAAGAAGTGTCATCTCGTGGAGATAGTGAAACAGGATCAGAGGCTTCTGGATGCCCCAGGTATAGATAGAAACTAGAAAATAAAGGATGCTAAGTTGCTCTTTGTTTCTTTTCCCTCTCTTTCACAAAGCCACTTATCTTTCACTGTTTGGGTTTTTCGTTCTGGAATTTGGGGAATGCAGTTGCAGAAGATGGAGGAAATTGGAGCGTTGGACAGAGGCAGCTTGTTTGCCTAGCCAGAGTGCTCCTCAAGAAGAGAAGAATTCTGGTGTTGGATGAAGCTACTGCTTCTATTGATACTTTAACAGATAATTTAATTCAAGAAACAATAAAAGAAGAAACAAGGGGATGCACCGTCATCACCGTTGCTCATCGAATAAATACTGTTATCGACAATGAATTGGTTCTGGTCCTTGATGAAGGTATGCTAAGAAATCCAATTGCCATTTTATAAATTGGAAGGATTGACTTCCTGGGCTTTTTCATATATATAAAATTGCAGTTGGTACTTTAATAATAGCAAGCATTGAAGTAGATAGCCCATATAGACACATACCTTCAAATAAATATGAGTGAGAATAGATTGTGGATCTTCCTTGAAGCCAATACAAGGCAGCCATAGTAATTATATGTTGATCAATTTTTAAACACAAGCAAATTGCTAGCAAGAACGCTTTCTATTTAATTCCATTAACTACAAAAAATTTGAAACATGACCCTAAATCCGAATCATATAGAGTAGTATCACTTATATAAGACTGCATACATCATTGAATTGATTTTAGCTTATTATTGCTGCTGTTTTGCTTAACACAGGCAAGGTTGTAGAGTACGACTCCCCAGCTCAGTTACTCAAGGATAATTCATCTGCATTCTCGAAGTTGGTGACTGAATTCTTGAGGAGATCATCCAAGAGTAACTTCCATAGAGATCTATCATGAGGGAGGGCAGAGATTCGTGTTCTTATTGCATGGTATACAATCATACCTATCGCAATGCTCCAGCTACAAAAATCGACACTGACAGTGACAGACAGCAGAAGCACTTCCAATTGACATATAAGATACCCCACAGGAGACAACAAAATATTGATCATACATGATAACATTGATACAGTATCTCGCTGCATCGCCAAAGTAACCTGATGGTGTACCCATAGGCCATAGAGTTGTAGCTCATGGAATATCAAATTTGTTCTATATTGCTGACAACTGTTACTGCCCCCAGGAACTTTTTTTGTCTCATGAATATTGGTGTCCTACCATTTTGATTGGAGAAACCATTTATTCCCATTGCTCTTCACGTTATACTTTATACCATTATACTCCAAGTGGTACCAACCAGCTTTGCTACACAGGAGCTCACACACCACACTTTTTTTATTTTATTTATTTATTTTTTTAAATAATTGAATTCTTCTATTATCCATCTACCAAACATTTGGTAAAAGAAAAAAAAAAGAAAAAATAAAAAATAAAACTGTAGTGTGTAGTGTTTGGACTTATGGTTAGAATTTTTCGGTACCAACCACTGCCTTTGTTTTGTAGTTGGCACTGAGAACTAAAGCAAGAAAATTCTCGGGACAAAACCAGTACTGTTCAGTTGAGATGTGGGGGAAAAAGTCATTACAGCTCAACCATGTGCGTTTCTGATTCTGTGTACGAATGAATCATGCCGCGTCTTAGAAAGGAGTCCAATCCACGAAAAAATTCTCCAACTCCATGCTCAGAATCTCCAATCAAATGATGGTCACAGCCTTTTGCAAAATGCCTAGAAATATTATTCTTATATTGTTGTAGACAAAAGCTGATAAAGGCGTTTTCTTTTTATTCCACCCAACATGAAAGTCAACGAATCGGTACTGCAGATTCTTATACATAGGCTCAAAGCAGCAGGACAGGGACTAATGTTAACAACACAAAGCATGGACTACCATTTAACTTAAATTGGGTGCAGAGATAAAAATTGAAGATAATATATACTTGGACCTCAGATTTAAAAAAAGCATTTTATTAAAGCTGCATATAGTTTTAATTCATATGCTTGATTATTGTAGTTTTTTATATTAGAAAAATGCTAATATAACACTTAAGTTATACTGCTCACTTTGCCCTATTGATGTGGCACCATCATGTAGTACCACGTGGCTTCTTAAACAAATTAAAAATACAAAATATAAAAGATAGAGGGAATTTAGGGTTTCAATTTTCTAATTTTTGTATTTTTGGCAACCATTTTGATTTGAATATTATATTTTTTTAATATGTCACATGGCGCCACACGATGATGCCACATTAATAAGGCAAAGTGAACGGTATAACTGGAGTGGCACAAAACAGTAGCAATACTCTTAAAAAAATCGTATATACTTATCTAATCCGATAAATATGAGAAATATTGTTTATTTTAAATTTTGTTATCCTCAATCACACTTATTATATAGTATATTTTAAACAATTATTATTTTAAGTAGCTAACATCTTAAATCACTTAAAATGGGGCACATCGACATGAATGATAAAAAATAAGAAGATTTAGGATGAACGGTAACATTATTCAACGAAGTTTCTATTATTCAACGAAAAGGGAAAAACTTTCAATAAAAAGGATATGCCTTTTTTTCAATGGATTAAATATTAAAATAGTCTTTTTTTTTTTTTTTTCTAAGCAAGCTAGTTTATAGATAAATTAAAATTTACATTATACAAGATTTAATAGGGTGAGAGTCCCCAACAATCATCCCAAAATAAACAAATGCAATACCAGTGAAATAAAAAAAAAATGGATATGGAGCCAAAAAAATAGCTCCCATCCATTTCCCACTAAGGGGAATCCGCTTGAAGCAGTTTTAAAATAGTCTGATAGTTTTACTTACACTTTTATTTACAAGACTCATTCTGTTAGCTTTTTTTTCTTTGAAATTCAAATTTTAAATTTCTTGATTTTCAGTATATCAATAACTAACATGTGAGGAACTAAATCTTTTATAAATTTTTATTAAGTAAATTTAGCATTTTCCATTAACAAATTAAGTTTCAAGGCAAGCGCGCCCAACTTAACTAGAAATTATCATGTTGCTCCAAAGCCTTTGACAAATGCAATCCTTTTAAGCAAACGACGTACTATTAATCAAAAGAAGATATATAAAAAAGAATAAATTTAAGCATCAAATCATCCAAACTAAAATCAACTATAAATAAAATAAAATAAAAATGAGATTTTTAAAACCGAATATAAATTAAAAACAAAAAGCAAAAAATTTCCCGTAAAAACCATATGTTTTGGTCATCGAGTTAAAGTAAAAGAATTGTCAGACTTCAAACATACATTTGCAAAATTTTCTATTTGCGACTCATGCATGTTTTCTTAGCAACCAAACGTGTCAAAGAATATCTATATATATATATGTATGTTTGTATATGTATAAGAAGTTGAACTTCACAAAATGAACATCAGCCATCGAAAGCTCAGTCCATCCTTTGTTCCATCACAAGTACAAACCTCCAATGTGTTCCTACATCTGCAAATGAGCGAATTAAGAAGGTGACTCGGCTAGGATTTCATGGGATTTCTTCCAATGTCTAAGTTAGAACACGAGAAAATCAAAGAATTAATCTTCCGTTAAAGAGTCAAGGAAATATTTTGCTAAAATTCAATATGGATCACGCATCTAAATGGTTTCCATACGTGCTCCATTTGTACATAGATAGTCCCCCAAATAATATTGAGGCACCACATTTCGGCATTCAATTGGAGAATTCCAATGGTTGTAATGGCTTATATTTCTTTTCATAAGTCAGATATTCTACGCTCGATTTTGTAATATCAATTTGTTAGGATTGTCCACACACTAATTGGGTAAATGAGACATTATCCATTTCACTAATTAAGAATTAATTAAGGCCCCGTTTAGATTGAAAAATGATCTCAACTCATCTCATCTCATTATTATAAATTTATCAAATTTTCTTAAAAAATATAATAAACAATTCAACTTTTTTGAATTCTCAACAATAATATTAAAAAAAATAATATTTTATTCAACTTTTTAACTTTTATTTCAACTCATATAATCTTAACTCACCATACAAACTGCACCTAAACGATTGATGCAAGACTTTGGGCCGTAACTATTAATTGGCCGAATCATGACTAGTATTAGGTATCACACTACATCGATCGAACTAACCAAAAGCAAAGCATTGAATTTACTTACCATAGAAAATACGAAATCTTGAAGTCGTCAACAATATTATTGGATATCAATTATTATGGTAACAAAATATCTCAAAATCTTTGTAGAGAGAGAAAGTTTCAGAAAATATAAAAAAGAAGAAGTAAGAAACCAATTTTTCTTTGATAGGAAATATACTTTAATTTTGCTAAAGCATTATTTCTATGGGGAGAGAAATCCATCAATTACTTGTTATATAGGAAAAGAGCAATAATACATTAAAAATAAATAAATAAATAAATAAGTTGACTAATAACGCTCGTGCTTTTCACATGTTGAGAGTTGCCCCTAGTGCTTATTTTATGAACAATATTCGGTGCTAGGCATTGCTTTGAATCGGCCGGGTCCTTTCGGTCACATATTACAACACATTTGAAACTAATACAACCGCCCTTCCTAATTTTTTATTTTTTCATATATATATTTTTTTCTAAGCAAGCATTTATTAACATAAAAAATCAATACACATGAGAAAGAGACGAGCTTGTCCTAACAAAATACTCCATTGGGATAGAATGAAACCAAACAAGGGCTTAAACGGTCAAAGTGAGCGGTCAATTTGGGATAGAATGAAAAAATATTTTGTAACTCGGTTATAGTAACGTTACGGGCACAGGCTAATGATACCTATATACTTTTTTAACTACTGCTTTATTATCTAACTAATTTTTTTTTCTTTTGCATAATCTAAAAGAAAATAAATTCAATCAACAAATATAATCATGTAATTTAATTAAAAATAAATCCAATTTAATAAAAATTGTCATTCTTTTGCTCTTTGAGCTAGTTTATATAAAATTAGATTTATTTTTAATTAAATTACATAATTATGTTGGTTAATAGAATTTATTTATTCTAGATTATACAAGAAGGAGGACATCTTTTAAGATTTTTAATCTAGATTCAAATAAAAAAATAATGGCATAGTAAAACAGTAATAAAGAAGGTGTAATGATATCATTACACGTTGATACAAATTACAATAAAATAAATGTTATGTCCTATTTTTTTGTCAATTATTTTAATTGGCTCAAGAATATAAAAAAAAGAAGAGTATTTTTTAATTGAAAAGAAATATCAACCATTGAGTAGCCGAAGTCGACTAGACTCACAGAGTCTACAGCTACTCGGCATTAAAGAGCTGGTCACTGCTATTTTTAATTAAATTACATAATTACGTTGATTGATTTAATTTATTTATTTTTTCAAGATTATGCAATAAGGACATGTTCTAGGATTTTTAATCTAGATTCAAATCAAAAAAAGAAAAAGAAAAAAGTAAATAGTAAAGTAGTAGTAAATGATGTATAAAGATATGATTATACATTGATATAAAATTACAATAAGAAATGTTATGCCATATTTTTATTTTGTCTATTATTTTAAGGGTTATTCTTCTAGCTGGTCAGATTGTTATTTTGTAGATTACTCACTTTATAAGCTATGGATTTCTGATAGTGCTTACTTTCTTCTCAATTTTTCAGCAAATGACAAGTTTAGGTTCTCATTCCGGGCAAAGTTCTTGAATTGATAGAGGGGAAGACAAAGCTAGTTTGGAGAGACCACTGTGTTATTATGGCTTACAATCCAAGCTATCGATTTCTGAAAAAACTAATAGTTTTAGTAGAAGATTTTACAATTGTCCAAACTACAAAATCAATAAACAATGTAGATTTTTTTGAATGGATTGATCTTCAAAGTGAACAAAATCATTTATGTAAAATGACGTTGGAGTTAACTCAACGAATGAACGAAATGGTACTTCATAAATGTCTAGGCATCAAACAATCCAAATTTAAAGAAATGGGGAAGAAGTGCTAGGGAATCTTGAAAGTGTTTAATCTTGTCATAGTTGTTTTTTATGGTAATTTATGCTGTAACTTTTATGTTTTCAAAAAACTACAATGTATGTCAGTCAATGGTACGACTCTTGTAATGCGTTGTAATTTTTTAACACTTTTTTCCAGTTGAATGTATTGAATATGTGGTTAATGTAATGAGAATTTTGAATGTACTGAATATGTGGTGATTGCAATGGAAATTTTGGACATGTGCTAGCATTAGTTTTGGATAGCCTTTTTGTACATGTGGTTGGGCTAATGTTTGTTTCTTGTAACGAATACATTCTAGATAGAAAACAAAATAAAAGCTAATAAAATTACACAAACATTCAGAATTAATAATACAAAATTACATAAACATAAACATTCATTTACATTTAGAATAACATTCTCACCATACATAAACATTCAAAATTACATACAAGATTAATAAAAACAAAATTACATAAACATAAACATTCATAATTACATTCACATTTCAGTTACATCCACAACTCAAAACATTCTTCAATCCACTATTCAAAACTCACAATCTTTTACGTTCTTCCCTGTCAAAACAAAATAAAGAGGGATTAAATTAATTTTACGATTAAGAGAGGTTAATTAACTTTCCATAACATAACGAAAGACCAATAAATATCACATATAACATTAAATTATATTTGAACTAATAATCCAAACCCAGCGATACGTTGTCAGTTGTTGGCCCAAGATCCCTACATAAACCATAACAAAATACAAAAAAGATTAACTTGTTTAATTAAAGAGGTGTAAAGCACAATTATAGAAATGTTACTAAACTTCACTGTTGGATAGTTATTTCGAGCATATCTCTCATTCTTGCAAATTCTACAATGTTTTTTATTTGTTGCTTGCATCTCTTTTGAGTTCTTTGCTCTCAAAGTTTTGGCCATCCTTTCATTGGCACCTATAGAGGATATTAGACAGTTTGTGAAAAGTTCGATACAACTTGACATCTTAACATATGTGAATCATTGGTTGACCCTCTGCCTAGAAAATTTGTTTCTTGAATATCTACATGATCTTCCATCAAAAGTAATTCTTTGTGAACCTTCTCTAATGCAAGAAAGAAGGGGTTGAGTTTTTCCATTGATTGTGACCCAAGCTATGCAATGTCATAAAATTGCATCATCAACTTGTTTTTCCTCATAATAGGATCATCTTGTATCAGGACTTGCCTTTCAGAACATGGTATGTTGACAATAGGTCAACTCTTAGGATTAATAGTCCATCTTTCTAGAACATACTGATGTGGAAATCTATCTAATTTTGATTTCTTCCCAAGAACATAAAAGATATTCTTACAAAAAATCTCCATAAACTCAAACTATGGCATGTACGTGTTGCATTTTCTTCACCACTCTCCAATGTCATATATTGTTTCTTTGCCATTAACTGCCACAACATATGTCTTTCTTTCACCCTCTTTTAAAAATATTGTTGATTTGCACCACAGATTAACAAAGCAACATTGAAAGATCATGAAAGACTTTCGTGTATAAACTATGGTCACATCCTTTTCAAATTTATGACATGTTTTCAAAATCGCTCAGTAACCGTAGTTCTTGAACGAACATAATCTTTAAAAAACTTATTCCTGCTTTCACTCATTTGAATCATTGACATATTGACACAGAATGTTGATGCAAATAAGCCGAACTCATCAGTTATAATTGTCTCATGGATACAATGGTGAAAATATTTTTGAAACTTTAAAAATTTATTATATACATGAGACAAATTTTTGGAAATATTTTGTAAAATATGCCACAAGCATAACCCATGAGTTATATTTTGGAGTACTTCTACAATGACCTTCATCATTGCCTTGTCATCATCGGTAGTTATAGTTGAAGAAATATGCACAAGCATTACCTCTTACCATGTTCTTAATAACTATGTATATGATTCGGCTGTTTCATTAACCAACAAATCACAACCAAATATTATGGTTTTAAGATGATGGTTAACTTTAGAAAACAGCACAAATAACATTTATAAATATTGGATTGGTAAGGTATGTAGCATCAAATTTAACAACATTTTCAAAATATTGGTATGCAGCTCTTGATCGGGCATCTGGCTAAAAACAACTTCCCATACACTCATCCTCACCAACTTGCATAGAGTACACAAACTCAAGTTCTTTGCATTATCGATTAAGAAAGTAGGCTTATAACCTTTGTGCATCATCTTCTTCAAATAGTTTTCTCCTTTTGTTTTCAAAGAAATTTTCAACATTCTTGCCAATACAGTCAACGTTAAAATCATTATCTGACTCTTTACTCAACATCGACATTATCTTCCTCGTCAGTATATCGGACTCATTCAAAGTCATAATAAGTTTTTTTGGACTTTAGTAACTCTGCTATGTCCATGGAGCAAACTAGTACTTCTCGGTGTAAGTAAAACATGGTTATGTTCAAGCATAAACATTGATACTATCCACTTCTCATCATATTTCTTTGTTCCTATAATTGCTAAATATCTAATCTTTATTTTTGTAGTTTTAGGAATTGTTCATTCTTTTTTTTATTTTTTGTGACTTTCTCGCCGAACTTTTTTCCTTGAGCAAACATAGTCTATTTACAATTAGTTTTTTTCTCATCTTTGGACAATCGACTATGGTTGGTCCAAATAGCAAAACCATTTCATTTTGCATATGCCTTGTAAAATAATCAAGTGTCTTCCATGTCATCAAATAGCATACCAATGAATGACACCAAAGGACCACTACTTGAAGAGGAAATCACATTGACTCCATTATCAACTCACTCCATCTTCGACATTCAATCTGTCTTCTACATTCATAACACATTGTTCTTCTATACTTTCAGCCTCAACTCCTGCATTCTCTGCCTGTAAACAGTTTCCACACTTCATTATCTCAACTTTATCACTATCAGAGTGCGGAATTTTATCCTTCAATACAAAATAACCACCTTACAAACATTATGGTTTGGTGAAGAATGGAAGATGGATTTTTTTATTTTAATTTCTGACATATTATATGTCTTTGTATCAATATCACTCTGGCCTATATGTTAAATCATCTCTATATTAACCGTAGTGAACTAATGAAGCCTATCAAATATTACATGGATATAAATGTCTCAGTATAATAAAATTAATTTTTCAAAAAAAGAAAATAGCAATGCAGATATTTCCTAAGAATTGTTGTAGGTAGAACTCTTTCTCTCTAGTATCAACATGCCGCGAAATGCAAAGTGATATATATTGTCCTGGTTAGAGTTGGGCACAAGTTGCCATGGTCTTAACTCAAAATTCACAGCTTCTACCATCGGTCAAATGTGACTGGTACGTATTACGTATATAGCTATCAATATTCATCATTGATTCTATCAGATTTGGGTTTTGGATTCAAGTTCCAAATAGGAATGATAATAGATCTAAACTGCAGTAAAAAAATCAAATTATAAAGAGATAAAAAAAAAAAATACCCCAAGGCCACTAATGTTAGTCATGAACAAACCCAGCAAACGACGGAGAGGATGGTGGGCGATGGTGAAATTACTGAAGGGTGACGGAGCGGTGGCACATGACCGCAGCAAGAGAAGATTGAGGTGATGAGGTTGAGGTCGAGGAAAGAAAGGAACAATTGGGGCTTCTAGGTTTTGTTTCTACAGAATTCATTAATCTAGTGTGGCGCACATTTGTTAGCTTATGTGGAATATGTGATGTGGCGAAATGCTATTGGTGTCTATTAAAGCTTCAACGACAACCCGACTGGTTCAAATTGGAACTGTTATTTTAATTGGCTCAAGAAAAAAAAAGACTATTTTTAAATTGAAAATAAGTATCGGCCATTGAGTAGCCGAAGTCGATCAAACTACTAGGGGAGTCTACAGCTACTTGACATTGATGAGCCGGCCATTGCTATTTTTAATTAAATTACATAATTACATTGGTTAAATTTATTTTTTTAAATTATGCAATAAAGACATGTTCTAGGATTTTTTAATCCAGATTCAAATAAAAAAAATAACTAAATAGTAAAATAGTAGTAAAGAATATGTAAAGATATCATTATACACTGATATAAATTACAATAAGAGAATTGTTATGCCCTATTTTTCTTGTCTATTATTTTAATTGGCTCAGGAAAAAAAATAAGGTTATTTTTAAATTGAAAATAAATATCAGCCATTGAGTAAACTTTCAGAGTCTACAGCTACTCGAAATTGAAGAGTTGGTCACTGCTCTTTTTAATTAAATTATATAAATATGTTCATCTTCATTGATTGAATTTAATTTTTTTAGATTATGCAATAAGGTTATCTAAATTTCAAACAGAATAAAGGAAAAAATTAACTGAATAATAAAATAATAGTAAAAAAAGGTGTAAAGATATCATTATATTACAAATTACAATAAGAGAAAATAGAAATGCTATGCCTTATTTTTCTTTTGTCTATTATATTAATTGGCTCAAGTAAAAAAGAGTATTTTTAAATTGGAAATGGTATCGGCCATTGAGTAGCCGAAGTCGGCACTGCCGGAGTCTACAGCTACTCGACATTGAAGAGCCGGTCACTGCTCTTTACGTGCAAGGCACGCACATTAGGCATTTGAACCGAACCCTGCTTAAAGAGACGGGTGAGAGACCAAACTCCGAGAGGGTGAGACAACAGCAAATAGTGAGGAAGGAATGGAGAAGGGAGTACCCAGAGTGGGGGTGGTGGTTTTCTTGTTGAATGGGAAAACTGTTCTCTTGGGTCGGCGCCGCTCATCCATCAGCGCCTCCACTTTTGCTCTCCCAGGTGGCCACCTCGAGTTTGGTTAGTATCCTCCTAGTCTTACACAAACAGTCTCCCATTTTTGTTTTGGCAAGTTTGTAGGGATCTTTGCAAACAATTTCTCCAATTCTTCCATTATTTTTTCCTGGGTTTCTCTCTTGCTTGTTAAATTTACGCAATATGAACTTATATAGAGTTGAATTGGATTTACATGCTCAATCTTTGATGGAAGGGATGGGATTTTGATTACTTGATTGCAAAGCAATGCTAGCGTAAATTATTATTTGGGTCAAGTCAAGTGTTTATCAACTAACATTTTTATAGGCTTTTGTCAACTAAAATTTCTGTTTGCGGAATTAATTATTTTGATCTTATTAATCCCTACATGATAATAGACGCTCTATAGAGAAAGTACTTAGTTATTGATAGCTTGATTTTCCTCTCTTTGCTCCTTTTAGAACGGGGTAATCAATGGATCAGGTGTAGAATTATTTACAATGGGGTTGTGAGGAAACTTGACTTTGTATACAAAATGCTAATAAAGTCCCACCACTACCATAGACTCGGAACGTGATCAGGGTATCTTAAGGACCTTCGTGGTTGACATAGATAGTTTCTTGGCCTGGATTCTGTTATCAATTATCATATAACCCAGCCATTATATATTAGGCAGCTAAGATTCACTAAAATCCAGTAGTCATCAATGATCACTTACTATATTACCATCGTAGGTTAAATATTGGATCGGTTTTACAAAAAAGGAAAAACAACAATCAATGCAAACTCATTTATGAAAAATATTCAAACACATACCTCACTTCAAGTTAGAGCTCTTGCTTTCACGATTGTATTGGCATCTAGATTTCTCCACTTATTCAATTACTCTCAATTTCCACTTGTGCATTTTCAGGAGAGAGCTTTGAAGAATGCGCAGCCAGAGAGTTGAAAGAAGAAACTGGATTGGACATTGATAAAGTAGAGTACTTAACTGTCACAAATACCCTGTTTCTTGAGGAACCAAAACCATCCCATTATGTTACTATCTTCATGCGTGCATTCTTAGCAGATCCTAACCAAGCGCCCCAAAATCTTGAGCCACAAAAGTGTGATGGTTGGGATTGGTATGACTGGGATAATCTCCCTAAACCACTGTTTCGGCCTCTAGAGAAGATGGTGCAAGAGGGCTATAATCCTTTTCCAATTGGCTAGAACTAATTCATAGGGATCCTTCTATGTTCTACTTGCTTTTTGTCCAGTATGCGAAGATTATGTATGCATGTAAAACGTCTAGGCAGTGAAAAAATAAGTCGGGGCTTTCAGTCTTCTAATCAATTTGGTGTAAGATGTGTTGCCATTTATCTTAATAATCTTGCCTTTCTCTTGCCTCTTATGTTAGTGATTGTGCTTCCTGATTCCATTCTGTTTTCTAGTCTACTCTGCTTTTAACACAGTAGAATCTACATTTCATGTTGAGCAGCAATTACGTATACTTATTTTGGAAATAGAATTACATTTATCAAGCAGGCTTTCCAACTTGGCTTGATTTATACCGTTATTGAGAGAGCATTTATAAAAAGCAAATATTATCCACCGCTCTGTCATTACCTCCCTTGCATGTGCGTTCTTATATGTATTAATGAACAGTTCAAATTGTTGCAGTCTAGTTGATAGAATGTGTAAAGGTCTGGTTTGCTGGAAGAAAAATGCAGCAGAGTAATGAAAGAGATGAAAGAAAATGACTGTTATTTCCTTCCCCAAAAGTAATCTGAGCAAATGTACAGTAGCCTATTTATACAAGAGGAAAAACAATAAAACTACATGAGGAAAAAGGAAAAAAGAATATACAATATTAGAGATGGAATATACAAAAGTGCCCTCAAGCATATGTGCAACTCAAACGTAATGATCAAAACTGTTGGGAATCTGTTAGGCATGTAGTGGTGTTGCTCTCTCTCGGTTTTGCTCTTGTTTGTGTGACAGCTGACTCATCATTCTTTAATACTAGTATGCAGAAGCAAAAGTTACAACAATTATTGAATTCTATTGTTATTATTCTCATGGTTGCAATTCACATTTGTATCACCACTGTCTCCACCAATGATTTTAGGTTTTCTCCTCGGACGCACAAGGTACAATAGTTACAATAGTTACCTTGTCATTGTTCCTTTGCCAAATGTCTCTTGAACTAATGAAGCTTTACCCAGTGAATGAATGCGTAATATCTGTACCCAGTGATGGATTGACATAAACGAAAAGAAAAATATGATGAATAACTGTTTCAGAGAGAGTCCGAGACCTCCCGAAACCAACCTTAGTTTCTTTTATCCATTATCTTTGACCCATTATCTTTGACGAAGTAGAAGGAAAGGAAGGTTGAGGAACTTTTACATCATTGGTCAATGCAGCATGATTAACAACAATGTTCCTCATCCGGGTGAACCTTAATTCTTGAATGTTGCTATAAGTTCCAAAGACTATCTCTCACAATCAAAATAGAAATGAAGTACTTTATAACATAAGGGGGGAAAAAAGCTACTCCATAATCTGTTTTAAGGTAGGTAAAAGAGAACGAGCAATTTACTTCATATTGGTCCAGGGAGAAGTCCTTTACCCTTATATCTGTCCCTCTGCCTATACGATTGCATCTCTGCTTGCATATTATTACACCCAGGATAACAAATCAATGAATACCAAGAAAAGCATCTAGAAAATGAAATTAGCACACTTTGTGAGTTCCTCCAAAGAACTGAGAGGTGCTTGTTCTTTAAATTATGAAAACCTTGAATGATACCCATATATATAGGAGTACAAAGGCAGTCTTGGCCGTCATAATTGACAGCTAAAGACGGTCAATTATGCTGGCTACGAGCGGTTATAATTGACTGCTAAGGATGGTCAATTGTGACGACTACGGGCAGTCATAATTGACGGCTACAGGCGGTCAATTATGACGGCTAAGGACGGTCAATTATGACGGCTATTATGACGGTTAAAGGTGATCATACAAGTCAGTTTATAACACTCTCTCTTTGGATAACCACATATAAAGAATATGCCTCGTTGAAACCTTGCCAAGGAAAAACCTTGTGGAAAAAAACCAATGACGAAAGAAAAAGAGTACAGTATTTATGTGTACCATCAAACGCTTTAGGATTGCCTCATTAAAACCTTGCAAAGGAAAACCCAATGGGAAAAAACCTTAGCGAAGGAAAAAGAGTACAATCAGTACTAGTCTTCAAAACATTTACTCCTTCTAAAAAGTGCATTATGATAGGTTTTGAAGTTTTCGCATTCCAATGTTTTGCACAATCTTCTTAAATGTTGCAGTTGGTAATGCCTTAGTGAATAAATCTGCCAAATTATCCCTTGATCGTATCTGTTTGACATCAATTTCACCTTTCTTCTCATGAATTGCAATGATATCTCTGTGTGAATCTAAAAGATAACATGCATCTGCATATCCAACTAATTGTGGACTTGATCCATGTTGATAAAATAATTCCATATCAATCGTATATCGGAGGTAACGAATGACATGTTTAATACCATTCTAATATTTTCGAGTTGGTGCAGAACTATATCTTGCAAGTAAATTAACTGAAAATGCAATATCAGATCGAGTGTAATTTTCAAGATACATCAAGGCTCTAATTGCACTGAGATAAGGTACTTCTGGATCAAGAATTTTTTCATCGTCTTCACAATGACGAAATGGGTCTTTCTGCATATCAAATGATCGAACAACCATTGAAATACTTAGGAGATGAGGTTTGTCCATATAAAAGTTATTCAAGACTTTATAGTGAAAAGTCTTTGGTTGATGCGTCTCAATATTGTGTACTAACTCTTTAAATGATGCAGTTGGTAATGTTTTGGTAAACAAATTCGCCATATTGGTTCAAGATTGTTTTAACATTAAATTCACTACTCTTCTGGAGTTGTGCTCTTCTGGAGTTCTTGTAAATAATATAGTTAGTGGAAAAGTCATCAAAATTAAGCCGCCAACCTCCATATTCAACAAAAATGGTGGCCACCTTTTTAGGCCAGACAAACATTTCAGGATTTTACAGCTCTTCTATAGCTGTCAGGCGTTGTATGACTATGATGCTACATCTCTTGTCTCTTGTAGAGAGATGCTTCACGAGAGATGCTGTGAAGCAATAGAGATACTTTGTTCTTCTTTTTACTCACCTGAGGATGTTACTCTTATGATAGGAGCAGAGATTCATTTTTCTGGAAGGATTTATTCTAATGTCGTTTTAGAATCAAGATTGCTTAGTACTCAATATTTTGCCTCTGGTATGACCATGTCTTGGAGTATTAGCTAAACTGAATGAGGTCAACCAACTCAATAATCAAATATCTTAATTGCGTTAAAAGCTCTCTGCGAAGAGTTGTAAGAATAAGAAACTGAAGGAGGAGAATAAAGCGTTAAAACAGTATGCCCGTGATCTTCAGGATCAGCAGTAACAGATATTTGAAGAAGTTCAAATACTTAAAGAATAAGGACAAAATGCATTTAATCTTGCCGCGGATATCTGAAAAAGCCCAACTTCTAAGAGAGTAGGGGCAAGTTGCTTTTAATTTCACGGCCTAGTAAATAACTATAGGATATATGTGTTTAGTGTATCTTCTATTAATATATGTAATTTTGTCTTGCTTTCATAATTTTCTCTATAAAAGAAATATTCAGCTCATCTTCATTCGCATTCCATTTTCTTCACTTTTCTGTAATTAGTCTGCATTCTTACTCTGCAATCTCTCTCTGCATTCTTACTTTATAATGGCCCAATAATCTTCTCGTGACCAATATATGAGGTATTCTACACCTTACTCACTAGTTGTTTTTGCTTCTACCGTA
Organism: Carya cathayensis; assembly: GCA_011037825.1. Classification (NCBI taxonomy): domain Eukaryota; kingdom Viridiplantae; phylum Streptophyta; class Magnoliopsida; order Fagales; family Juglandaceae; genus Carya; species Carya cathayensis. Next base: position 2,462,633 of record QGSO01000181.1, read on the forward strand.
GGTGTTATAATGCAATACAATAATGATCTGACTAATAAGTCAGATGTTGATACTATCTACGAGCTTGTGAGTCTTGGTACTCGATATTCATCAACCATTGTCGCATTTTCTCAGCGACTACAATCCAAAACTTGTGAGGTTGACAAACTCAACGAGAAAATTTCTATCTTTCAGCAACTTGTTCTGGAGTCCAACATAAAGATAGGAGCAATGACGCAAGAGAATAGGAATTTAAAATCCTTGCTTAACTCTTCTTTTCGATTGCCTACTCCTTTAAACAGGGATGCCATGCAAATTTTTGAAGAGCAAGATCGTTTAAAGAATGAGGCGAAGAGCCTCAAAATTTTGTAATTTTGTTTCGAGATAATAAAATAATATTTCATAAATATTTATATTGTATTTCTATCTTCTGGTACATGTTCTATGTGCTCCATTTTATTTCTCCTTTAATAATGCACATTTGTTACAAAACCGTAATATAAATCTAAAATACTAATTGCATTTAAGAGATGATATTTCAGAACTAATAATTTCATTCATCTCCCCCTTGAAGCTGAAAAGATTTCTGATTTATATTTCAAATATGTGTAGTTTTCATGAGTTCTTCTGCAGCCTCAATGACATTTAAATCATCTATATAAACTACAATAAAAGCTAATCTAGATACTGAAAATATATTGAAAATAGTTTGTTCCATATGTGTTTGGATTGGTTTAGATCATATAAGTATTTTTGAAACTTGATAGAATAAGTACTTCAGGACTATATGTTTCATGCATTTCATATCTAGTGATCCATATAAATATGCAGTTAATCATGCATACTCAAACTCTCGGTAACTATCAAGCTAATAAAAACCTCAATATAATTTCATCCACTTCAAAACCATATCAATATTATTTCTGCAAGAAACCGACTCGTGATTTATTTATCACATTTTCATTTCCTTTATACAAATACTCACTGATATTCAACAAGCATCACATCTTAGGTGTTTGGACGACAAGTCCATATGTATCATATTTTACTAGTGATATTAATTCTGCAGAAATTGTTTCTTTCTATTTTGGCCAATATTTTACGTCGGTATTCTTCGACGGTTCTTGGCTCACTTTCTTCATTACTTCTGGTAATGCCAAGTGTCATATTATATGAAAATACGTTGTCGACAACGGTTTTATTTCTATCCAGAATTTCTCCAATACTCATGAAATGTATCTAGATCTCGTTATTTTTAGGTACCTGTCCCTCTTCAAGGGAAGTCATTTCATGAAAAACCTCTTCAAGAGGATTATACTCTTCAGGAGTTTTTATTATGAGAGAATTTTGTACAGAAAGTTTGGATGGATCTTATTGCTTGTTTTGTAGGTACGGCCTCTTCAGGAGCATTGATTTCTTTTCTTTGTGTTTTTCTCTTTCGAGATTCTTTATCTTTTGTATCAATAGGTCTCACATGCTTTTAGACATGTTTTATGTTCATTAGACTGCTAAATTTCTTAATTGTCCTACGAGTACTTCAATCCTTACTGGAATTTTAGCAGCTAGAATATGAGACATTTTTATCTTATTGCATCCATAAATTAATTATCATCTGAATTTTCAGTTCACCTATGATAATCAAGATAACATCGAATTATTTCATTTTACTTGCTTGTAGCAAATTTTTCTTTCCGCTCATGCTGGGAAGACTTTATAGTAAAAGAATCCTCTGGTTTTTTTTATAGACGTCCATATGGAAATTATTCGATTTATCATAATTTATTTCAAATGATCAAGATAATCATGAAAAATATACAAATATTTTAAATCATATCATTTTTTATGCATCATAATATTTGATTTAATAGTTGTATAATATCATCTCAAAGAGAAAGCTGATGATTTTTCCAATACGAGCTTCTGGTTCGAAATCATAGAAGTATTATAAAGATATTCATCACCATGTTTAATCTCTTGGTTTCTTTGAAAAAAAATGCATCATTCTCTTCTGAGAATAATATAAATCCAATACCATTCACTTCAGGGAATGATATGGAACTAGTAGGACATGACTAATGATTTCTTAACAAAAACTCATTATTTTGCTCAGCCACTAGAAGACAGGATATAAGTTTAGAATATCTTGTAAACTTTTGCACTCGATATTGCTATTTCATGAGCACATTCGATACATTCATTTTAAATAGATATTCTTTAGTGGCTTTTTTCTACACAATTTCAATTATGCAACTTTAGATGCATTAATCATAACGAGCTTTTGGGAGGATCTTGATCTTTTGGTACACATATCACTCCTTTAAAATATCTCACAAAATCAATAGATCTTTTATTATGAGATACTCAATAAAATTATTGGTTTAGGGCGATCCTTCAGGGATGCTTTATTTCTATTCCAAGATGAATCTTATCATCAATAATTCATAACAAATACAAAAAAATAAATAGAACTTGGACATAAACTATAGGAATAAAAATTAACCACAGATATAACTAAAATGTAAATTATGAAAATTTTAATTCACCATAGATAATATTCCCCACAAATATAACTGAAAAATAAATTATGGGAATATTAATTCACCATAGATATAACTGATATGTAAACTATGGGAATAAACGTAGAATTTTATCAAGTAATAATAAGGAATATAATCTTTAATACTCACTTTGGGGACTACAATTAATATATTGAAGTACAAGACCACTAGCTTCATAATCAACAGAGTCTCGTTCTGATAATGTATTATGAAACTAATGAAAATAGAGATAGCGAAAGACACACAGAGAGAGAGAGAGAGAGAGAGAGAGAGAGAGAGAGAGGTGCTTGTTCTTCAAATTATGAAAACCTTGGATGATACTCATATATATAGGAATATAAAGGCGGTCTTGGTTGTCATAATTAACCGTCCTTAAATTGACGGCTAAGGACGATCAATTATGATGGCTACGGGCAGTCATAATTGACGGCTAAAGACGAATCAATTGTGACGACTACAGGCGGTCATAATTGACGGCTACGGGCAGTCAATTATGACAGCTACGGACGGTCAGTTATGAAAACTATTATGACAGCTAAAGGTGGTCATACAAGTCGATTTATAACATAATTGATATTTTTGAGTTGAAAAAAAGCACATTTTTTTTCTCTAGATTGAAGACACGCTGCACGGACTTGGCATGCATAATTCATTCTTCTCTTTTCATAGAGGAACTGTAGCGTAGTTGAAGAGTTCATTGAGGGGTTCAATTGTTGCTACAGTCCAGCCTCATCCACTGCTTTCAATCTTAATCTCCATCCATTTGACTTGCTCTTTTCGTTCCATACTTTTTATTCAATTTCAATTTGAAGTTTATGGTGTATTTTTGATATTTTTGGCTTAAAAGTTATTTGCTGTTTATTTTATTTTATGTTAGTTATTTTTCTTGTTTCTTTAAACTTCCATTAAATATACATTTCAATTACACTTTAGATTTATTAAAGGTTAATTAGGACTTAAATAAATTCAATTTTATTATTTAATCTTTAGATTAATTAAAATTGTTTAGTGTAGTTGAGTTCTTAATTGTTAATTTCAATTTGTTAGTCTTTTACATTCCATTTTGACACTCAAAAATTCAAAAATATGAATCTAGTATATGACTAGTGCTATTTTTATTTCTGTTACACTCTTCCATTCATTGTACATACCATTGCTTTTGTTTGTGAAACTTTTCACCATTTTATACGAGTTTAAATTTAAACGACTTTTCCTGATAAGATGATCTAGAAATTTTATTTCTAATTATTACACGATATCCTCCTGTATTTGGGATAGCATTTGTACTACTCATTTTTGAGTGAGTCAACCCCCTAGGAGCATTAGCATTAGCATTAGCTTGCCCATCCTATTCACCAAAGTTTGCCTAATATCACACATTTTGCCTTTTTTTATCTCACTCAAAATCTAATACCATGTTGGATTATTTATCTAAACTCTATATAATAATAAAATATTATCAATTTTAGACATTTTCAATATTTTTTTATCTAATTTATTTTTGTCATATTTTTGTTGTTCTACTAGTCATATATTAATTTTTAATTAAAAAAGTATTTTGTGTTAAGTTTAATAATTTATAATGTGCACTTTTCCGATTATTTTATAGTTAATAATATAACAGTTATTTCGTTATTCTAATTAAGTTATTGTTTTTACTTATATATTCAATGGTATTTTTTTTATCCCTAATCTAACAATAATATCTTTTTTTTTTTAATTACATTTATCTAAAATTGCATATAGATTTTAACTTACGAAGAATATCTACTTTACACATCTAACTATTTTCTTTTACTACTATTTCTTATTTCCAACAATCATATTTACAATTCCATTTAATCTTCTTCTCATGTCAAACTTTCTTTTATTTATCTACTCATATTTTTTTGTTTAAGCTAAGAGTCTCATTGGCATTATAAATAGATCAGGTGTTCTTACTACTTACCACTCATATAAAACCAAGCCTGTTGAGATTTCCAATATTTCTTTTTTCAATTATTGAAATTCCACCATTCTTAATTTTCTATGGATCCATCTTGGAGTATTGATCATGTTGTATATAATGATTATTTTTAATGAATTTGATATGATTGTAGTTGTTGAACCTAAAATTTCAAGTTTTGTGTAATTATATATTTACACATGGATTTTGATGATAACAAATGAATTCAAAGAATGAAGGAGTCTCAAGCTCAAGTTGTCCACACAATGGAGTCAAGCACATCAAGGAACCAAGCATGAGCAAGAAGGAAACAAGTTCACATTAAAGTCATAGAGAAATGTTGTAAATCTCTTAAAATTCGAAATTAGGATTAAGGCTCAAAAATTAATATTTTATCATAAAGCATTAAAATACATTTTCCACATGTGCATGAATATTTTGAAAATTAAATTTGAAAATTTTGAAAGATAATTGATTGTCATCTTTCACATGTGCATGCCATGATTAAAGGTTTGAACTTTGAAAATATTAAAGATGATTGATTGTCATCTTTCACATGTGCATGTTTTATTTGAATATTTTCAAAAGTGATTGATGCTTTTCTTGACTTATGCAAAAGGAAGATGCCTTTGTTTGAATATTTTGAAAAGTAAAGTGTGCTCCTTTTGTCATATGCAAAAAGTAAAAAATTAGGTTTGAAATTTTTGAAAAGCAAAGTGTGCTCCTTTTGTCATATGCAAAAAGTAAAAAGATTAGGTTTGAAATTTTTGAAAAATGAATGATGATGTTTTTGACATGTGAATCTTTTTAAATTTGAATATGAAGTCTCATATGCCTATAAATAGATCATTTGAGAGCTTCACATTCACAACACCAAGAGCATACAACTCTCATTCAAAGCTTTCATTCTCTCTTCTCTAAGCATTGAGCCTTAACCCTTGTTCATTTTGAGAGATATAGTTTGTGCTTGTATTGTTCTTATTTCACTCATTGAGGAGTGTTTTCTGATATCCTACCCACTATCAATTCTTGTATCAGTAAAAGGGTGTGTACAACCCTTGTGCGTGTAGAAAGTGTTCTACACAGGGAATCGTTGAATCACCACGTGTAAGGTGATTGCAAGTGTAGAGGGTGTTCTACACGGATCCTTTGTAGCAGTGTTGTTCAAAGGTGTAATAGGTTTCTATCTCCACCTGAAGGAGATTGAATAGTGAATTTGGGGATTCTCAAGGGGTAGCTTGAGGCGAGGACGTAGGCAGTGGGGCCGAACGTCATTAACATATTGAGTTTGCTTCTCTCTTACCCTTACTCTTTATATTTATTGTTGTTTCATATTTTGTTTATATTTTATATTGTATATTTGATTTATAATTGTTATTTTTTTAAATACAACTCAATTCATCCCCCCTCTTGTGTTAGTCATCTAGGCAACAGTAGTAATGACGATAGATCAAGAATGAAGGCTAGCGAGGGAGTATCTAGTTCACGTCGTCATCGTGCTCAACGTCATACATTCATCCAACTTGATCCATTGTACGACCATCAATGTTTTTTTCATGATTATTTTACTCAAACACCAATATATCCTCCCAATATTTTTAGAAAGAGGTTTCAAGTTGATCGTGATCTATTTTTACGCATCCATCATGCAAAGAAGCTTATGATGATTATTTTGTCCAAAACATAAATACAAGTGGAAGGCTCGGATTGTCTTCCTTTCAGAACATGACTGCAGCAATTAGGATGTTCACATATGGAGTAATGACAGATTTTAAGGACAAATATTTGAGAATTGGAAAAAGTATTGCACAGTTGTGTATGAAAATTTTAGACGATCATGACAATTTTTTTCTTATGAGTATTTGAGGTCTCTAAACAGTAGCGATATAGCATGATTACTAGATGTTGGACAATAACGTGGATTTCTAGAAGTATTGGGGATCATTGATTGCATGCATAGGAAATGAAAGAACCATCCTAATGCTTGGAAATATATGTACTCTTGTCATGTAAATTAACCAACTATTAGTTTTATATTTTTGAGGCCATTGCATCTTACGATATTTGGTTATGGCGTTCTTTTTTAGTTTATCTAGATATCTCATAATGGCATCAACATATTGGATCAATCTTTTGTATTTGCTGCGCTAGCCCATGGTTCATGAGCTCCTTTGTGCAACCAGGTTCCTTAAAGGAAGTCCTTTTGATGCTAAAGCATATGGTGTATTGTTAGCTGCAGTTTTTTTTTTGTAAAGAAATAGGCTTGCAACAGATTTTCTTGGACGGGGGACTCAAAACAAGTGGTTGATTTGCTGCATAACCACAGCTCAAACTGGAGCCTGGGAGGCTGCCTAATTGGGGATGCTCGACAAACATTGGATTCATGTGCAAAATGGACAGTCTCTCATGCCTACAGAGGGGCCAGTAGGGCTGTGCACCAAGTGGCAAAATCTGCCTTTGAATGCTCTGAGGATATTTATGATATTGAGGCCATCCCTTCATGTATTATGACCATTGTGTCAAAAGAAATGTTGTAATCTCATTGTACTCAGTCGGATATGACTGTAGAGTTTCTTTGATGTAAGCACTTTTTATGAATGAGATCAGATTTTCCCTTTAAAAAAAAAAGTAAAAGAAGTGTAAAACTTCAAACATACATTTGCAAAATTTTCTATTTGCGACTCATGCATGTTTTCTTAGCAGCCACAGTGTCAAAGAATATATATATATATATATATATATATATATATATGTATGTATGTATGTTTGTATATGTATAAGAAGTTGAAGTTCACAAAATGAACATCAGCCATCGAAAGCTCAGTCCATCCTTTGTTCCATCACAACTACAAACGTCCAATGTGTTCCTACATCTACAAATGAGTGAATTAAGAAGGTGACTCGGCTAGGATTTCATGGGATTTCTTCCAATGTCTAAGTTAGAACACGAGAAGTGACGAACGGTAACGAAATATCTAGAGAGAGAAGCTCATCCTTCTCTCTAAGAAAAAAAGGGTTTTAAACCGTCTGTGGGGGGGGGGGGGGGGGGGGGGGG